>VXBW01003975.1:428189-466700 GCA_013400375.1 Thinocorus orbignyianus
TTTTTTTTTGCCAAGAGGATTTTCTGAGTGGCTGAGGACAAAGTTTCATCAGTGGGGTATCTCCTCGTGCACAAATTGTGCTGAGACATTCTCATTCCTTCATGCATGTTTCTTCCTAAACCTGCTAACTAGCCAGGGCTGTTGTCCCCAGACACCAGCTCAGGCTCTGATAGCTTTTGTAAGAGCGTTTATATCAAAATATTGTTGTGCTGGAGTCTCCAAGGCCATCTGGGGCTTTGTGCAGACAGGGCGCTCACAAATGAATGTGAACCAAAGCAAATCAACATTGCTTGGCAGGGATGGAATGTATTGCTGGGGTCTGTCTCTGCCAAGCTAGACTGTTTGGCTCCCGTCCCACTCTTCGGGGGGATTGTCTGTCAAAACACAATTTGGTATTGTACAGCGTCATGGTTACATGGTTCACTCCTCCTTTAATCCCTCTCAGGTCTCACCCTTCTTGTTATTTGTTGAGTGGAAACCTGTGAATCCCCAACTCTTAAAGCAGACCTCGAGCTCTGGTGCCTTGCACCAATTGTCCCTCCTGCTGCTGTGTTGGTTCAGGTAGAGCTTTTCCTTAGGAGCTGTCAGTCAGTAGATTGCAACCTTCTTGAAAGAAGGACATTATTTCTAAGGCGACATATCTTCATACCATCTCATGATGGAAGCCTGGCTTCTTGGCCTAACCACTTCGAAAACCCAGTCATCCTTGCAAAGTGGGAGTCCAGCTTGGACTCTTGATTGACTCTCCTTGATTATCCCATCCCTTCATGAGTGGCGGCTGCTGCTTCTGCCCAGCCCTACTGGCAAGCCCAGAGGCCACCCATTAGGTGAGAAGCCAAGACATCAACATGAATGTCCTTATGGATTTGCCAAGAGGTGTATAGTCATATCAACCTCGCCATTTCTGGAGGTGTTTATGAGTTCATTCAACCAAAATATTCATTCAACTGGAGAAGGCTCCAGGGACACCTAATTGCAGCCTTCCAGTACCTAAAGGAAAGATTGGGGACAGAATTCTCAGCAGGATCTTTTATGATAAGATGAGGGGTAATGTTTTTAAACTAAAAGAGGATGGATTTAGACTAGATAGAAGGAAGAAATATTTTATGTTGAGGGTGGTGAGACACTGGCCCAGGTTTCCCAGAGAGGTGTAGATGCCCCATCCATGGAAACATTCCAGGTCAGGTTGGATGGAGCTCTGAGCAACCTGATTTAGTTGAAGATGTCCTTGCTCATGGCAGGGGGGGTGGAATAGGTGACCTTTAAAGGTCTCTTCCAACCCAAACTATCCTATGATTCTATAAATTTGGAGGGACTTGGCCAAGAGGTGACACTACAGGTGGCTCCAAGCCCCTTATGTACAGCTTTTGCCATAGTGAAAATCCTCAGTAGGTGCTGGCAGAACTGCTGTCTCTGAGCACAGGTTCTTCTGGGCCATCTCCCATCTTGGAGCAGGAGAAGGACGTCCAAATTCCCTTGGGGAGGCAGATCCCCAGCTGAGACCCCAGCAGCAGAGCCTGGAGATTGCTGAGTAGAGTGGTGGCTCCCCGTAGGTATGACAGAAGGCACGTGCCAACCCAGAGCCAGGCAGCTGTCACGCACTGCTGTCACGTCTCCTACCAGCCTGACACGCAGCTGCAGGCTTGTCCCCAAGTGTCATCCTCACACAGGCTGGGACGCCAGTGAAATGCAGCCTGGATGCCCAGGTCACGCAGCCTTCCTCTCAGATTGAGGAATTTGGGTGGTTTTCCTTCAAAGTTCAGGCTGGACCACACCGGTATGGCATGGTTCTCCCAGGTTACTGCTCCAGGGGTTAGGACAGGGGTCCAGGACCTTTTGTCATCCCAGTCCATCTGTCCTTCTCCTGGGCACAGGGCTGCATGGGTGGCTCCAGGGCTCAGCTGTCCCTGACCCGAGGTGCAGCACAACTGTGTGACCCTGGGTTGGTTTTGGTGGGAAAAAATGCTGCTGCTGCTGTGGGAAAATACACGAGCAAAAGCCAGGCAAGATAAGAAAAGTCAAAACAGACAGAATGAAAGTTGTTGGGATGATAATAGCTGGCAATGTAAGGCTCCAAAAGTACATGCTATGTGAAAAGGGAGGGCTGGTTGTGTCACTCTCTAGCTCCGAAGATCCTGGGCTGGAGCTCAGAGATGCCCTAAGCCCTTGGTTCAGGTAAAATTCTGATGTGAGGGCATGTCCCAAGTGCTGGGCTCTGAGATGGCAGGTGGAAAAAGAGGCACATGAAAAGAAAAATAAAAGGAAGAAAATGGGTGGCTTGGCAGGTCATAGTGAGGGATGTGTCCACAAGGAGTGCCTTTAATCCACTGGCATGGAGGAATTTGACTGGGCATCACCAGTTGAAGAGCTTGAGCAGCCCAACTCAACCACAGGTTCCCTCTCCAACCCCTTCCACCTGTCTGAAATGAATCCTTCCTACAGAAACCCCATCCCCTGACAGGGTATCTTCTGTCCTGAGTTGGAAGCCATGTGGAAGTCGTGCAGGGACAGTACTTCTCCAGCCACATCCCAGGAGCAGTGGGTGACCTGCAACCAGTTGAAGCTGTGCAGAAGGGCAGGCCAGGATGTGAGCGGGGTTTGCACAGGGATAAAATAAAGATTTGGGGCAAGGGAGGCTGAAGACCATCTTGCTGAGCTTACATCAGCCCCAGTGTTGGGCAAGAGGCGACTAGACATACTGGACACGCAATTGGGAGCTTTGAAGGAGCAAACAAGAGGTTCCAACGTCCAGCTATTGCAACCTTCTCTAGGTGTAAACATCTGCGAGGGGCCATTCCCACGATGAGCTGGAAATACACCCTACACACCCTTCCCTGGGGCTGCATTCTCCTCCTCACCCTGAGAAATTAAAAAGTTGTCCTTTCCCCATCCCAGCTCTGTCCAGCAGGTAGCTCCTCCCCACCTGCAGCGTTTCAGAGTTAATGCAACGCTATGAACCTCTTCCATTTGGGAAAAAAACAAACAAAATTGAAGAAAAGTGAGTTAATATATAATTATAGTGTACCACAGGTGCTGGCATTGCATTTGGAGGTATAGTTAGGTTCCTGTGCTTGGCAGGAGAAGAACCTGGAGGTGACTCATGACTAAAAAGTGAAAAATTTTTCATTTTTAATACAAAATTTGGCACCACCCAGCTCTCAATATCTTAGTGATATCAACAGAAATAAAACAGATGTATCATTTGTTGGATCTAATGCTGAAAGCTAGATTTTTCTAGTAGAGCATCAGGAGCTGGATTAGCTCCACGGAGCGAGTGGAGAGGACGGGGTCCTTTTGCAGGGACCAGGGTCCATGTAGAGATGAGTTGTGCCACGGAGATGCTGGACCTCAGCTCTTGCACTCCATCTCCCAAACTGGGAAGATGCTTTGCCTTAATTTCACTCTGGGTTTCTACCACAAGTAGCTTATCTCTGCCAGAAAGCCAAGAAGAAAGCGCAGGTTCTGGTGGCCGGTGGTGTGACGTGCTCTGGTGAAGAAAACAACCACCCACCACGGAGATCTCTCGGTGAGAGGGCTCTGGTCCCTGCCAGCGGGCAGGATAGAAGTTAATCATCTGCTTGCAATTAACCAGTGACCTCTCACGCCCACGGCAGCGCTGTAGCTTTAACGCGGGGGGTGGCGGAGGGAGGGAGGAGGACAACGGTGCTGGAAGCTGCAGCAGATCCTTCACTCCTCCATCTCCCGGTCCTGCTTGGTGCTGTGCCCAGCCATGGGGACCCGTAGCCTGCTGGCCACCATCCTGGCCACCTTCTTGGCATCCCTCCTGCCGCTCCCCGCCGTCCCCTCGCCCCACCGCAAGCTCCTGGTGTTCCTGCTGGACGGTTTTCGCTTCGACTACATCGAGGACAGTGAGTTGGAGGGGCTGCCGGGCTTCCGGGACATCATCAACATGGGGGTGAAGGTGGACTACATGACCCCGGACTTCCCCAGCCTCTCCTACCCAAATTACTACACGCTGATGACGGGTGAGTACCTACCGTCTCAGATGCTCCTGGGGGGCAGCTCCCCAGTGACTCCTTTTTTCCCTGCAAAGATGACACTAAAAAAAAATGTAGAACTCAGGTCCTGCCGTATTAGCCAGGAGTTTGAAAAGTCCTACGGCTTTACAGCTCGGTGTGGCTTTCCTAAAAGCTGCTCTGAACCCACTTGGAGAAGTTCTTCGGTGCCACCGGGTCCCTCCTGGCTGCCACTGCAGCGGGGAAAGCATCCAGGGGCTCCCCGGTGGGACAGCACTGCTGGGGGCTGCTGCCCATAAGGCAGAAAACTGAGTGGGAAATGCGTGGAAAACTAATGTAGAGCCTGCTGGATGATTTTCCCCATGAATAACAAGGTGTAGTGAATCGAGGGTGAGTGAAAAAAGAACTTATTTTCAGCCCGCAGGTCTGTTTTGGCAAGTTCAGGGTTAAATGGACTCTCTGCTCTCGCAGGTCATTGTCTTAACTCGCCCTAAATCCTTGTATTCCTAAGACAATCAGAAGCAGCCAAACAGAAAGACCTGAAGGATTTTTGCTTTCGCTCCCCTACCCCCTTTCCCTGTTTTCTGACTGCCCAGGAGAGAAAAATTTGGAGAAAATTTGGGTTGAGGGGGATAGTCATAATTTTCATGATGCTGGTTTGCAGTTAAACTAAGCAGAGTGACACACGGTTACAGTGACACTAGGAAGGAGCATGGAATACAGCAGAGCTTCTCACATCAAAGAAAAACACCCTGGAAAACCACATTTAAGTTAAAAATAATAACATTTTAAAAACAAACAAACAGAAAAAAAATAAGCAAAAAAAAAACCTGGAGAAGTTTTTCCTGAAGTTTCTGATTGGATTTTTCTCCCAAGTTATTGAACAAACAGGGTGTTGCAGCTAAGGAGGAGTGGGAAAATCTGTCCTCTCCTAAGATATGTGGTGTCTTCTGCTGTCCTGAACAATACAATGCCCAGCAGTCTGTGCAACACTTGCTGGGAAAGCAAATAGATGCCATTGTAAGGCAAAAATCTGACATCAGTTGTGTCCAGCTTGTTTTGAAAGCCCTTAACCCCTTCCTCCCTCCCTCTTGGGGGAGAAATGCTTTTCTCTGCCACTTTCTGAACAGAAAAGAATACAAAAACATCACAGGTTTGGGGTTGTTTGGGTGGTTTTTTTGTGACTTGATGCAAATGCAGGAGCGCAGAGCAAATGTCACTGAGAAGATTGAGAATGGAGGTGTCATTCCACAGTGGATTTTGTTTTTATGTCTGTGTAGGCAAACCAGTTTAACACTTCATGTGCAAAAAGCCTCATTGTTAAAGAGAGCAGGGAAAGGGGCTGCTTTCTCTCCTTATAACCTTTAATCATCACTCCAGACATACACACTTAATGGGAGAGAAAGCTATAATCATCCTTTCCAGGAGTTTTGAATACACCCTGGTTTGTACTCGCAAAGAAGGAGTTTTGTTGCAGATGTTGCAACACCACTACTAGACTTTTCCACGTTTTTGGGGTCCCAGAGTTTCTACACCCAGCTTGAGGCAAGGAGACAGTCTGTGAGACCAATCTCAACTCTTCTTGCAAGTCTCCTGGCCTTCAAGATGAGGGTCTCAATGCAGATACAACTTAACTGAAAAGAACAATTCACCTTCTAATGCATAAGTCACAGCAGGGTTAAATAGGTGAGGAACCAACTCAGGACCATGTTTCAGCGATGAACATGCCCAATGGAAGATTCAAGTGTTCACTTGAACCCCTTGGAGTGTTAGTGGACCCCATGGCTGTGTCCTGGCATAACAGGGCAAATCCTCTTCTTACCCCCAACGCCATGGTGTGGTCTCCACAGAAAGGGGAGCTGTGTGTTGAGTTGATGGGTGGGTTGGTGAGTGGGAGGTCATGGTAGGAGCATTGGGACACGTGGCAGATATAGTGTTGGCTGTGTCCAGTCTGTGCACATTCAATATGCCAAGCTGGGACAGCTTTTGGGGAAAAAAATTGCAGCATGGCAGGGTGACAAGAGCATCATGCTGTAGTGGCCTGCTTAGGGCCGGGCAAGTTACTGTCCCCTTGTCACTGCTGTATGGGCAGGAGAAGGCTTGTTTCACGTCTCACCAGTCCTGCATCCCTGCTGCGGGGTGGGGAGGCTGTAGCTGGAATGTTTGGGAATTAAATGGTGCCACAGTTTCTTTGGAGAAACCAGGGGTTAAAAGGTCAAACTGTTCTTCATATCTTGTCCTACACTGCTGCTTCATGAGCTCTTAAGAAACTCACTTTTAAACTTCCAAATTGCTGTATTCTAGCATTTGTGGATGCAGTTTCATAGTATATTGTCTTTTTTGCAGCTAAATGAGCTTAAGAAATTTCTGGCCACACCTGCACATTCCCACCCCTGGCTTGTTCATTATATCCCAACACTCCTGTCCCTTCTTTCTCTGCTCATTCACAAGGTCTTTTGGCCCCCACCTAGACCAGGTCTAGAACAGCATGTGACACTGTGGTTAGGATGTATTTCTCTCTTGGATCTATCCATTCATAGAGTGAACAAGGCCTCTTCCTTTCCTTCACCCCATGTCCACACAACCTTCATGGCTCCAGAGCGGTTTAGTTGTTACAGAGGGAAGTTGTCCTTCATTTCAGTGGCTTTGGAGGAGGATGGGCAATCAGTAAGCAAGAGCACACGGCACATCTTTCCGATTATTCTGTGGGATCTTCTAGTTGTTATGTTTCACTTCACTGATGATTTCAGGAGGGCAGCTTAAACTGAAGTTAGTACTTGTGAGGAACAGCAAGTTTACTGAGGTTTTTCAAAGCTATGACCAAGTAGATGCAACCATAACTGATGACCAAGAGCCACATAGCTAAAAGCAACTAACTAATGCGTGCTGACATGAAGAATGCCCCGTTTTGCTGAGAGTAGGTGCTAATTAAAGCACAGACACAGTGGGAAGAACAGGTAAACAAAGTTTTTGGAAGGGGAGCAGGTGGAGGGAGGTGACTCGCCTGTGGTCACGCAGTGGTTCAGGGTGATGGCAGAGCTCCCTGTGGGTCCACCTCCTACTTATATCTGCTGCCGCAGTTAACGTGTGAGTAGATATTTGCTGGAGCTTCTCTAAGTGACACAGAAAGCCTCAGCCCAAAGACTAGGGCCTGCCTGGAGGTCTTTTCCCTTCCTCCACACCTACAGTGATTATGAGAAAGAAAACCAGAGCATAAAAACAAGAGGAATGCTAATGGTTTGGCTTCTTCATGTAAAGTCACAAGGTGATTCAGAGCTTGGGTTGAAGCTCCAGTTACCCTGCGAGCCAGAGCACAGCATCATGAGCTGCTCTTTACCTGAAGAAGCACCAAACAACTACCAAGTCACTGCTAGAGCAAAGGGTTCTCGCTGACGAGCACCTGGAGAAGTTGCTTTGCTACAAAAATCAGGTGGTGAGAGAGCCCAAAGATAGCACAGCTCAAAATCCCACTCTTTGAAAAGATTTTTTTCTCTAACAGCTTCATTAATGCTGTGTGTCTGATTTGGCTTCCACAGTGGTGGTGAAGATGGGTTCTTGGGTTGTGCTCTGAACTGTTAGGCTGAATCCTACCTGGTGTCCCAGCTCTCCGTGGTCTGGTTATGATATTGCAGTTGTTGACCTGAAAGGCATAAGGCGTAGAATGACAGATGAGGTAAAAGGAGCTGTTGTTGCTGACACTGTTGAGAGAACTTTGCACGTGGGCTTGGCAAGGGAGGGAAGAAGGAGTCCAAACACCGCGTATCACAAAAGGCTCACATAATGGCACCATGTGCTGTTTGTTTTGCAAAGAAAGGAATTAAGACCACAAGCCACCTCATTGGTGTTATTTTTTTATTCCTGTGGGGAGCTTTTAATATTTCTCTTCCCCTGCCTCCGCCTGGCTCTGCAGGGAGCTCTCCTGCCAAACCAAATGGAAAGTCTGAGGTCTCCCCATCACTGCTCCAAGCACGAGTTATTGCTTCAGAGCCCTTTGTGCCTCCTCATCATGAGGAGTTTGAGTCCCCTCACCTGCCAACTTGCAGGGGTTGGGAGGCTGCTGGAGGACCCCCAGCTCCTCTGAACCTCCCCCAGCTCAGTGCATCCACGGGTCCCTTGTGTTTCCAGCCCCAGCCAGCATAAACATGGGCAGACGGTATCATATTGGAGCTAGAAGTTCGGGGAGGACTTACTTTCCAAGATCCTGACAACAAATGAGGCCTTTTCTGGCAGGTCCTCCATGAGGTCAGCTGTGCAGCTCTGCAGCCAAGAGCCCTATTTCTCTTGGCTTTCATGGGAAGCAGAGGGAGTCCCTGCTCCAGAGGTGGGTGGGTGGGTGGAGAGCTGCTTGGAGAGGAGCCGGTGAGGGGCCTCCATGTCCCTCTTTGGAGAGAATCTGATCTTAAATAGTTGGCAGAGAGGCTGTGAGTTCCCATGAAGATTGCGAGATGGAGGAGGAGGTTGAACAGATTGCATTTCAGGTCTTCTGAACCCCAGGGTAAGGCACAAGGTCTTTGCAGGGCTGTCCCATGCCTGCTATAACTCGGCGATGGCACATTTGGGGCTTCTCTAAAACACAGAGGTGGTGAGTAGGGTTTGTCCAGCTGTGTATCAGCCCTGTGTGTGCCATCACCTTCTCCTCTGCACAGCAGGAGGGAGAGGGGCACCACAGGATGGGCAAGAGTCAAGGTCTGCCAGACTGAAGGTTTCACCCATCTTCTGGGTTTCTACCATCAACATTGGCATACGTGACTGCTGAGGGGCTTTGCTAGGTAGTATTGTGCTCTGAAAAATCCACCCTGCTTCTGTTTTCTCCTAAGCATGGATAATCTTGATGTTCACCATTTATTCCACATTTTCTGGAAGAAAATGTCCTTTGGAATCCCACCAGTGAGTCCTCTGGGGTCTGGCTGGTGTCACACATACTAGTACACTTATTATTTATTGTGAGAGGTCTCCTGGTTTGTGGCACAGCATCTCCACTCTCCATCCCCTTGGTACCCAGAGGAAACCCCACCTGGTGATGGCTCTAGCAGATGCCTCTTTTCTGCTAATGGTATCCAGGCTCCAGCCTGGTTCAAGAAAGAACACTGACAATTTGTGTTTAGCAATTTAAGCAAGTTTTTAACCACGTAAACATTATCTGTGTGTTTTCTGAGATGTAAAAAATGGAGGGATGGGAGTGCAACAGGGAAATATATTATCGGCATGCATGAAATTATCTCAGCTTCACTGTCCAGGCTGAGGGGGGGAAAAAAAAGCCAGAAGGACACAAAAGGCATGATGAGTGTCAAGGAAACAAGTTTTTTTTTCTTTTTGCTCCTCTCAACTGCAGCAGCAGCAAAGATTTAAGAGATACTCTTAATGGCATACAGTTTTAAAATAAATAGTCTCTTTTTTTGTTGGATTCAGTACCTTTCCATTTCTAAAACTGTGTGTTGGGAAGTAAAAGAGCATGAAGAAGTCTGCTAGCTAGCAGGGAAAGGGGTATTGTGCTCACAAGAAGAGGCTGGAGATAAGAGTGGGTAACCGGGAGGGTTTTTCATTTTTGCATTCTTCATCTCACTTTGTTTACTCACCACCTGCAGGAAGGCTGCAGCACCAGGTGCCAAGATTTCCTCTTTCACACATACACAAAATGTTGTAAAAAAAAAAAAAAGAATTCTGTGTTTGGTTTCTACCAGTTTAAAAAAGAAAAAAAAAAAAAGGAAACAAACTTTGGAAGAAGAGAACAGAAAAGTTTTCTCTAACACAAGTTGCTATGCTACGAATTGAACCAGAGAGGATTTTCCCCTCTTACTAGCTACAACCTCACAGCTGTGGCTAATCCTTGAGCTGTTCCCAGCTGAGGGTGGTCAAGGGTCCCATCCTGGTCCCTCAGCAGACTGCTGCCACTCAGTCTAGGAGACCAGCTGATAGCTCGGAGCACCTGCTCTCCAGAGACACAAGACCTGCTTTCCGAAAAAAGACATGGACCTGTTGGAGGAGGTCCAGAGGAGGCCACGAAGATTCTGCGAAGGCTGGAGCCCCTCTGCTGTGAGCACAGGCTGAGAGAGTTGGGGGGGTTCAGCCTGGAGAAGAGAAGGCTCCAGGGAGACCTTTAGAGCCCCTTCCAGTCCCTAAAGGGGCTCCAGGAGAGATAGGAAGGTACTCTTGACCAGGGAGGGGAGCGATAGGACAAGGGGTTACACTTTTAAATTAAAAGAGGAAAGATTTAGATTAGATCTTAGGAAGAAATTCTTTGCTGTGAGGGTGCTGAGACACTGGCCTGGGTTGTCCAAAGAGCTGGTGAGTGCTCCATTCCTGGAAACATTCCAGGTCAGGGTGGAGGGACTCTGAGCCATCTGATCTAGTTGAAGATGTCCATGCTCATGGCAGCGAGGGTTGGACTAGATGGCCTTTAAAGGACCCTTCCAACCCAAACTATTCTGTAATTCTATGATTCATGCACAAACAAGCATCCAGCCCCTAAGCTGGGTGCTTTGGAAGCAATTTTTTGTGGATGCCAGCCCTGGCCCTGTTATGAAAGCACTGAATGAAGAGTTTCACTCTGTTATTAAATGAATCCCTTTCAGGAAAAAAAACCAACAACCATGTGGTGTGTAACAGAGATTTTTTTTTTTCTGTGCTTTTTGATGTGATCCTGCTTGGATTGCGAAGTCTCGCCTGACATGCTTTGTGCTTTGGACCTCTCTGGTTTTGGAGGTTATAAAAAATTGGAAGGACTTTGACAGCACAAGCTCTTCTGGGAATGTAAATTGTCCGTGCACATCTTGCAGGTACCAGTTTTGCTCGGGGGCCTGCAGATGGCAGGGCCGCTTTGCCCAGACCAGAGCTCCCCTCCTGACTTCTCAGGAGACCTGGTCTTCTCTAGGCCACTTACGGTTTGGCAGGAGGGTTTTGGTTTGTTGTTTTTTTCCCCTGAGGTCTTTCTTCTCAAAGCAGGGCAGATGAGACCTTAGGTGACTTTTCAAGCAAGGACATAGCGGAGGAAAGACATTGTGGGGAGGGAAGGAAGGGGAGAAAGAGAGCTGCATGTCTCACTTAGGCTGTTACAACCTGCCTATCTTACATGTGCGCTGATTTTTGCGTGGTGGAACTTCACTCTTCCCCAGACTATGTAGCCCCATGGCAACCTGTGCCTGTGTCTGGCTCTTCACACTTCCCAGGGAGCAGGGACATCGTGGTGGGACACGGGAGGAAAGGTCTCACTGTAGCAGCAAGGCATGCATGTAGTATTACATATTAGAGCACAATTTAGGTAAATGCATGTGCTGATGCTCATTACCAAGTGGATACCACCTGGGTAGCTGTTATTTTTCTGATAAATCTGATTTGCTCAGTAAGGAAGTGGTTGATCACCGTTTTGTGCCCAATGTAACCAGTTGTAACCTTGGGCATTTGCCACGTGCTGCCTTCCTTGGGAAAAAAAATAATCATTGGGTGTCTCAGAAGATCATTTTTCTCTTGTAAATTTGGATGCAGGTGATGCCTGTATGATGTATTGTGCATGAATGGTGACCCTGTGTGCTGTCCCTGCAGTTAGTGGCAGACCACCAGAGGAAGAAGAGGTCATTTGGAAGCAGGCAGATGCTACAGGAGCACAGGCTCTGGTTTCCACATCTCACGTATGGTCAATGTAGGGTTCTCAGAGCTCAGCATTCCTGGCCTCTTGTTGTGGGTAGCCAAGGGGCTGTGTGTTTTGTTGGGTGGTTTGGTGTGGGTTTTTGGTTGTTTTTTTTTTTTAACTTCATCTTTGTTCTGCATAGATCTGTTTGAATGCTGACAAAAGTGCCTGGAGACATGGGAATGTGCTTTAGACAAAGCCAGTGCTGTAAGAAGTGTGGTGTCCAAGTAAAACTGTAGCAGGCAGACGTGCAAATGCTTTCGCTGGCCCTCTTCCAGAAGGATACAGCAGTTATCATATTCCTGGGAACTATACCCTCTTTGTTTCCCTCTGTTGCTTGAGGAGGGGGTGCTTTCTGCTACGATTGCAGTGAGTTTAGTGAAATCTGTAGGCTGGAATTGCTTTTTTGTCTTTTTTTTCTACTTTTGTAGCTCCTAAGATAACCTTTGGTTACAGAGGAAAGCTGCAGTAATGGAAGCAAGAGTAAATTCACCTTGTTATGGTGACCATCTAACTTCATGTTGCTGTTTTGATAATCATTAAAAAGGAGATCACTAGGGATCACTTTCTCAGGACAGAGACTTGCAACAGAGGATGTAAAGAATTCGGATTGTATGGGTGATTCAAAAGAAATTCACAAATTTACCTTAATTCTGTGTATAACTGTCTTTGAGGGGAAGAAATACCAGCTATTGCAGGGCTTTTTAATCTAGTGAGCACAGAGCAGCCATGGTTGGAGATTAACAAAGGTCCAAAATAAAGACCAGGGATATCTTCTGAACAGCGTTTACTGGTGATGAACATTGGGGTGAAGAACCCAAGGAGTTGATTGATGAGTTGAGATTGAGTTGTGCATTGAAATGGTTGAGGTGGGAGGTTGAGCTGGGTATTTCTGTCTTCCAAGGAGGTCCAGGGTTCTTCTGAGACACAGGCTTCAGGCCAGCAGATGTCAATGGCTCCAGGCAGCATGAAATGGTCATATCTATTGGTCTGCCTGCTCAGCTGACCTTCTGGCTTAGTGAATCAGGGACATCTGCAATGAAAACTGATGCCTTACAGTCTTCTGGGTCTCTTTTTCAATATAAGAAAGAGAGTCAGAATGCATGGAAGAATGAACTTGTCTGGTGTGGTGATCAGAAGAACACTGTCCTCTGTATTAGCGCACACACTTAATTAATCTTCCCAGCAACACTCTAAAGAACAATTTCCATTCTATTCCTTAAAGGGGTGGGCAAACTCACAGCAAACCCTGAATCCTATAGGGAGCTCACATCAACAGCAGCTGGAGCTCGTTGTTTCTGTATGAAGAGTGCACCATACATCATACAAATACACAGTTAACAGCTTCAGCACCAACCTGCTGGTTTCCCAGGCTGGCACCAGTTGCCTGCCTGCAGTTTAGCAGGCAACCAGTTATGTGCTCGGGAGTACATGGACTTCAAGAAGTTGTCCTTTAAGTAGGAGGGTTGTATTTTTGATGCACTGTAGAAGTTTCCTTCTAGCTCTTTTGGGACTTCAGGCGAGTACAGCACTTGGCAGCCTAAGGAGGACAGATTACTGCCCATCCGGTCTACCAGTTCTTCTATATTAATTAAACCTATTTGCTTTATATTACTCATATTAAACCTGTTTGGTTTAATGTGGTAAATAACAGCTGTGACAAATTGGGGCTGCTTTTCTGCACTGGGGAGGAGGAAGCGTTCTGCATAACTGAAATATTTCATAGTAGGGGAGTTCAAAATCCATTTGCAGGTCACATGTACCCAAAGTATACAGAGTCCTCCGTGGAAAATCATGCCTTTTGAAAACAAGCAGACCGAGATTATTTCAGTTCCGATCACCACGCTCAGTCTCACAATAATCAAAAGCCTGTTATCCGGATCCTCGCAATATCGTGACTCACCAGCTAATGATGACAGTGTCTCACGCATGCATCAGCTGTTGCTTTTTAAGATATGAAAATCATGAACTCCCAGTACAACTTAATCATCAACAATTCTTTTTCCCAGTTTTTGTTGTTTCATCTGCAGATTAACTCTTAAAATACGGTGTTTTTTGATAATTATAAGAACTAGAAGACATTTCTCAGCGATTAAGTACTGGTTTCTTGTAATATAAAGTTGACCAAGGGCCCCCAAAATGCAGTAAAAGGGCTGAAAAGATGCCTATCTCAGGATGGCAGGAATTGCTATCTAGATGTGCCTCTTCTTCTCTGTTGAAGAGGCCACAAAGCCACACAGGGGGCAGACAAGCTTCCGCAACTAACTGTTATGTGGCTGAACTGGGGGATGTAGAAAGCTGAGTTAGAGGTAACAGAGTCAAGAGTCATATGAGTGGTTGCAAGGTAGGAGGTCCCTGAGTTCAAATCGGGGCTTTTCAGCTGATTTGCTGGACAAGCTGGTGGTAGCAGTGGTGGTGTTGGTGGCATCCATCTGTCATTGGACATCACCAATCTGATTGTGCTGCTTTGTGGTTGTTTTTTTTTTTCTCTGCCCCGAAGGTCGGCACTGTGAGGTCCATCAGATGATTGGAAACTACATGTGGGACCAAAAGAAGAATGTATCTTTTGATATTGGTGTGAATAAAGAAAGCCTGCTGCCTCTCTGGTGGAACGGATCGGAGCCTTTGTGGGTCACAATGACAAAAGCAAAAAAGAACGTTTTCATGTACTACTGGCCAGGTTAGTATGTTGAAATTTGCTACCATCTAAACTGTATCTTTGCATCTAATCACTCCATACTCTCTAGGATGGCTCTTCAATGCACTGAAATACAGAGGGGAATTATGGGTGCTTACTAACTGCTTGTAGAAATGAACTGTCTTTTCTCAGGCCATGATAATTTGCCTGTGCTTCAGAAAGGAAAAGACTGAAGTGTCACTGGAGGTAGTGTTCCACCTAAACGTTACCTTCAAGGAGGTTTCTGGTTTGCAGACCATCCCCTTCTCCACCACCTGCTCATTCCTTCTGCCCGCCTGTAGCTTCTGCTGCGCTGGGTGTTTCACAGAGCAACTCTGCAGACCATGTCAGTGATCAGAGTTAAACAGTAACAAACCTCCCCCAAAGCTTGTTTGGTTTTAACCTGGAAATTTGCAGCTGAGAGCTGAAGACAATCTGCTCTGCGGGGACAGTTTAGATGCCCCATCCCTGGAGGTGTCTAAGGCCAGGCTGGATGGGGCTTTGAGCAACCTGGTCTGGTGGGAGGTGTCCCTGTCCAGGGCAAGGGGGCTAGAACTAGGTAATCTTTAGTACCCTTCCAATCCAAACCATCCTCTGATTCTATGACAGCAAAATCCAGCTGAAAGCAAAGCATGCTTTGGTAGGCTGGAGTGAGCACTCTTGTCCTCCATTGTTAACTCTGCTGAGGTTCCAGTTCCTCTGAGTCTGTGCCATTCATTTGGAGACACTTGGCCTTTCCATTCCCATTTCCATTCCATTGTTGGGCATTGGACCACTGAAATGACTAGGGATATACAACAACAAGTCTTTTTTTCACAACTAGGAGTATACCCTTAGGCTGTCCATTTAGGGATCTGCATGGAAATTCATGTTCCAGGTGCGTGGCCAGACCAGATCCCTTGCAAGCTGCTCAGCTTCTCAGCTTTTTGATCTTTTAAACTCTGCTGCCTAAGCAGTATGCAAATGCCCTCGCACGTCCAACTGCAGGCTGGAGGACCACGTGTTGGAAGAGCTGTACTGAGTACAGCCGGTGCCGGTGGTCAGGGCAGCAGCAGCTGACTCAAGCCATGGGCTTATGGCCAACTCATCTTCTGCATCCCATCCCATCTCATCTGCTCGTGTGCCCAGTCACGCTCTTCCCATGCAACATGGCTGATGGCATCCCAGGAAAGAAAATAAAAAAAAACCAGAGCAAAACAAAAAGACCACAGTTCTTAGGAAAGGGCCAAAAAGAGGGAACCAAGAAGAAAAATACTGAAAAGCCACAGGGCGGGTTTCTACAGTACTGAAGAACGAAAAGATCTGAGGGTGACAACATTGCTTCAGGGATTCAAAGGCAGTCCAAGGGACTGGAATTGCAGACTAGATGTAATGGTTTGGATCAGCCCTCAAAAAAAAGCCCTGCTTCTTATTGGAGATCACCCAAGTGACCTAACTGCAGTGCGAGTAGCGGGATATAGAAATTACACAAGAATGTAGAAATTCTTCTAAAGACAGATGAAAATACCTGTTTCTGCAGACTATTAGTTTTTAACTACTAGTGTAGCTGCGCTGAGTAGGTATAATTATGTACTGAATAGATGTAACAGCCTACAGAGGGCTCCTGAAATCCAAAAGAATGGTATCGCTTCCCATTAAATGCCTTTGGACTTCATCGAGCTCCTTCATGTTGCCCTTGGAGCAGTGTCTCCCAGGGAGAAGACACATGGGGTGTGTAGGTATGTATCCCTGTATCCATATGTATACCCCTCACACTTATCTACTGTTCCCAGTGTGAAACTGGAAAGAACAGCAGATCCTCCCTTTTTTTCAGTTCTTGTTCCACCATGCCCATGCATCATCTCTTTTAGGACAGTGATGCCCTGCTGATGCCAGCAGGAGTTTTTGCACAGAGCTGGTATTTTAACCATGGAGTGTGACATCTGTCTGTCATTAATTATTTATCTGTGGCTGACGACCTTTGGTTAAATCATCAGTGTCTCAGTTCAGCAAGTGCTTAAGCACAGGCTTAATGTTTTCAAGGGTGTTTTCGCATTCTCAAAGGCCACATTGGCCATACAGGGTCAGGCAGAAGAAGGGTCAAACTATTGAACTAAAACACAGGGAAACTGGGCAGCAGGAGGGACGTCGGTATAACTGGAATAAACGAAAGTCACCCCAAATGCAATAATATTTATTTATTAAGTTTTCCCCCTAGGATTTTTTTTGGCACTGTTTTCTAGTTCCTTAGTTAGGATGGAATCTTTTCTTCTGGATTTATTGTTTTAAAGCTTTAATTCTTTAAAAGGCATTTGGCTGGGGAGTGATGCCAAACAAAATGAAATAAAAAATAAGGTTTTAACAGCTGAGGTGGGTGGAGGTCCCACAGATGTTTGCACTGAGTGAGATCTGCTGTTGTTGAGTAACTTTCCAGCCTGACGATATACCGCTGCTTAGTAATGAGTCTTGCAAATCTGATAAAGATCCAAACAGGAAAAGTTTGGGAAACCGTTAACAGGAACAGCAGTGTACAGCCAAATTCGTAGCGCTTTGTTCTGGAAGATGCCATTTTTCCCTTTAGCCAGTGGTGGAAAACAAATGAGACCAATGAAACGTAGCAGAAACGTGTTGAGAACGCCAGGGAGCCGATTCCCGGGGTTTGCTTACACCACTGCCATTTCCTCCTCAGAGCCGGTTCCAAGCTTTGCAAAGTCTGAACCCAAAATCTGCTGCTTCGTGTTCTTCCCTGTATCCCTCTCCCGTTGCATATTTGGTGCTTAAAGCAAGAAAATCCGAACCCCACTGTGAACGGGGACACAGAGCAGGAGGGACGTCAGGTGGGAGTGCTCATCCATCACAGCTTTATCTGAGAGCCCAACATAAACACAGCAAAGACAACCTCATGGGCAGGATTCATCTGGGATCTCCAGCCTCTAGAAGTGGAAGAGCCAAAATTCCACTAGGCTGGGGTGTCCCAGCTGCTGCTCATGCCAAAACACAAGCACTTGGATTGCACGGACATTCTTCTGCTTTCTTCATGGCATCTATTAGGCAGTTTCTGCTCTCCAAGGCATTCCCTGGGGAAAAAGTACTGTATTTTCTGACTGTTTGCTAAGTAAAACACACCAGCTAATACCATATGTGAGGTGAAACGTGCAACCTAGGTTTCCTGCAGGAAGCACTGCTGCTCCAGGGGATGGAGAAGCCCCAGAGGAGTGCAAGAGCATCCTGGTGGTCCCATCACAGCCAAAGCTTTACATTGCTCCTCAGGCTCAGCCCGGTGGGTGGTGTCGTCCCAGGCCTTCAACCTCCTTCATTTTTCAGCAGCCTACATGACTGCTTCAGCTGGAGCTCAGAGACATCATTGCTGAGCCCTGAAAGGAGAGAAAGGGGTGAAAAAAAAAAAGTAAAAAAGTAAAGGCTTTAAATCCAACCTTTCAACATTTAAACACAACATTTACCAGACCATGGAGCTCGCCTGGAAAGTTTTCAAAACCTTCTGTTATGACATGAAGTGTCCGAGTGTTAAATCAATGTTTAGAAATGCAATCTAAAGCTGGCAGAGGTTCAGGTCTCCGTGGCAGATAGGGGTATATTGGCTCCTCTTTATCTGAGAAGGAAGTCCTTATTCCTGCTTCAGTGGTTCAGGTTTTTAAACAAAGCTTTAGAGTCATCCAAAACTGTGCAGAAAGGCATCTAACACCACATCCCAGCAAACAGGGCTCATCTAGTTGTAGCTTAAACCAAAAAGAAACTTAACATTCCCTCTGTCTGGCTCCAAATCTTTTTGAATTTCCTCTCTCGTAGTATTTAAATGATAAAATTTACCATCTGTCCTGGCCTCTACCAAAATGAAATGTAAATACTGAAGGGTCTTCATGGCCAGTATTTTGGAATTGTAACAAGCCTCACCATGAAAATTCCGATTTTATGTTCTGTTCATCACAAAGGTTGGAGAAAAAAAAAAAAAGATTAAAGGAAGCTCTTGGGACCTAAACAGCCTGAATTTTCAGTGTTACTCCAGTAAACCTCACACTTGAAGACCAATATTTAGTGGCCAAAATGATTTCTAATTGCTGCTGCCTCTGTAGCCTTTTATGTCATGCTCATCACCTTACAATCTAGAAATAGCAAAGGTATCTGAGCACCTAAAATATCCCAGATCCCCAAGAGGTTAATGCTTCCAGCTAAAATTATCTCATGAGTAATTCTGAGGAGCACTATCTGAGAAAATTACAATCTGATGTCAGTATCTGTAGAAGAGGGGAAAAGAGGCAAAATCATCACATTAGTCATTGGCTATGAGCAATCATCCACTTGAACTAAAATACTAGGCCTTTTCAACATGTTCTCAAATGCATTCTCAATTTCTTGCCTGGCTTTGGAGCCAATCTTTTCCCACGTTCCAGCTCAGCCTTGAAAATGTAGCAAAGCCCAGAGAGGACTACTGCTTCACCTTCTGAGAATCAATGTTTTGCTGCTGGTAGCATCCAGGACATTGTGCAGAAGACTCCAACTTCACACCTGCAGGGCAGGGGGCGAAGGCTCCTGCTTCCTGGAGAAGGCTTCAAATCAATCATGGAATACCTTTTTGGGGATGATTTGGTTAAGTAGCAGCAACGTCATTTCTTGAAGGTGGTGTGATGTATGGAAGTTGTACTGTGGAATGGTATGGAGTCAGTTCTTGTCAAGTTACCTGCAGGCTCGAGGTTGCAGGTTACTTTAGTGGTGGGGAGAGAAAAACTGAAGTATCTCCATGCAGAGAGGGAGGAGAATTAAGTCATGTAAGTTTGGGGCAGCAGGGGAAGAAAAAAAGTGAGCACCATCATGCACTCCCACAATTTTTATAAAAACAAATTTAGATAAGGTTTCAAAATTATTTTAAACATGTTTTTCACAGAAAAGTAAATTAGTTGACTACACGTATGTTCTGTTTATTGTTACAAATAGTTAGTTCTTGCAAACAATTAATTGTAATAGATGGTGTCCCTTGAAACACAAAGACTGTGGAGACCTCAGAGCTGCCACCATGGACGACTGAGGGAGGAGACTGAGTCTTTTGGGTGTGATAGGGCTCTCTAACTTCTGGAAAGGGTCACTTCCCTCTGGCTTTCTGCAAATTGGGGAAGTTGTTTTTTTTTTAAATTTCCTAAGCTCAAATATTTAAGTAGAAGTCATGACCAGAAATCTCCTAGTCAGCTTGGAAGTGCTGTGTTTTTGCCTGTTCCCCACCATCGCAACCTCAGCGATGCGAGCTCATACCAACTGAGATGCAAGACACCAAGAAATTCTCTTCACTGAGCGTCCCGGGAAGCAAACCAGCCCAAATCACCCATGAAAGCAGCCCTGCTTGCTCTAGTGCCCTCTCTGTGCTTTGACCTCCCATTCAACCTTCTTCTCCCCACCAAGCAACAAGTCAACTTCTGACAGGCCATAATGCCTGTTCCTTCCATCCCAAAGGAGAAGCAAAGTGACCCAAATGTAGGCAGATTTGGGATATGGCTTAGAGTTTTCTTTTTCACCTGACTGTATTGCTTTGTACAGAGGCCATTTTGCAAAAGATCTCCTGTTGGTCTGGTTTTTTTGTTGTTTTTTTTTCCTCTTACGCCCCAGGAATACACCAGAAAAACACCTAACTGTGATGGGAGGACTCTGGGGCTCTCGAAAGATGATTTGCATGAATCCCATCTTTCTGAAAGCACAGTTCTTTAAAATATTAATGTTATTCTGCAGCATGGTGACTGGAGAGCAAAAGGGCAAGAAAACCCACAAAAACATGTTTTTGTGTGTTCAGGGCCATGTTCTCCTGTAGGATTTGTTGCCATAAATTTCTGGGCCACAAAACAGACTGTATTTTGCAAGGAAGGCTGCAAGTTACCAAGAGAGTTAATTGGTTTATACTGTTTTAATAAGACCTCCTGGGAGACAGACTTAATCACGGAGTGCTGGTATCACATAATAAAATGTGGTTTATAGAGGATATTATGGCCTAGGATACGGCGTATCTAACTGGAAAGTATTTGCTGAACTTTCAGGGAACAATGTCTAAGTCTATTATGTTGGAAGCCTGGGAAGGAGGCGGCGTGGCCACAGTAGTTAAAATGAAAAAACACCTAGAGGTTTAGGTGGAAACCACCTGCCACGAGGGAATCAAGGGTTTTGTCATGGGAAGGTCACACAGAGACCTTCCTTTTAGAGAGGGAAATAAAGGGATCTAGTGTATAGTTTGCTGCAAGCACTCCTCAAACCAGCCTCTCTCCTCTTTTCCCTTCCCAGGGAAGGTGTAAAGTAAGTAATTGTCACTGAGAAATCTGAACTTGAACCTCGTGGTGTGGGGCCTGCGATCAAGGTGGAACAACAGAGCTCACCACGTGTTTTTTTCACTCATAGGTTGTGAGGTGGAAATCCTTGGAGTCCGACCAAGTTACTGCCGTGAGTACTTCAGTGTCCCGACAGACAAAAACTTTGCGGATGCCATCAGCGACGCTCTGGAGTCCCTGCGGTGCGTCACCAGGCTGGTGGGGGTTCCTCTCCCAAGGATGAGTATTGGGGTTTACTCTCAGTTGGGGTGGCTTTCAAGGATGGCTCCCAGGTAGGAAGATGGAGGCTGAGACTGGTTGGTAGTACTGTTGTAGAAAGATGAACATTCCAGAAATAGGACCTTATAAATGAAAAGATGTGCTCCTCTTGTCATGCGTAGGTTGCAACACAGAGGAGACATCCCACCTTACTATTTTTAATCTGCTCTTTCAAACAACTTCCAAGTTAGTATTTGAGTATCTGGTCCCTGACCTGCAAGAGAAGACTCTGAAATGCTTGGTTTTAGTGAGAGCTCTTGGGAATCTGGAAGTCCTGGCATTCAGCTCCAGTCATTTGTTTATGAGGCAAATGCTTTGGCTCCTTTGAGGTTTTGGAACATCTCAAGCACAATGACTTTGGAGTGGGCATTCGTTTTGTCCCAGCTCTGGTGTCCGTTTACACACCATCCCTCTTGAATTTCTGCCTGGGTTCCTTTTTCAACCAAATGCCCTGTCTCCAGGAAAAAGTAGCAATGGTTGATAAAACTAATAATCGGTTGTAGGTGTAAATACTGCAGGGACTTACAGAGAAAAAAAAAAAGGAGGGTGGAGAACAAATAGGTTAAAAATCAGATGGGTTTCTCTTATCCTTTCACTCATTCATCCTCTTTGTTTAGTCCTTTAAAACCATTTTCAGTGCGGCTGGGCCAGCCCACAAGAAGTAAAACCTCTGAAATGCTTTTAGTTATAGGTGTATTTGCTTAGCAGGAGGTAGCATCTGTGGGTAGAAGAGTCTCAAGCTGTGTTTGACTGTCACCTACATCTTTTGCAAGAGGCTTCTGGCTCCTGAAGCTGTTCCAAGGCTGGCAAATCCAAGACATTTGCTTTCCACACCCAAACTAATTGAAAGAGGCCATTAGGCTGTGCCTGGCACTAGCTGTATGTGGGAAAACAGCCCAGGGCATAGCGCCTGGAGCAGTTGCCCTAATGGCAGGTACTAGTCCTTAATGAGCTCTACTTGTGCTCCCACCATTAGCAAAACTTACTGGGACTCCAGGGTGGAGAAAGGAAGCCTTTTATTGTGGCGTCATGGCCTAGGGGTTGAGTTTGAGCACAGGAATGTCCCGACCCATCTTGTCTTCACCAGGATTGAAGGGAGTTTTATCAACGCCCTCTTCAAGGTCAGGAGAACCTAACTGATCAGAGAGCCACTGTGTTCCTCTTGCAACCAAAGGAAACCATCCTTCAGGAATATTCTCCAGTCTCTTCAAACAGGTGCTTTGAGACCATTATTTAGACCAAAAATATGCAAAACTAAGTCAAGCACCCATTTTTGGCAAGTAAAACTAAAACCTCCCTTATGTCTTTCCCACAACTACAATTTAAGGGCCGTTGTAATCTACCTACCTTCTTCTACAGGTGCCATGGAGTTTTCTCAGTACTTGCAAAGCATGTTGATAAAATATAAACCCCTTTTTGGTGCAGATATCAATCCCATCCAACTTTCTTAAGCGATTTTCCTTAGCCATTTCATTTGAAAGCTGCTGGTGATGGGAGAAGACAGGACTAACAGTTAGAAAGATGGAATACTTCTCCCATGCAAGCTATAATCAGAAATACCTAGTTTTTGTAGGAAAACAGGGGGGAAAAAATGGAAATAAAGTCAATCTTACAGAATCTTGGCTGTACTGTACCCAATCCTGCAAACTCCTAAGTGTGCCACCTAACTGGAGCTTGTCCCACTGAAGTTATGAACAAAGTTGAATGTTCATCCTTCTGGCACTGAGCCCTCCCAGAGAAAGGTCTCCACAGCTTAAATAAGATCCCTTGTTTGAGGTAATTAACCTCTTTCCCAGCTTCTGTCTTGATTGAAACGATCATTTGGTTACAGGTGAGAAGACACAAAGCAGTCTAATAGCTAATTGATGCAGGCACTGCAGCAGAAGAAAACTCTTGCAATAGGCTCAATGACTGTGTGTGCAATATAGAAATTACAGGGTTAAATTTTAGAAATTAATTTATGCCTAATACAGATGGAAAGCAATGTTTCACATGAAATTGAGGGGAGGGAAGTATTTTTAAATCATGAGGAGCGAGAAAGAACACTGTTCTTCAGGGCCAGAGGTGGAGAAATTCCCACCATGGATGAGACCTTCAGCTTCCTACAGGACTGCTCTTCTGAGGCCTTCAGCAAGCTTACAAATGCAAATGACAAACTCTCACTCATTCATTTGGTCCCTCACCTCTGGGTTTTTTTTTTCTCTCTGTCTCACTCAAAAACACCAGACTGCTTGGGTGTCTTTAATCAGAGAAGCTGGACCTATCAGGACATCACACAAAGTCATTTTGTAGGGATCTTGATCCAGATGAGGCATGTATTATGGATGGCACACCCTGTCATACATTAAGTACAGTAGGAAAAGGCTGGGTTTGAACTTCATGAGCATAGATTTGCGATTTTATCCATATGACTGCTCTCGGGCAGCTTCATGGTGAACTGTAAAAGTGGTCATGAAAATGTAATTAGGCACTGATGTATGCGCAATCCCTACTAATTAGGCTGAGGGCATTCAGTGCAGAAACGTGTGATCAGCTAAACTTGTGCAACTCTGAGACTACCTTAGTTTCCCTTTGGTCATGTTCCTGAATAAGAAAAAAACCCATCTGAAGTCTCACACCAGTTCATACCACTTGGGATTTTGCAAGGGCCATTGAAGAGCCTGTCCTGAGTTGACCTTGGTGGTTTGGAAGACCTCACACAGGAGAAAGCCAGAAGTGCCAAACTTTAATTAAAGCACATTTGACTGGTAATGCCCACAATCCTTTTAATAAGGGTATTCAACACAGAAATTAGTGTTTCTTCTGCATCTTTCTTAGTCCTTAAAGGAAAAGCCTCCTTCTTAATTTGAAGAAGGCTGCTCGGCCAGCCTGTGCTTGCACATGGATATCTCTACCTGGCACCTCCGGTGGTGGTCCAGGAGACTCCGGGAATGAATAACGAGCCCAGACATGAGACAGTGGGTAGGAAAGCACTAGCACAAAGCAGAAAAAGGGGGCTTGTGGCTCTATCTGCTGGTGAGAACAAGACCACTGGCAGCCAGTAGGTCTCCATCGGTGTCAACCTCTGACTCCTTCCCCTCCTTCTCCTCCTCCAGCAATGGCAGTGCCGAGATGGCCGCGGTGTACTACGAGCGCATCGACGTGGAAGGCCACCACTACGGCCCCTCATCCCAGCAGCGGAAGAACGCTCTGAAGGAGGTGGACAAAGCCTTGAGCAACATGATCAACCTCATCAAGGTAAGTGGTGTCTAAAAACCTCAGCTCTTCAGTGCGTTTGGAAAAGGCTTTCAAAACTGCTGTTTGCAGCACTGCTGAGAGACTATTAATGCCTGTTTAATTGTTTGCGTTGGCTGTAAACTTTTATTTCATAGAATCACAGAATGGTTAGAGTTGGAAGGGACCTTAAAGATCATCGAGTTCCAACCTCCTGCCCTGGGCAGGGACACCTCCCACCAGACCAGGTTGCTCTAAGGCCCCTCCAACCTGGCTTTGGACCTCTCCAGGGATGGAGCATCCACAGGAGTGGATGGGGCATCTCAGGAGCCTGAGAAACACAGGCTGCTGAGAACACATGAAAGCTGAGGCACCATTTCCCCTCATACTTATTTTTGTTGATGGCTTTATAATCCTTGGAGTGGATTATTATACCAGTAGCCCTGGGAAGCCGTGAACCGATATGCGTGTTGATCTGGTTTTAACTTGTGTTGCCAGCTGGGATTGATAGTAGGCAAACAGATCAAAACCTCTCACTTCCTAAAGGTTTGTGAAACCAGACAATTAACTTTTATAGTGGGGTGGGGTTTGTTTCTGTTTTGTTTTGTTTTGTTTTTTTCTTTTTATGGCATCACCCAGAACTCTGCACTTTAGACTTTGTTGTAAGAAGCATTATCTAAATGATCTTGCAATGAGGAAAGGAGGTCACCAGGCTTTTGGGTAAATGTCAATTGTATGAATGTTTCTGCCAACAATAAGTGCACGTTAGAGCTTTTCACTTTTTTCAGGGAGAAGAGAAATATGTATCTCCAATTTCACTGAATTGTAGAGGCTCTAATGTTAGGTGATTGTGTTTGGGAGGAGAAGAGGGAAACACTTCTGCCACAGGTGGTACCAAGTTGATTATCCCCAACTGTTGTGGCCTACAGATGAAGAACGGTGGGATAAAACCCTATCTAAGACCAACTGGGACAACTGGTTTGTGGGACTGGGATGTTGCATCTGGTTCTTTAGAAAGGGGGGTGAATTTATTTTGGCAAATCTCTCTTTGGCGCCAACCTCTTAGACTATTCCAGGGTAGCAAGTGGATATCCATTCTTACTGGTGATGCCAAAGCTCCTTCTAGCCAACTCCCACTAAATCAGTGGAGGTCTAATGGGTTTTAAAATTTACCAGTGGGGTCATTCGGTGTAAAATGCTTACCTAGCCATAACAGCTGTCATCCACTCACTTCACAGAGCAAAGGTCTTCAGCACGACCTCAACGTCATCCTCTTCTCCGATCACGGGATGACAGACATCTCTTGGGCCGACAAAGTGATTGAGCTGAAAAACTACATCAACATGAGCGACACCATACAGATGAAGGACCGAGGTCCTGTTGTGAGCCTCTGGCCAGCTCCAGAGAAGCACGCAGAGGTAAGTATGACTTAGTCCTTATTTATTCAGGTTTGCATTTCCTTGGATTTTTTATGACAATTGTGTCTTTGGTTTGCTGGTAACATCCAAATCCTGCTCTTAAGGGATGCGTGTAAAAATCAGCCTGAGGCTCTGATTGGGAATCAGACTTGGATCATGTGGCACTGGTTTCTGAAGGAGAGCCACACCAGGCAAATCAAAAAGCAAGATCTTTCAGCCTTATTTGGCACAGATACACGCTTTCAAACTCCACTGCTATGTGCTTCTGATAAACAGCTAAAAGATTTTAGCTCAAAATCCATTTTTAGGAGTTTCTATACATACTAGTCAATTTATCAACACCCTAGCTGGCATTTTCAGATGATCTGGAGGAGGTCAGGTATTTATACTCCAGTAAACTCCCCACAGAGTTTGAGGAATTAACTCCATTAGACCAGAAGTACAAAAAAAAATAAATTTTTTTTACAATATTCTCCTTTGAAGAATTTTGATGAATAAGCATGTTGGACTGAATCAACCAGAAAAAGCCCAAGGCTAGAACTGCAGGATTTTGAGTGGCAAATTAAAACAATAGAGAAAAAACATTTGGAAACCACTTGAAGAGAGTGAAAATGCAGCATCTGTAACTAATGGACTGGTGCATTATAGTTTAACCAGAAACCGAAGCCTGAGAAGTCGTTATTGCCATCTTCAGAACATGGATGGGGGGATGTACAAAATTGGCAGTCCATGATCTAGGTGAATGATGGTTTATTCTCTATATTATGTTTGGGCCAGTTCCAGCATATTGTAGCTTGTGCCATTTTTCTGAAGAGAACATTTGCACCCTGAACAGGCTCACCAGGAATTGCATAGCTGTGATACTGTGAACATTTTAAATTAGTGCCAGAACTCAACGTTGTCTTAGAGGCGTGCAGAAGCCTAGCACTCAAAGTTCCTGTGGGGGATCACAGCATTTATGTATGCTCTCCTCACTCTTAGCTCCTAGATCCCTATTTTTTGCAGGCCAGACCTCACGACTTCACACAGACATGGGGTTTCACCCAACAAACCTCTTCATGCTTCTGTCATTAAACAGCCTAATATCCCTATGGAGAATAAAAGGCAATGCCTCACATGGCGGATTTGTTTTCTTCCTTCATTTCTTCGTAGGACTTCTTACCAGAGCGCTGCTTTTTAATGTGAAATGAAGCTGATTTGCTCTTTCCCAATGGCCAGATTTCTCTATTCTCAATCCACTTGTTTAGGGATCAGATGGTATGGCAGTGCTGTGGCATCACATGTAAGAGACGTCCCCTGCTCTGGTGAAACACCAGGACCACCCTTGAGTCTTGTCGATGGTGGGAGGGTCGGGCTGAGACTCTCCTCATGTCACTGCACTTCTCTTGCACACATACACACACCTCACACACACCCAAGGGGGGACCTTCCTAAAAGGCCAGTGAAGGACCTTTCATTCTTGTTGCATTCTTGGCTTTTTACTCCTGAAGATTGTTTTTATTCAAGCGAAAGAGCAATATAAGCACTGGGGACTCCAGTAACCACCCCCTTTATGGCACATGATCATCTTCTTTAGGCATTTAAGATATTTTCTGAATAATCTGGGGTTTAATCACATTTGTGTCACTATATTCCAGATGGTATGATTAATATTAATAAACCACTTGTTAGGGCATTGTGCAGCTTCAGGGCTGCAGGCACTGGCTGATTAAATTCTGGCCGTGCTTCTGAAGCAGGTAACTTACAGAATCATAGAATGATTTGGGTTGGAAGGGACCTTAAAGACCACCCAGTCCCACCCCCTGCCCTGGGAAGGGACACCTCCCACCAGACCAGGTTGGTCCAAGCCTCATCCAGCCTGGCCTTGAACTCCTACAGGGATGGGGCAGCCACAGCTTCTCTGGGCAACCTGTTCCAATGTCTCACCACCCTCAAAAGAAAGAATTTTTTCCTAATATCTTATCTAAGTCTCCCCTTTTTCAGTTTAAAACCATTTCCACTCATCCTATGGCTCCCCTCCTTGACCGTGAGTCCCTCCCCAGCTTTTCTGTACCCCTTTTAGGGATTGAAAGGGTTTGTAAGGTCTCCTTGGAGCCTTCTAAAACTACAACTTCAATCGCTTTGATAGGAATTGCCTGGTGAAGTGTAAGAAACATAGGTGAGGTCACATTAATTGTTCAAAGAGGGAACCAGTGGCAGAGGAGATACCCCTTTTCCACATCTCTCCTCATGGTGTCTTTGAGCATCCTTCATCACTCAGAGATTACTGTCTCCTGTGATAATTTGGTTTTCTGCTGGTCTCAGTCTGTAGGCTGACATATACTCACATGTACTCCTTTTATGAGCATATGCGCTATAAATATATATATAATACCCAAACTCATGCATTCCTACGTGTTTACGATCCAAATTTTCAGAGCCTCCTAAACCACATAAGCAGGTTTTGTGCAGTTGTCACCTCTGGACCAGCAAAGTCCCAGTTTGATTATTAACCATGAAAGGGGATTTTACAAATCCAAGGGGTTCCACGTACCTATAGGTGTGTATACGTTCTTCACAGCCATACAGTGTCCTAACCTTTGTTTTTCTTTGCAGATATATCAGAAGTTGAAAGCTGTGGAACACATGGATGTTTATAACATACAGGATATTCCAGACAGGTTTTTCTACAAAAAAGGAAAATTTGTGTCTCCTCTAACTCTCGTGGCCGAGGAAGGATGGTTCATAGTAGAGGTAAAATATAGAAGCAAAATACTTAGACATGAATGTGAAAAGGTACAATATATGAAAATAGTAAGAAAAATGACAATTCTAAGCTGGGCATTGAGTTGAAGGGTTACGTCAGTTACTTGGGCTGGCTGCAAAACTAATGTCAAATATTGCTGTGCTTAAAAGAGCCTAAAGGCAAGGTGGCTGAAGGTAGACAAAGTTAAATAGTCAGGATGGTTCTCTTTTCTATGGCATCATAGAGCAGGAGGAGTTTTTGTGTTTCCCATTCCAGTTCTGATGCTTTTACCCCTTCCCCCTGCCCATCTACCTTCTTCTCAGACATGAGAAGAGCATTTCCATTTCAAGACTTTACTACCCCTCCATTCAGCAAGAATCCCTCTCCAGCTCTCCTGTAGCTCCCTTCAGATCTGGGAAGGTCTCCTCGGAGCCTTCTCTTCTCCAGGCTGAACAGCCCCAGCTCTCTCAGCCTGTCCTCCCAGCAGAGGTGCTCCATCCCTCTGATCATCTTGGTGGCCCTGCGCTGGACCTGTTCCAACAGTTCAATGTCCTTTCTATGTTGAGGACTCCAGAGCTGGACACAGGACTCCAGGTGGGGTCTCAGGAGTGCAGAGCAGAGGGGGAGAATCACCTCCTGCAACCTGCTGGTCACGCTTCTTTTGATGCAGCCCAGGATGTGGTTGGCTTTCTGGGCTGCCAGTGCACACTACAAATTTTTCATATCAAATTATTTTGATAGTCTAAAAGAATAGTGATAACAATTATTTTCATCTGTATTTTACTTTTTTTAGTATTCTTATGACTTAGTACTTGTATTTCTCTGGAGCATCTCTCCATTACATATATTAACTCTACCTCACCACAGGTCAGAGGGTGAGGTGACTTGTGTATCTTATAAGTAGGCAACTTGAGGAGCAGTACTAAGTGATTTGCCCAAGGCCACAACATTAAGTCACTAATTTGGTGACAACATCAAGGAATCCTGTTTTTTACAGTGTCCCAGCACCATCATTAGATGCTGTTGCCTCACAGGAGGTTGTTACTCAGCTGAGCATCTTCTTTCATGACCTTCAGAGATACCAGGCTTTGGTTAAGACGGTTCACACGGTTTCTCTCTAGCCAGCCTGACTTTAGGATAATCATTTCTACAGCTAAATGAAAATGCACCTCTATTAAAAAAAAAAAGAAAAAGGAAAAAAAAAATTGCTTTTGAGTACGGATGGGTGAGCACTACATTTCTGGTTAAAAAAAAGTAAATAAAAATATATGTTTATAAAAGCCAGAGGTAAGATTCAGGCACATAAAGTAGGAATTTGAAATGTTTTTCCCCAAAATGATTTTTTAAAAAAATTTGTCTAAGCTCTTTTGTGCACAAGCTCAACGCAGAACATTTTTACATATTCTGCAAAAGAAAGAAAAGGAAAAAAGCACTTTAAAAAAAAATCATTGAAACTCTGACAAACCTTAATAACAGTGCAGCAAACACTGCTGCTATGGTAATTACTTCTGTCTCTCTGCCCATTCCTTCCCATTGTTTCTGATTTTCAAGAATGTCCTCTCATTAATGCTGTCAGATTTCCCTTCTCCTCGGTACATTTTCATTACCCGTGAATGGGATGTGAAAATGAAAGTTTCCTGTCATATTTTTTTAAAGCAATAATTGAGCCTTCTATTATACTTCCTGCCCAAACCACTGAAGAGAGGGTGTTCAGCTCTTCCCTGTCACGCTCACGGGGTGGTTTAACTTGCTGTTGGCTACTGGATAGCTGTAAGCTGTTTGAAAATAGGGCTTTTGGGGGGTTTTGGTTTACTTTTTTTTCTTTTTTCTTGAGAGTCAAATGTATCTGGAAAATTGTTGGGTTGGTTTTTTTTTCCTAACTAGGAGCATAGGAACGTTTTCCTAGCCCGTCCACAAGAAAGTATATAGTAGGGATGATATTGTTTAAGCTGACTAGTCAAAGGGAGCAAAACCCTCTTGTTTTTCTGTGGTGGCAATGGCATGTTGAGCAGAACCATCAAATCCATGGCACTGGGTGGGAGAGCTGGGTGGCGTGGAGTGGGAGAGGGACACCACCTTGTGCCCAGGTGTCACATAGAGCCACAACACTTTGTGCTCACAGCAGGAATTTAGAATCATAGAATCATAGAATGGTCAGAGTTGGAAGGGACCTTAAGGATCATCAAGTTCCAACCCCCCTGCCATGGGCAGGGACACCTCTCCCTAGAGCAGGTTGCTCCAAGCCCCATCCAACCTGGCCTTAAACACTTACCCCAAGAGGCAGAAAGTCATCCTCCCCGCTCAACCAGGAGTCTGAGGGTGGTACAGCAGCCGGTGACACCGGGTGGCACTAACCATGCTCTGCTGTTGTCACCCAGAGCAGGGACAAGCTGCCCTACTGGGAGAACGGGACTGGGAGGAAGGAAGCCTGGCAGAACGGCTGGCACGGCTACGACAATGAGCTCATGGACATGAGAGCCTTCTTCCTCGCCTACGGGCCAGGTACGGTGCCACCATCCCCATTGTCCCTCTCCCCAGATGTCCCCTGCAGCCCTGGCATCTCAGGGACCCTGACACGGCGCTCTGCGACGCCCCAAAATTACAAATAGATGGCAGGATTTCCTCACTACAACTCGATGCTGGGAAAGTTTCTCGGAGAAATGGGGCAGGGAGACATGAAAAGATTTAGGTTGACCCTTCTCCGGCATCCTAGCACCACAACTCTAATCCCCACTGCCATCAGTTTCCCAATTCTGTTTCAAACACGTGAATTCTCCTTTGGATCCGAGCTCCTGGAGAAAAAGCATTCCCTTTGGGAAGGCTGCGGCGTTCCTCACCCACCTGGGCTGATGCAGAACCCCAGGTTTCCACCCTGTTGATCCCTTTAAAAAAAACTGCCGAGCACCAGGCTGGGAATGCAGAGGGGAAGGAAGGGAAAGCAAAGTAGGATGTGCAATGCAATTATTTCAGGTTTTTAAATCTACCCTGTGAGTGTACACAGTAAAGTAGCTCTTATTAATGATTTAATTAATTTTTCTTCTGTAGCTTTTAGAATGGAGTAGGGCTAGATGTAAAAAGAAACCCAAAAATGAATAAAAGCATTTAAGATGCTTTTGCTGAGTTATGTTGTAAATTTATAACGTGCCACATCCCAGTCTGCTGGGAAAAAAGAATCCCTTGTCCCGCAGCATCCCTCGTTTCAGCCCTAGGACCCCCAACTCCTCTCTCCGCCTGTTCTCCCGGCAGATTTCCGATCCAACCTCCGAGCGCCTCCCATCCGCTCCGTGGATGTTTACAACATCATGTGCCGCCTGGCGGGGATACAGCCGCTGCCCAACAACGGCTCCTGGTCCCGGGTGGAGTGTATGCTCCGGAATGCCTCCCCCTCCGCCCCGCTCCCCGCCTGCACCCTGGCCCTGGCTCTGCTCTCCTCCTTCACCAGGCTCATCTCCTCGCCCTGATCCCCCCACAACGTCCGTCAGTGCCACCAGCAACTTCATCCTTCTCTTCTGTTTTTGGTTTGGGTTTTTGGTTTGGTTTTTAATTTGAATATAGCTTCATTAAGAGTGCTGCCTCCATCCCCACTCCTCCGTGGTGCTCCACTGGGTGTGAATCCGACCCATCCTGCTTCTACGGGGGGTAAGAGAGTGAAGCCAGGTTTTGGGCAGCTCTAAACACAGGCAGGAAGATCCGTGTGGCTGCTTCAGATTGACAGCACAGAACTTTCTGGTGGCTTCACGGGAGATCTCTGAGCATAAACTGCATCCTACTGCATCACCTTTAACAGAGAGACTCCCCCCCAGGCTCAGGAATGGAGACAGACCTCTGGGCATCTAACGAGGTTCTTTCCGATTCACTCCTTCATCTCCAGCTCCATCTCCACCTTCTCCTCACAGTCCCAGCCATGCCATGTCTTTACCAACCTGTTCCTCAAAGAGCCAAGCGCTTTGCTGAAGGATCGTAATGCCGAGAGAGGTGGCTCAGCGGGAGAACAGCAAGAGCATCCTACTTCTCTTGGCCTTTCCATCTTCTTTTTCCTCAAAGCAAGCCCTGACCCAGCACATCTCCAGGGCTGGGCTTTCCTCATAGACCACAGAGCCGGGGAGAGGGCTGGGAAAGGGGAAAGCCATAGAAATCCTCCACTTCAAAACTAGGAGGAAAGAGGAATGGCCCAGGGGTCAGGAGAAAGCAGGATGAGGAAGCCTGGCATTTAACAGCTGCTTTTCCTGGCGAAGATAATATCATCTGCTTAGGTTTTAAGGTTTGTACCCAACTGTGTTTCTGAAGGTTTTTTTGAACACTTATTGCTTTTATTGCTACCAGTCCTTGCTCTCTACTCCTCTGGCTGGTGAGCAGCACATCCCCCTTCGTTCTGTGGCGGGGAGGGAGGTCTGCACTGATGGATCTCCCACCCTCTCCCTTAATCCCAGCTAAGGTTTCCAGCATGGGATATCAAGCCCAAACAACGCTGAAACAGTAAAGTTAAACAGCAGGAGAGGATGGAGCTGCTGTTGGAGGTAATGCCTCTGGCAGTTAAGTCAAACGGGTGATGTAATCCTGAAACCATCAACATGGCAGATACATTAAATCCTTGAAAAAGCTGATTTTTACTTTTTTTTGCCCTACTCATTGACTCCAGCACAGCCATGGATCCACCATGGGGCAGCGTTCAACAGGGGGCTGGTGGCAACGCCAGCACCACGGTCCGTTAGCTCAGAAGATTAATTACTCCTAATGGTTTCATCCTTCAGTCGTCACAGCCCTTGGTGTCACACACTGGGATGAATGGATGGGTGGCGCGGTGGGACATTTTCCATCACTACATTTCTACTGTGAAATAACCTCATCTAGACAAGGGCTGTGAGGGTCTGCTGTGGTTGGGGTGTTCCTCAAACCAGGACAAGGGGTTCCTCTTGGAAAATGTCCTCTCCTCCTCTTTGGGAGGCTGTATCCTTTGGGAGAGCTCAGTGCTTTTTTTCTGATATACCTCTGAACCAGGAGCTTTCCCTGACAAGCTGCCTTTGGAAGGATTTAGGTCCCTCCCCATGCAAAGAAACCAAAACAAAAACCCACCAAAAAACCCAAACCCAAACCTCTAGGACTTCTGATTCCTATGGATCCAGAGTGAAGCATGATCCAGGTGTGCGTGGTACGGTGAGTTTAAGGGTGAGTGATTACACCGTGGAAAAAAACCCCACCAAGCACCAAATTAAACTTGACAAAAGACGTCTGTAATAGCTGTAAAGATTTATGTAATGTGTTTTTAAAGCTCAAGTGAACCATCAAATCGATTGGGAAGAAAAAAAAAAAATTAAAAAAAGAGGGGAGAAAATCAGTCTTTGTTATTAGACTGTTCAGTATAAAAGGCAATTTAGTGCTTTCGAAGCATTTGCAGTAGCTGTAAAACAAGCACCTTTTGTTCCGTGTTCCCTGTTGCTCCTTAATGGACCAGGCTCAATGAATTCACTGGAGCACATTTTCAAAGTGAAAAAGAAAATAAAAAATTTGCTCAGTGTGCAAGATAGATAAGCAAACGAATAAATTACCAAGTTCTGTTTGCAAATCAACAGGATGGGTGCAGTTGGTGCCCGCTAATTCCTTTGCAACCCATCACTGTCACTCTGAGAAGAACCCAAAGTCCTCAGAGAAGGAAGAAGATCCTAAAAGGGCAGATGCAGATTTTCAGTTATACAAGTAGAAATGGGAAAAAACAAGTAACAAATGGGGGAAAAAAACCCAAATAACAAGTGGGAAATAACAAGTGGGATCCACTTGAGTTTTTCCAGGGATGGGCCATGACACATGAAACCCACGTTGATCCCTGGGAGTAATTTGTGTCACTCGTTTGTGGCCTTTTAATAAACCTCTTAATAGCAGTATGAGTTGGTTGACCTTCATGCCAGCGTTGTGCTTATGGCAATACACCTCAAAACTGTGACAGGGGAATTTGACTGTCACCCTAGGAGAAGCTTCAGGAGAACTACAGGTGATGCTGTTCGGAGAAGTGCACCTTTCTTCCTCGGAAACGTTGTAGCTCTGAATCAGTTTGCCTTCTCATTCAGAAACCGAGTGTCTTGACTATTTTTCTGTGTACTATGCAACGGGGGGGTGAGTGTATTTTAAAACCTATTTCTGAATGATGTTTTTGTACAATGACTGATTGTGAATGAGTGAATAATTCCAAGAATGCTGTTAGGAAAAAGAAAAACAACCAACAACCGCGCATCTTTTTGTAAATACTGTAAGATTACGTGTTGTTTTTTAAAAAAAAAAGAAAAAGCCAACACCTCTGTAACACCTTGCCTTTCTTGGTTGATTGCTGCATCGAAGCGTGATAAACAGTGTTTGAAGCTGATTAATCGTCAGAAAGATGAATGATAACATTGTTTAGAAATGGCAAAGTTGTCAGCATGTAAACGGGGGACATTAAATACATCACGGGAGACACTGTGGCTTGTATATGCAGTCTTTTTTTCCAGGTGTATTTCAGGATTTAACCTTCAGAGCATCCGCCCAGGGATGTGTAATTCACACTAGGAAATGGACAGGACAAACTATTCTGCCCTCCTAAGAAGAGAGGTGGATCTTGGATGCTCTTTCCAGCTCCACCATCACATCAGCTGCTGGCACAAACTCCTCCTGCCCTAACCTCAAAGGTTTCCTTATAAGAACAGTTTTGACAAAGAAAACCAACTTTTTCTGCCCTCCCCTCTAAATACCATGAACTTGAGAGAGCTCCACGCACTCACTGTGTTCCATACAGCCTCTTTCTTCAAGAACAAATGGGGTGACCAAACGCCGAGTCCCACTGACAAGGAGGAGATAGTTAACGCCCATGATGGGGGAAGTTTTCCAGCAAAAGACAGGAATTTTAGGCAGGAATAGCTGAGTGGAGCCTGTAGAGTCCCAGCGTTTAATTAATCACTCATTTGAAGGAACACAACACAGTCACAGGGGCTGAATTTTAAATGCTTGCTGCTCCAGCATGGACAGTGACAAATTAAGGTCCACACAAAAGCCAGGTGTGACTCTTGACGAAGCCCTCTGAGGGCAATTAAAAATGTGGAACCAGCTGGTAACCGTGCGGCTGTGCCAGCAGGAGAAGCTTAAGGAATGAAAGCAAGGGAGGAGGATGGGGGAATCAATGGTGTAGGAGCTGAGGAGAATGAAACGGGAGCTGCTCGCTGAAGGGGGCTGCTCCACGGTGGGTGAAGTCCTCATGTGTGACGGGCAAAGCTCTGACATGAAATAACCCTGTTGGCAGCTTGGATCCAGCCCCAGGTCTTGTTCCTCCTCATCCCTGCACCTGAAGAGCCCAAAAACACCGAGATCTTGGAACCCACGCACCAGAGTTGGCTATAAAGCACATCTTTTCCCAAATTCAGGCACCAGAGCCTTCCAAAAGTGCAGTTTTCCCCAGCATTAGAAGAGAAATTAGTCCTGTGTCCCTCAAACCAGGACACCAGTTTCTGCCTCTAAATAAAAAGAAAGAAATCTCAGCAGCAGCTCAGCCCCTTGCCCCTCTCTGCGAAACTGAGTAGTTAAAACATTTATCGGGGGAAAAAAAACCCAAACCCACCTTATTTTTGTTGGTCCTGTTTCCCACACAGTGTCGATGAAGCATGGGGAATTTTCTATGGAAGAGGAGCTCTCTGTCTGCGTGCAGCCCCCCACTAGCCCTGGTATTTCTCCCCAGGGTGGGCAGTGACAGCCCCCAACGGTCAGTTTTGCAGCACAGAGACCCTGTTGGGCCAGAAATCCTGCCAGGGTGGGAAGAAGGAGACAACCCAAGAGAGCCAACCACACCACCAGCAGCTGGAGAGTGGAGATGGTCTCAGCCAGTGCTTTTCTTCTGTTTGAAGGGGTGGGAAGGGAGCTAATTGGAGCTAATGACTCTAATCTGGAGCTGGCAGTAAGTGAAGATGTAAGATGAACCTCATGCAATGATTTCAAACTGTTCTGTATCCCCCCTCCAGTTCCTCGTGACAACCACAGCCAGAAACAGGGATGCTTCCAAGAGACCTTGGAAAGGTTTCATGCACCAGGGTGATAAATAGAGCCAGCGCCAAAACTTCCCTGCCTCCGAGAAAGGACAGGAGGAGAAGGAATTGCTCGTTGCTTCTCCACCTCCCTCCCCTCAGCTGCTGTGTCTGGAGGCTGCTGCCACGTGCAAACATCTGGGACGCATCATGGGCCTTCTCCTGCAGGAGAGAGGAGATGGTTCCAGCTCTTAATCTTTAAGGTCCCTTCTAACTCTAACCATTCTATAATTCTATGAGTCTACCTCCATGGAAAGTGAAGGTTTTTCCCTTCTGTCTTCAGTTGATGTCTTTCTTCTCCAGCTCCTGGTCCCAGCAGGGATTCCCTTGCTCCTGAAGCACACCCTCCCATTCCTCTGCCCTCTTCTGAGTTTTCCTCCTCGTCTTAGTATAATCTCTCAGCTTTTTAAGACCTGATCCCCTCGTTCTCCTTCTGGGGAAACGCATCCACCCTCCTTCTCTTCCCCAGTACGGAAGACAAAGTTGGTTGTCTGCTGACCCACATCCACGGAGACCCACACCAGGGTTGCACCACCATCTGCACTACCCATGGCACAAGGCAGCAGTCATGAGAGCTGCAGATGAAATTATTTTCCTCCTTTTGATATTTTTAACCAAAAAAATAAGTGCCAGCAGTCTTCCTTTTCAGCCTGACATGTGGGACTGGTCCAGTTGCTCGGCTCTCTCTCCTGAGGCTGAAGCTGGTGGTCTTGACTGGCCAGACCTGATGGGTAGTCAACTCTGATACTACCCTGGTGTTGAAAAGGCAGCTTCCTCCCCAGCAACATCCCAAGCGGCTCGATTTCCAGAAAGAGAAACAGTTCTGAAATCTGCAATGGTCTAAATATTTTAAGGCAATGGTCTTTTTATTAGTTTCTGGTTCAAGGAAAGTCCACTCGTCTCCAGGCGAAGGTTTTAAAGGCAGCGAAAGCGCTTTTCAAAACTGTTTGTCAGTCTGTAAAGCTTGAGTTTTCTGGGATTCTTTATTTTTTTTTTTTACTTCTTTCTTCAAAAATAAGTGGGTTTTTCTTTCTTTTTCTTTTTTTTCTATTCAAGCTGTGCAGTGGTGAAACTGTTTTTTGCTGTCGAAGAGCAAAGCAGGAGAAATACTGTCTCTCCACACTGGTTACAGGTAACAAAACCGTAACAGGCGAAGGGTCTACCTTTAAGGAGGAACAATATATCGTCTGCCTCGGGTCTGAGGACTCTTCATGAATAAATAATAAACACCCAGGGTCTGCTGGTTACCACTTACAAATAAAACACTATGGTTGGAAGATAAAAATCACTTTCCTCAGCCCAAGTTGAGTAGAGCAGTTGACAGGCCCGAGGGATGGGATGCCAGTGGGTCCAGAGAAGGCCACAAAGATGCTATGAGGGCTGGAGCCCCTCTGCTGGGAGGACAGGTTAAGAGAGCAGGGGGGGTTCAGTCTGGAGAAGAGAAGGCCCCAAGGAGATCTTAGAGCCCCTTCCAGTACCTAAAGGGGCTCCAGGGGAGACGGGGAGGGACTCTTGATCAAGGAGGGGAGCCATAGGATGAGGAGGAATGGTTTTAAACTGAAAGAGGGGAGATTTAGATGAGATATGAGGAATAAATTCTTCCTGTGAGGGTGGTGAGGCACTGGAACAGGTTGCCCAGAGAAGCTGTGGCTGCCCCATCCCTGGAGGGGTTCAAGGCCAGGCTGGATGGGGCTTGGAGCAACCTGCTCTGGTGGGAGGTGCCCCCGTCCAGGGCAGGGGGTTGGATCTAGAGGTGGTCTGTGAGTATTTACAGGATTTGCAAGACAAAAACTAAAGCATCATCTATTGGAAGTGGGAGCTGTAATGACTTTGACTTCTGCTCTGGAGCTTGGGTCATCTCAGGTGGTCCCTCAGGCTTTGGGTGGGGATCACACACCCTCTGCACCCATCACCTCCAAAAAAATCAGTGAATTTTCTCCCTTATGCTCTTACCAGAAGGGCTCCCAGAGCTTGTACAAGGCAGCTGCAACAACCCTTGGGTTTCTGAGCTTTCTGGTTTGTTGTTTCAAGGTTTCCCTGAGCGAGGAAACAGGGGGTTAAATGGAAATGCAAAGTTACCTTCTCTAAAAACCACCTGAGGTTGCAAAGAATCCACTTAGAACATATAACCAAATGTTATTTAATATCTTAAAAAGTAACACAATCCAAAATGGATATCTCACACAACACTACATAAACAACATGAACACAATATTACCATATGGAGGGACTTTCAAATATAGACTTACAAAAATCCCTGTCCTTTTTTTTCTTTTTTTTT
>VXBW01003975.1:466711-505519 GCA_013400375.1 Thinocorus orbignyianus
TTTTTTTTTTTTTCTCTCCTTTAAATTATCATACTAAGCATGACAAGTCATCATCATTTACAATATGGTACACTGACACGATAAAAACCATGTTACAAATGTGCTGTTATAAATCAGTAACGTTAGGGAAGACATTTCATGAACTGTAATTATTTCATATGAAATACTATACAATATAAACAGAACATCCATCTTGGATGACCTTTACAGCAACCAGAGACCAAGTAATTTTTTAATTAGGGTTTTTTTTCTTCTTTTTTTTTTTTTTTTTTCCTTTTTTTTTTCTTAATTTTCAGTGCAAACACATTTATACAAGGCAGTCTTGGCTGCAAAACTCCCTTCTAACATACAGTAAGTCCCACTTGCTTTTATTTTACTCATTTAAACCTAATGCAACAGCCACATTCAGCCACTCACAGAAAACAAAACAAAATCAAAAATAATAATTTACCTGCAGAATTTATGATCCCTTTAAAACCTTTTTAAGTCTCCTCCACATAGAAAAGTAACATCTCTGCCAATTTCTCCAAGGGCCCTGGGGGGTGGGTGTCTGTTGGGTGGCAGGAGGGGCTGGGGGAGGACCTGAGCCCATCTGCACGCCTCTGGCCTTCTGCTCCTTTTCTTAAGCACCTGGGGAGGAACAGGGAAACCCTCAGCTCGGAAAGGAGCTTCAATGGAGTTAAGGACCCGGTCCCTGTCTCCCTGGGAGCCACGGGAGACCAGGGGGGAGTCACACCGGGTTGGCACCCACCTCACCCAGCCCAGCCTTGGGAAAGGAAGAAGCCCCAAATTCCCCTTGTCTTCTACAGCTTGGCTCGTGGTGGGTCCTCATGCAGTTTAACGATGCACTTTACTTATGCTGGGGGTGTGGGGGGGAAAAATTTTAGATATATACCTTTTCTTTTCTTTTTTCTTTAAAAGGATTTCGTAAAAAATAGAACATTTCTCTCTAATACTGTACAGCTTTCTTCAGAAGAGCAAAGAGAATTGTAAACTGTGGGCGGGACACCGGATTAGGAGCGCTATTTGCTTTCTCAGGACAACAATTTGAAGAGTATCATCAGGCAGAGCTCTGTGAAATGTATCTGAAAAACAAATTTTTAATTAAAACAACCTTGTTCTAAAACCACCGCCAGTTGTATTAACTGAAAACTGTTCGGGTTTGGCACCGCTACTCCAAGAGCCCATGCAGGACCACAAAGTATTTCTCTCTCAAAACAAGCTGAATGCACCAAAATAAATTCAGAGTAAGAACATGAAACACTTTGGTTGATTGTTAAACTTTTTCCAGCAGCTTTCAAGAAAGCAACTGGTTAATAAATCAGTCAGCAGATGCTGAGGTTTTGTTTTTTCCTGGATGGAGGAGGGTCCATGAGCTCTGCCCACCCCGTGGGCTCCCAAGGCATCGCTGGCACCAAGTGCTTCGAGGCCCTGGGGTGAAAAACAGTGATTTAAGTGCAAAGGATTATCCGCCTTTAGGATGGCCTCTAAATACTGCTCTGCTTGGTCTCTTTTCTACTGCTGGCAAGCACTTGGGCAGTGGTTTTCATTAAAGTATTTGTTTTCCCATACATTTTACACTTTGAAAGTTGAGTGAACGTTGTTTCATGCGTAACAGATGATTTGCAGTGGTGCAAGGAGTCAAACGGCTAATGATTTATTTTTTGCCTCATTTTCCAACTGAAATACTTAGAACAGCAAAATTAGCTCGACTGGTGATTGTATATTCATTTGCATCAGGATAATGGTACTAGGTTTGCTGAAAGAGGTGTTGATTATTTAGTTTTTAATATAAACATGATCTGCTTAGGTTCAACTGCCACTTTCTTCCTTTGGTTTTTGGAGAAAAAACAAACCAAAACAAACCAAAACAAACAAAACTTTTTATCCCCCAATCTTTCTTTCTTTCTTCCCTCTCGAAAGGTGGCTTGTTGCAGCTGGCGACTTTTCAAAAGCCAGCTTCCTTTTCCTTGGAAACTTGCCCACGTTCTTGGAACAACAGGCACATACCTCGAGTAGGGTCCCCTCATCCTGCTCCCGGCCAAGTCAATTAAAGGCCGTTGTTAATTTCTAGAGGAGCGAGGGTTTCAGACGCGCACAATGCCCAGAACAGAGTGCACATCCTTACAGGACCCGATATGTTGGCAAAGAGGGAGGCAGAATACGGCCCCAAAGTACTTGAAGGCTGCCAAGAAAAGACCCAGAGTGTCTTCTGTTAAACCCCAAACCGTCCATGGTTATTTCACAGACTGTAGATGTTCCTAATTAGCTAAATTACAAAGACATTTTCAAGTTCTACCAGGCAGAAAATTTTCGCGGTAAGCGGGGGGGAGAGGAGGGAAGGTCTCAGCCTCCCTTTTTTTTACTTTTTATCCCCCATTACTCAGCCTTGTCCAAGTCTTCAAGCGACTCATCCGAAAGCCAGATTTGTAAAATATGGTAGAAGGAAACCGTGGCAATGGAAACAGGATGACTTCATAGGCAAGCATCGACACACAAGAGAACGCCGTGACCTAATGCTTCAAAGTTCTGAACCTTGCTTTGTACAATAACGCTTCTCGTGTTGCTGCATTTCATCAAATTCATGGAGGTAGTTAATATGTGTAAAAAAAATTACCATAAAAGTAACATGTTGTATTATAATAATACATATTAAAAGTGTGCAAAATGCCAACAGATTTGTGTTGACCCTTTACAGTTGAACACAACACAGATTCAACCTAATCTAACTCTGTAAACCTTTCAAGTGATACATTAGAAGAAGAAGAATGATAGATAAGCAACCGTGTAATACAAGGCTAGGATTTCATCAAAGGATTAGGGTGACATAAAGCACTCAAGCTCCACTCTCGTGGTTTTGTTACCAGAACCTCAAGATGGAATATCCTTAATATTCCATTGTTGATTTCAAAAGGAAAAATAATAATAATAATTAAAAAAAAGAAGAATTCAAGATTAGAACGTTTCTATTTGAAACTTCTGTTTACATTCCATATTCCAAGAGTCACATTAATATTGGTACAGTGCCATGTCAACATTAATATGACATTTAATGTTGTCTGCTGGTCTCTGGGAACTTCAGGAAATAACATACTATACAGTTTACAGCTTGTATTTTGTTGGAATTATGTCTTCTGTACAACCAGCTGCCTGCATAATTTCTGATTAGCTTACGACAAACAAATATTTCCCCCAGAGGTGAAAATTGTTTTGGCTCTTCACATTTTGATACTGCTGCTAGTGCTTCAGATCATCACTGTAATTCTCCTTTTTATCCTTTCAGCACTTTTATTTTCTGAATTGATACACGCTACTGATGTCAGAGCTCATCCCAAGAACAAAATCACAGTCAGCCACTGCATAGTATATGACAATTCCCCACGAAAATACTCTGACTCTACAGTTTGCATGGAATAAGTACTGCATGGCTGGAGTTACATACTGAAGAGTAAGATGCGTCATGCAAAGCATTACAGGGCAATTAGAGCACATCTTGGAAGGTATGATAAGGCAGAAGGCGAAAGGCCAAGTGACTTTGATAACCAACCAAAAGCACAATAATTTCCTTTATGTGCACTGAAAGGTCTTATTGCTCCTATGAAATGGAAATCAGACACTGAAACCAAGGAAAACAGACCTGGGCATTGACTGGAAACTGATTGTGTCCAGAGCTAGAAAGCTGTTTTCTAAGTAACTGAACTATATCCAACTGCTCAACATAAGGCTGAATCTTCAGTAAAGACTTCTGATGACAACAGAGAACATGAGTGAAGCTCAAACAGAGTAATACGTCACCAGAACCTGATGAAAATACTGGTTTTGGGTTTTTTTTTCACTATGTACAGTTGGCTTTCATACCTGTGTACTACAAGAGCTAGACATTGGAAACATCCCTTTGCTAGGCAACAGTTTGGGCTGTTGAACATCCTCATATCGTTGTTATTCTTCCACCAATTCGTCTGTTCTGATAGAGTTAAATTTGAAGTCAGTTTGTTGCACTACCAGGTTGCATGAGTAACAGAGCAGAAGGTGACCCTATACCTAAAAATTACTCTTGGAGTTTAACTATCCTTAGAAGATACTCTGCAGTAATTAGCACAGTACCAATTACTTTGGAGTAACAGTTTCGGGGAGAGCGATTAGGATAGATACCATACCTACAGAATTCAGATTTCTACTGCCAACCATGTGGACACACTTAATTTCTAGAAACTAGATGTGTCCATCAAATGCTAGATTGCAAATAACATCCACTGAATAAAAAGGCCAGAAGTTTATAATTCTCTAAATTTTGTTCTCTGATAATCACTACAATGTATGCTATTTTTAATAGCCTAATTTAGGCACTCTATTTAATAAGCTACATAAAATAGATTTATGTCCTTCCACTAGAAAGAAATCAATTCTTCAGGCCATACTTATCATTTATATCATAAAGAATATTTTTTTTTTTTTGTGCCAAGAAATTAGTTATCCTGATTCCTACGTTAATGGCAAGTTGCAATACCAGAAGTGACATAAGGATTAGATTACTTTTCTTTTCTTCTTTTTAAAAAACATCCTTGATTTATACTATTTATACTGAAGACATTTGTTATATTTTGTGTCACTCCACATTGTGGCTCCACGACAGTTATAACTTTCCCTTCCCTCCCCCCTACCCAAAGGCCCACCTCCTCATCTGTGACCAGGGAAGGTCAAGGAGCAAGTCTCCGTAAGTAAACATCTCTCATACTTTTGAAACACAAAAGGAGAAGCCCTTTCCCTTCCCACCCTCCGCTTAAAAAACAACCAAAACAACCCCAACCAACCAAAACAAAACCCAACCCTCTTTTTTTCCACTCGCTTAAAACGGGTCTTTGTAAAAATCGTGTCACAAAAACGCACAGTGAAAATGACTGATTAGTATTAATAATTCACAGATAAGAGCTGAGGTCATCACTTGTCATGTTTGGCATTTTTTTTTTCCCTCATGGTGATCCTGGCTGGTTACTTTCAGCAGTGGCTCAGGTTGGTTTTTTTTTGAAGTAAAAAAGCGATCAACTCTGCAGCAGAGTTTAGCCTCTGACCGGGGGCATCACACATCTGTGGCATTTTTGTTTTTAAAAAATGAAGTTGGCAACTGCATGGACATTGAAAATGCAGATTACACTTACAGTGTCTAGACTTTCATATATGTGCTCAGTTACAATTAAGTGAAGCAAAAAGTGTACATATTATCCCTACCGCTATTCTGTTGCTACAGAGCCGCAAGTGTGAAAAGCAATACCTTGAAATAAAGATTTCTTTGTTGCCCCTAGTCTACATAGCAGCACAGTTTAAGTAAACACTAAAACTGTGGTTGAGATGCTTCTTTTTTTTTCGTTTTTTTTTAAAACTTTTTTCTTTTTTTTTTTCCTTTCCTCCTTATTTTTTCCTCGTTTTTCCCCAAAGATGTAAACATCAGTCCCAGTGTGGTAAACTTTGCTATGTAGGATGAGACAGAAGATCCGAGGCAGAGTGATGGTCAGACACTCGTGACAGAAGCTTGCAGGCAGTTAGAAGGTTTCTGCAGTTTCTCAGCTTCGCTGCTCGGGGGGTCCGTGGTGGCTCGGAAGTTGAATGTTGGGCCCACGCCACCGTGTGCCGGGCTCAGAGCGGGGTTCTGACGCCTGTTGCTTTCCACAATGCTGGAGGTGTTGGAGGCCAGGCTCTCACGAGTGCTAGAAGGGAAAAGAAATATATATACACACTCATATATGACTCATATATGCCCCATCCCTGGAAGTGTGTAAGGCCAGGTTGGATGGGGCTTGGAGCACCCTGCTCTAGGGAGAGGTGTCCCTGCCCATGGCAGGGGGGTTGGAACTTGATGATCCTTAAGGTCCCTTCCAACTCTAACCATTCTATGATTCTATGATTCTATGACATGCCTATATATCTATCGAGCAGACAGGAAAGGAGAATGGAGTGTTTTAGAATAGGTTTCCTGTGTTTGCAGGGAATGTCACATCAACAAACCTTCTCCTTTTGATGGTACACACGTGGCTGCTCCAAAGTCGGTTCTCCAGAGGTGCTCGGGAGCCATCGTACCATAACACAGGCACAGCACGAAGCAGGGCTGAAGCTGGCACACAAACAGCAAGCTGAACCAGTACCAAGCACCTGGATTCAGGTCATGGGAGGCAATTCTCCCCCTCTACTCTGCGCTTGTGAGACCCCACCTGGAGTCCTGTGTCCAGTTCTGGAGCCCTCAACATAGAAAGGACATGGAACTGCTGGAACAGGTCCAGCGCAGGGCCACCAAGATGATCAGAGGGCTGGAGCACCTCTCCTATGAGGACAGGCTGAGAGAGCTGGGGCTGTTCAGCCTGGAGAAGAGAAGGCTCCAGGGAGACCTGAGAGCAGCCTTCCAGGATCTGAAGTGAGCTCCAGGAGAGCTGGAGAGGGACTCTTGGTCAGGAAGTCTAGTGCCAGGACGAGGGGGAATGGTTTTAAATTGGAAGAGGGGAGATTTAGATGAGATATTAGGAAGAAGTTCTTTGCTGTGAGGGTGGTGAGGCACTGGAACAGGTTGCCCAGGGAAGTTGTTGATGCCCCATCCCTGGAAGTGTTTAAGGCCAGGCTGGATGGGGCTTGGAACTTGATGATCTTTAAGGTCCCTTCCAATTCTAACCATTCTATGATTTTCCACCCAAGGAAACAGCTTCCATCTTGCCTGTGGAGCGTCTTAAGTTTCCTTCCTGACTGGTGCATTTTTGCAGAAAGTACCTTCATCGGCTCGGTTCTGTGACAAGGCAGAGCTGGGAGTCACGTAACACAGCTGCCTCTGTTGTCTCCTCTCCTACCTATGTCTTTGTATGCAAAATATGAACTAAAATTGCTACTTTACATTAAATCCATAATGCTTCAATTTCGCTTTGCAGCTGAGACAACTGCAACTTACAAGATGCTGAGAGATCTTAACTGCCTGGCCGGGAATCATGCCCTGAACAGCAACTAGTGCTGCTATTTCATTCATAAAACAGACAATGTTCCTTTAGTTCCAACACATCACTTATCCAGGGGAGTGACAGGACACTTGGCATTTTTAAAGATGAACATTTTTAAAGTTGGAACCCGATGATCTTTAAGGTCCCTTCAAACCCAAACCATGCTATGACTGTATCTCCAAAGAGGATTGAATGAGTTTGTTAAATAAGCACTAGAAACAAAGATACTAAGGATTGTAGTTGGCCAAAATTCAACCTAAATTTATCTGCTACCGAAAGGGGCAGCTCTTGCCTGCTTGTATGGACCTGATCCTGCCACATGTTCCTGCTGTTTCCCTGCTGCCAAGCCTTGAAGCCAGCCAGATCAGGGACAGCTTTCAGTTAAATACTAGCCCTAATAATAATAATAATAATAAAAAAAATATATATAAAAAAAGATTAATTAGTGCTAGCTTCAGGGCAAGAGTAAGAATGCACAGCTTTGGATGTGGCAGGGGAGAAATCTGTCAGCACATGGCACAGGGGAAGGAAGAAACACCTCGTTTAGCTGTAGGGCAGATTTAAATCATGGCAAACTGACTGAATCTGGACAATGGATGGTGCTTTTAGGAAAACTCCTGCAGATCTTTTAAATCTATCAAAATGGTATTGATCATCATCATCTGCAAATTGTCACCTTATTGTCAGTGGTTCCAAACAGCTGTGACAGATCTCTGTGAGCTGCAATGCCCTGTGGTGCACTCCTGTTGCTGCTGTTTCGATTCCTTTCCCTCTGCTTTTTTAATGAAAATAGATGCAACCTTTGTTTTTCAGAGATCACTCGGTATTGTATCATGCTTTATGGGACTCCAGATCTTCAAACATTTTCAATTCTGGTATTACAAACTGACCGTTACAACATGTACACACAAGGATTGCAGTCAGAATTCTGCATGCAGAGTAGTGCCAAAATTAGCTCTTCCTTCAGGTGACAGAAGAGCAGCAGTATTATACAAACTTTGAAAAATAAAGGAATAAAATGAGTATTGACAGCTAACATGTACTATACACAACTTGTATAAAAGAAATGAACAAAATACTGCAAGACTGTTCTTCCCAATGGCGACATGTTCATGATTTTCACACACAAAATACTTTTCAAGTTAAATGACCGTTGCAAATATCCTTAACTACATCCTGGATTTCTTTTTTTAACACCTGCCTTTTCTTTTTTTCCCCCCAATTTGTCACACTTTTAAAAAGTTTTCTTTCACAAGTGGCAATTTTGATTCCCCAAGCAAGACCACACGCTTCAGTTCAAATGAAAAGATACCCCCAACACCTCAGGGAGTTGAGAGTTAGGACATCAGTGGAGATTAGAAGTCCACCTAAGGAATATCACACCCCATTCCTAAACTCTTCCCTAGGGATCTGCTAAGGAACACTGTCAGATCTAGCTGAATCTCACATGCTGAAGAGCTTTCTTGATTTTCCTGGAAAAGGGCTGTAGAGTGCTTTTTTTGTTAATAACAGCCCACTAATTACAGCCAAAGGGCTGAATTCACCCCCAGCTTCATTTATTTTTATAAACTTATAGCAAGTAGTGACCAAAACTCAGCAAAATCACACAATTTCATCATCTTGATGCAAAGCTCGTCCAAAAGCCTTTGAAATATCCAGATTATACACTGGTCTTACAAAACCAATACACAAGATAACCCTACAGAATGCCTTACCTTGCCAAAAAGAGACATTTGTTAATAAGTAAGCAATAAAATAATAATAAAAATAAATAAAAAAAGAGATGTGTGGAACAGAATCATTATTAAAAACTGCTTATTTCTTTCCCTTTTGATCTAAACTAAGTGGTATAGCAGCACTAAATCCAGAATTCTCTGCTACCTAAGTTTACGATCAACACAAACAGAAATCTTAGCTTTTGTATAAATAATTAGGGAAGGAAATGTCTACCCTTGCACTAATCAGAAACACAAGCCTGACAGTCAGTTAGCAAAATAATAGTCTAAAAAGTGATTTTTATCCAGTCAACATCCTCTCCTGGAGGTGAAATGCACTCTGCAGAGTGAGACATGCTGGGCAAGAAGCAACCACCACCATATACTCCCCTCAAAACCTGACAGCAAACATAGTACTTCAACTAAAAGAAGAAATTACATTTTAAAAACGGACAGTGCAAACAGCCTCATAAAACAGGCATAGGGAGAAAGATGCCAAGCACCTGCAGAACAATCAATAACAGGAACAAATTCCAAACTTTAAGTTTCTTTTTTTAAGCCAGACTTGGTGTAAGTGGTACAATTTACTCAAAATTTTTGTTTCAATTTTTTTACTCAGAAAAATTATACATTATGTTAAAAGCCTGCTCTAGTTTGATGATCACTGCACGCTGCAACAGGCCCAATAATTACCTCCTTGTCATTAACATCAAGTGGGAGTATCCGTAAAATCCAAAGGAATTTACTCCAAAGTGACATAACTTTAACTGAAAAGGAAATTTAGTCCTGTGTAGAAGCACAAAATCCTTCACGTGCCTCTTTGAGATCCTTTGTTATATATTAAAAAAATATAATAATTCTAAGGAATAAGAACACCTTTTACAGGGGAAAAAAAGAAACAAATCAGCCCCCCAAACCATTTTCTTTCACCTATTACAAATCCAGTCTTGGAGGTTTTATTTTTAAACACAGGCAATAAATAATTTAAGCTTAAGTAAGATGCTGTAAGAGAACTACCATTGTAAATTATTTCTGTGTTCTTAGAGTCATTGTTCTGAACTCTGATGGGCTGCTATCCAGGGCAAACAAAATGAGGCAAGCTCCATTCCAGCAGGGACCTAGGACTGTCAGAAAGAAGGCTCAGGTGAAGGATTCTTAACCTGGAAATTCTTAATTGTGAAATCTTCAGGGCAGGGAATGTACCAGCAACTCTCTCCCCCCTAGGGCTCTCAGATTCCTGGCATGGAAATGCCTAACCAGCACCACCACACACAAATATCTGGACAATATTCCCAAGAATTTTAAGCAAGACACCCTTCTCTGTTGATGCAGTGCTGGGTCACCTCTGATGTTCAAATATCCTGAGCATTTTCAGCCATGTGCAGGGAAACGGCTGCTCCAGTCCCACCAGTTTGGAAAGGTGATAGACACATTTCCAAAATTTTTGAAGAAAACAAACAAAAAAGGCCAAAAACTCACAAAAATCATCATGGTGTTTTTTTGTTTTTTTTTTGTCTGAGATACAGATTATGCCACCTAGTCAGGTCTAGTCTTCCAATTAGTCGTCTTGATGGTAGCTTAGAGGGAAAAGGAAGGGGGGGAGTATGCAGAATCTCATCCCTTCTATTCTAAATGCAAACAAAAGCTCAACACACAAAAAAAAAGAAAAAGAAAAAAAAAAGGATACAGGGAGTTTTCAGCAAACAGAAAATGAACTAATACAGAGCCAAAGCCACAAATGGTCACTGGTGGGAAACCCACACATCTGAATAGCAGATTCCAGAGCTGTAGAAAACACTGTTTGAAAACATGTGAAATGATTTAATACCTTCTGTCAGCAACATCACACACACACACACAGAACCAAACCCCAAACTTTCTAGTCTGTAAAACTGCAATGAATGTGACAGTCCTACCGTGGAGAGTTGAACCCGCTGTCCACAGTAATGCTGCTGCTGTCCATGCTGTCCAGGCGGGCCGAGTGGGTGGCTCTCTGGTTGTTGCTGTTCTCCGTTTCCTTGGGGGTGAGGAGGGTAAGGTTCTTCTCAAACTTTCGCTGCAGATCCCTCTCCTTTTCTCTCTCCAGGAGCCACTGCATCGTGCCGACATCATCCCTGTTTTTTTCCTCCTCGGTGTTTTTGTTGGTTCCTTCCTCCGAGTCGTCATCATCGGACACGTTGTAGTAGTCAAAGGAGGCCTCCTGGTTCCCTGGTGTCTCCTGCTGCCTCTGTGAAACGGGCATGACCTGTGTGACTGAGGTTACTATCGCTTGTTCAAGTTTCTCGCATCTGACCGGCAACGTGTCAGAGGGGGTCTTTTGGTGGGGCTTTAGCAGGGGTGTGCTAGACTTATGGTAGCTATTCACAGAAAGAGTGTTGTGCAGAGGTTTAAAGAGAGTATCCTTGCTAAATATTTCTTTCCTTTTATCCAGGCTACTGGATTCAGCGCTGTGGTGTTGAACCAGCCGCCCGTTCGCCATCACCTCTGGCGTTTGACCAGAGATCACCGAACCACCGCTGGGGCCCTTCGGGGACTCCTCTTTGTGCACCCCGGGCTCCCTGGCAATGTGTTGAGTTTGTCTTTCTACAGGAGTCATCTTTTTGAGCCCCTCTGTCCCCGTCAGCGTGTCGTGATCCTCTTTGTTCTTTCCCAGCGGTGAGGGAGCGGTGAGCACGGTCTCACTGGAGGTGTTGCACTGAAAATAGTCATCGACAGCAGATTTTGTCGTGCAGGAGTTGAGCTCGTTGTACGATGGCAAGTTCTCTGTAGGCTTGCTTTGTTCCAAGAGGCTACAGGAACTGGGGGTTTCTACACTGCCACTAGCTAGCTCGGGGATGCAAGTCTCTTTGTAGCTGGCAGATGAAATCAAAGCCCTTTGATGACTGAGTGACTGAGATGGCCTTAAGGTACTATCGTCAATGTATGTTTGGCTAGTTGTTTGGTCATCTGGGCTACAGCCTTCACCTATGTCTTCAGGTGTGCTTAAAGTAGCCGAGCCCAGAGGTCCCTTGGAGTTATCCATGGACCTAGACCTTTCTTTAGCCTTACTGGACCGCTCATTCCTTGATCTTCTATCCTGTGTATGGCTGTGGCTCCGGTGGACCTTGGAGTGGGAGCTTCCCCTGGAAGGTTCAGGGAAAGGCATTTCAGTTCTTCTCTTGGCCAACTCACCAGACACGTCCCACTCTGGTGTCATGGGAAAGTGAGATTCAATCATGTTAGGATTGCTGTGCATTATAAAATTATCTCCCTTGTGCTCTATTATAAAACAGCCCTCCCGTGGGGATCGAGTCAAGGGATCATAGAACTCATACTCCCTTTCAGCAGGAATATCCAAATGAGAGCCATCTGATGGGTCTCCTTTGGACACCCGAGTCTTGCTGTGCGACCTCGATTTCCCATGAGACTTCCTGTGATTCCTGCTCTTTTTACTTCGCCCGCTGTGGTGGGCTGAAGATCCCGCTTTGCTTCGCTGAGCTTTCTCTTCTTCAAGTTTCTTCATTAGTGCAGTGTGCCTCATGACGTTTTCCACAGTCAAGTCTGGGTTAATGCGCCTGATAATCTCCATTTCTACCTCTCTGGGTATAGTGGTGGGGGTGTCCTCATCCCTTAGAGGCCACTCCTCCGGAGGAAACTGGGCAGAGAAATTGGCCAACTGTTTTGTCTTGTCCTTCTTAAAACTTAATCGGAATAGTTTGAGCCCAAATTTCTTCGACTGCTTTTCTACATCCTTAGGCTTTGTGAGCGTCTCTGCTTTGTAAGAAAAATTGACAGTACTTTTACTTTTCTCAGTAGGCGGGACCTGACATAAGGAAGGAGGACAGTAGGAGTCTTTACAGTCTTTTGCTGATTTCCTCTGTAGGGTGGAGGCATGCATGCTGTGCATGTCTTCTCTGCAACAGTGGCAGGAGTCGCAGTGGTTTTTGGGTAGTGTTCGGTCCCTGACGCATCCCGAGGTGGAGGGAGTTATAGTTCCTTGTTGGGGAGAGGTACATTGAGACCTGTCAGGTATCCTCTCATCCAAATGGTACCATTTACTGTTAGTTCTTATGAGAGAGGGTGTTATAAAATAAGTCTGTGGGGTTACAATGAAATAACCATCTGGAGTCGGGTATATTTTCCTCTCCCGTACAAGCATGTTCAAGGTATGTCGAAGGATTTCTGGACTGGGTGTTGGAACTCCTAGAAATGACAGTAAACACGTATCAGGGAGTGCATAAAATCATTCAGGGCTCTCCAGCTTCCCCCCTCCCCAACAAAAAGCTGTTTTCTCCAACGTGCAAGCTTGGAATATGCTGAACAAACAACTCCAGCAAAGCACTTTGTTAGGCATTCTCTTCTCTTGTTTGTTTTTCCACTTATATCCTACACTTCAGGCCTATCAATTATTAATTAAAGAGAAAGAAGGCCATTAATGGACAAATAAAAACAACAGAAAAAGAGAGGCCTTCTAGTTACTTCCATTGTGCAGGTGACCTCAAGCTACAAGATGGAATCACTGGAAATCAAAGGCTGTCAGGGGAAACATTTCACTTTCATGCTTCTTAACAACTAAATATTTATATCCCAGTTCACCAGAACTATTTATTATAATGCCCAGTCATGTATAAAACAGTGGTTATTTGTTACTTTGGATGCCTAAGTTGTTCTTACACAGAAGAATACTGCACAGGAAAGAAAGCATTCCCCCAAAGAAGCCCTTTATCACAAACTGGATTGAACTGACTTCCTCTCCCATTAGAACATGTTTCAATTACATCAGCTGCTCCAAAAAAGATGCACCTTGAATGATACAGTTCGTCTCTTCCACTACGCTGGAAGCTACACATTTAGCTCCTAAAAATTTGCTTCCAAGAGTTCCCTGCCTTCCTTGTGAGATGTGATGGACTCTACCCAAGTGCATGTATCACATACCAAGAGGGGGACAAGCATGACAACCCTGCACCAAAGCCACGTGGCAGACCTGGCATTGTGAGCCTGGTCATTCCCACCACCAGTTACTCCTGCTGGGTTCAGTGGTGCAGAACCAAGCCTTCAATACTTCATTAGATAAAATACCAACTGGTCATACTGTGCATGGGAATAAATTCCATCTAGAGTTAAGGAAGCAACAGATTTAGTTTCAGTAAGAAATAAAAATCTTTCAAAAAATTTTCAGTGTAAAAAGCTGTCTTCAATCAACATTTTGTTGACCTAAAATGCATTTTAATTTTAACTTAACACTGGGTACTGAGCTGGTTTACAATTTTAGAACTAGAAAGTTTTTTTTCAAAAGTCTGGGTGGTCTGTTTTGAACTTTAAAAGTTAGTATTATTTGCTTGGGGTCTTAGTTTTCTTTCCAACAAAACTAATTCAGGAAAAAAATATTGAGTCAGAGAGTAATTTAGGTTGGAAGGGACCTCATGAAGTCATGTGGTCAACACCCCTAACCATGGCCAGGCCAACTTAGGTTGGTCAGGGCCTTGTCAAGTCAAACTCTTGACTAACTTCAACAATGGAAACTCCATGGAAGTATGCATGCAAAAACATTTCAACAAAACATATGCTTCTCACAAAAATACTTAACAGGAAAATCTCCAACAGGTGTACCTGTCACCAACACAGCATCACTAGAAGTGCACAGTGTTTGGTCACTGACTCTTCTCCCACATGTCAAAGGTTGGAGCCTGCAAGCTCCCTGACCTCCTTGTGTTAGCAAACATGAGGATGGCAATACAGGCTCTGGCACTATGACCAAGAGCCCATCAAAAAATTAGTGACAAGAAATCCAGACGTTGTACTAACTCCCTAACTCACCCTCTTCCTTGCTACTGGGGTGCAGGCAACACAGTAAGTATTCCTATGTCTGGCTTTGAACGCTGTTTGAATTGAGAGACATGAAGACACGGCTCACATCCAGTAATATCTGTAACTGAAAATCTTACAATGGAGACAGCAAAGTGCTAGGAACAACACAGACACATGAGTGAAAGGAGTTACAGCAGAGAAGGTGCCAGGGAAAAGCACGTGGGTGGAGTAAATATGTTTCATACGCAGTCCACACAGCTGAAAGATTGGGGCTGATCCACACACAGGGAGTAAAAGAGGTAAAAAAAGGATATCATCTGAGAGAATAATCGAGACTGAAAATTGGAAAGAATACACAAATGAGATGAAGAGTCAGGAACATGCACTTTCTCCTCTTTTCATGTGGGTGTCTACAATTTCTGTGATAATCCTACAGAGAGTAACGAAGACCCCCCGAGAATTTCTGGATGAGCAAACATGCCAGAAATATCAACAGACGGGGGAGGCCAAAACCCAGAGAGCCAGAGGTAAAAAGGACTATCCCTCCTCATACATTACGCCATGCATCACCACAAGAAGTGGATGACCTTGAACCCAAGCTCACATGCTTCTCCATCCTGTGCTGGAAATGCACTACAGGGTCTTATCCTTGTCCAACTGAGACATATTTGCTGTGCAGCAACCAGTCCCTCTTCCTGCCTCTACACAAACAACCTGAGCAACATATTGGATTTTCCAGGAGCTTACATGTCAATACCTCAACACATACCTACCTTTGTCTGGGAGTACTTGCTCCTTCATCCTTATTTTAAAGATTTCTTTTAACATACTGTTTCAGAAAGATTGGAACAACAATCAAAGAGAGGAAAACATTCTCCTGGGAGTTCACAGAAAAGTTTGGTAGAGAAACTGAAATGGACCTTCTGATGTTTTACACTAACTTAGGCAAAAGTGCACTGCAAATGCATTTTTCACCCAGTAAACCATAATGAATACAATGTGGTGAGTAAATGAGTCTCTAAACACTGGATATGCAGCAGTTACATTAATTAAGTCCTGTGAATACAGAATGTGAAGACAAACACCAAGAAAAAAAGAATTAATTAGGGTGCCTGGGCAGTCAGAGATACTGAAAAGTTCATGGTGTCAGCGACTGTAACTTTTATCACTGCCAGCACATCCCTGTGGTTCCCTAAGCCAGCAGTGACGATGGCAGATGCAGATCTTTGGAGCTACGGGTCTTGTTCAGATCCCTTTCAGGTACTTCATAAAGCAGAACAGGCCCACACTCCAATTAGGCTTCCCTGCATGGTGGACAAGAGCATTTACACTACTCTGGCTCCAACTGTTGCTATTTTAAACACAGATTTCCTGGCTTTCTCAAGACTTTCCTCTTTGTAGCAACCTGGCCACATCACGGGGATATGCAACCTCCTCCACTGCATTCAGAAGTCTCCTTACGGTCTCCCTTCCTCCATCAAATCGGAAGAGGAGGGAAAAAACCCAACCCAGTAGTTTAGAGATTCTAGCCTATAAAATATTGCATGACAGCAGTAGTGTTATTTAAGATTATGTAGTGGTTTAATAATTCAAAAGCAGAAACTGTCTGGACACTGAATCATCAGACATGTACATTTTCTGCATCTCAAGAGAGTCTACACTACGCCATCCACCCAGCTTCCAGACGGAAGATTATGTCTTGCTTGCTGCTCACAAAGAACACTGACCTAGAGTGAACTCCGTTAATGTAAGACACTTATTTTAAGTGCTACATATACATTTCACATATTTAAAGAGTGAACAGTTATGAAGGGGAATGTCAGAGGCATTTGCCAGCTTTCAGAAAGCATTAGCTGTGGAAAGCAACCTGGTCCAACACACACAAGTATTTTCAACACTGAAATTCTGAACACCTTAAATTGATTTTAATAAGTAAGTGGACAAAATTGGGGAAGGGAGAAAACAATAAAAGGAAAAAAATCATTACTAAAGGCAGCATAGACTAAGGCTTGATGCTTTCTTCAGATAAGAGGGTCTGGCTGCCAAACACAGGAACAGAGGTTACATTCTTAGCTCCTTATACTGGATTTCAAAGACTTACATGCAATGTACAGGATTTAAAGCAGGGTCAATAAATTATAAATTAGAGCTGTACAAACATCTCATTGTTTAATTCTAAGTTAAAATAACGGGAGCATGTGCAGCAAGAGCCCTCTCGCTTTTTTAAAAACCTGACAAATAACAAAAGCCACAAATAAGACATGCATTATCATTACAAACTTCTTCAATAAAACAAATTCATGAAAAATGCATCTGAAGTAGTATTTAAATGGTGTTAAATCTGCTAAAATGATTTTCTCCTGAGCTGATGCTAAGGCTTAACAAGGGATAAAAGAAATACTCTGATTGGCTCATGAAATACTAGTTAAGGATGTGGAGTGGTTGCTATGTGATGTTATAAATAATTAGCATACCTTATTTCAGACAGAGCCATGGCCCAGATTTATGCCTGCACAATGGCTCAGCAAACTGGAGGGCCAGACTGCAAGTGTAAGATCCCGCGCTCGCTAAAGAGGTTTATTATTCTCAGGCAGTTTGAGAATAGCATCTGGGGTCTTAGGAAATTTATACACTCCATGAAAGGCAGTGAAGCATCTGTTCATTAAAACACAAACAACACGGGGCAGACAAGTGCTGCTACAGGGTGAGGCAGAGAGAGGTTATGTGACCGTGACAGATACAGCTACGCTGCTGATGCTCTCCTCTCTCTCGGAGCATCAGCGCCTCATTAGGAAAAATAAACTATCAGAAAACAGGAGGAAATCAGATATCTGAGAATCACCACGGTGAGCACAAGGGCTCAAAAAGCTGTGGTTGATTTATGAGACTACGGGGAGACAAGTGAAAAATATCACTCAGCACGAGGCAAGGTTCTGTTTATTGGAAAGGACAGAATTTTTGGATAATCATGCAGTGACAGGACATGTACGTTTGCTGTGTTAAACACTCAGGGCTGGGACAGAAAGGCATTTCTCTAGAGAGAGGGAAAGAGGGATAATAAAGGGAGGGACTATTTTTTTTTCCCAAATAATTTTCTTTATGTTTTAGGAAGAGAGATAGGAAAAACAAGGTTCTCCTCTTTTTATTTCAGACTTGAGAAAGGCACATGTTCATGGCTAGTGGGAAAAAAAGCCCAAAAAACAACCAAAAACCAAAAAAGAGGCAGCAAGAGACTGTGTGCTAACTTGCCTCGGGCTTCCTTCTGAGCAGAGTCTACAAAATAATCCAGCCTGTTGAATTATTTTGGATGTATAGTACTGTCTAGCAAGACCAGCACAGTACACCAAGTCCACTGATAATCATGCTCTCAGGAAACCCAAGGGATGTCACAAATAAATTAGCATTTCCACCATGCAATAACATTTATATTAAAACACTGATAGAATCACTGGAAAAACACTTGCAAGCTATGGAACTCTTCTAATACACAGCTAGATAGAAAACATGGCTTGGAAAAAAATAATCATCAAAATGAATTAAACTGGAATTATAATGGCAAATTTTGCCTTCTTTGCATTCTAACCCTTAGAATTATATTTTAAAATCTCAGAACTTAGTATCAGTTGTAGCAAAAGCCACGTAACCTTCAAGGCTTTAAGTAACTCCTGCTCTGAAAGGTAAGCAAAAGAATTCAAGACATCAAAACATGGCTATGGTTATGCACCAGCAGTTTTCTTACTGAAGCATTTTTTCATTAGCTGATTTTTACAGCTGTAAAAGAGGTACAACAAAGAAGTTTCTCAACCAGTTTAGAGAACTAGAAACTGAGACACAGATCGGTTAAACCTCTCGCCCAGAATCATACAAAGCACAAGTGAAAAAAGTTATTCTCTCTTATGCTGTAAACCTCTGCCTGATGCTTTTACACCACACTTTTAGATGTCTCCACCAGATGCATTTTGCATGATTTACCAGCTCCAGAAACAGACTGTCAGTAGGGAAGCAGCATATTCATGAGTACATTTATAACACAGGTTTCCATTTTTCATGTCACAGTCCAAGATATTTTCATTTCACCATTTGATAAATATTACCAAACGCTGACAAGAATATCTTCTGAACACTTGCATTTATGAACAAAACAAGTGGCTCCCCAAACCTTCAGCCACGGAGAGAGTTGTTGAATTAAAAAAACCAAACCCAACAACAAGCCCCAAAACTCAAACAAAAATAGATTTCAAGATTTTCAAGGCTCTGAAAACCAGACAAACTCCTTTCAGTTTAAATATAACCTCTCCCTGAAGCAGGCACATCATTGTCATCGGACTCTATTACTTGCAGCAGGTCACACCAGTTTTGAGAGCCTGTCCTAGGTGAAGACACATGCAGCTTGTGGGAAACTGCTCTTTAGGAGAAAATATTCTACACAGAGATCCCCATGAGATTATCTCAAGGGAGACTGGACAATGACATTTGAACTGGCTGAATGATGTCAGCAGAGCTCTTCTGAGTTAGCTTACAACTGACTTGAAAGCCACAAGGTGGAATAAGTCTGTGCTGGCTATGACACGTGCTTTGTTCTCCACAATGACTAAAGAAGTCCTAAGCTCTTTTGACTATGATGATACAGAAGGTTATTTTGTGAGTAAAATCACAAACAAGCTTACTCTGATATCAGTCTGATAAAAAAGAAACATGCAATGCAGTCTGCTGTTCAGTACCTCAAGTAATTTTTGGTATTTATCTGAAGTCAGGTATTAACCCTGCAAAATACATCTCACATGAATGGCTGTGTCAAAGAGAAATTGATTCCCTGTATGTTTAAGAATAAAAAAAGAAGATTATAAGACTAGAACCCTAAAGCCTCCTTTTACTTTTGGGTAGCATCTCAAGTTTAATCAATAATCCCATCCAGAAGAGTGAAGAAAAATAGACTACCAAACACCAAAACATCCTCTGTTAAAGAAGACAGAAAGATAGGAAACCATTTGGGAAGGGATTAGAGACTCTCTAACCACCCTTCTACAGACATGAGCTCATCTGACCAATGATTTATTAATGTCCAGTTACCTGGGAAGCAGGTTGTTAGGTGCTCCATTAGTGCTTCTTGTGTGACTTGTTTTCGGGCAGAGTTCATTGCTGAGATGGCCAGGCAAAGGATTTCCCCAAGTGGAATAAACTGTGACTGACTGATGGGAGACATGCTGATGGGTGATACATCACCTGCAAAAAAGACAACAGATGTGCAGTGAAGTGTTTTGTTTCAAAATCCACTCGTGGAACAAGGATGTAGAGGTACAATTGGAGAAGATGTGCACAGCTCTGTAGTCTTTGTGCTGAGCTGGGGATAAAACTCTTACAATGGGGAACCACCCAACGGCTTATTTAAAAACTTAAGACATGGAGAACCTTGGAATATGGGAGACACACACTATGCAGACAGAGCTTCTCAAGGATGCAGCAGACAGACTGAGAAAAATGCCTACAAATTAGCACTTAGGGTTGCAAAACCTCATGCTCGAATATCCTACTAGGTAACCACAGGAACAAAATAGTTGTATTTATTTCTCTGGACATAAAAGGGGGTATTTCGCTCCCCCTTCAAAGGCTGCAGTATGGATCACCCACCATTTACACATGACAATGTTTTTTCTTAAAAGTAACAAAGATCAGCAAAAAAAGACAAATGAATAACACTTTCACCCAGCTGACAAAGTGCAGCATACTCTTTAAGGGCCTTAAGCTTGATATTCTGAATAAATCTCTCCTGGGTCTATACATTGAATGTCTTTGAACAGGCTATTTATTTTCTGGAAGAGAAATTAACTTTCTTGTAACTTTTTTCATGCTACCAATAAAATTCATTAATCCTTACTTAAAAAAATAATTGGAAGATCTTCACAATGAAAGCCATAGAGAAATGACAATTTGATAACACTAAAATAACTGTACAAATACACATACACATGTGCATTTTAACATACTTTATATAAATACAGAAATGCTTTTAGATTCTGCTCTGTGCTTCCTCTTGAAGTGGTAACAGTTCCTCAGTGATCTCAAAGAGTGGGAAGCAGCAGGCTAAAATATTTCCTTTACTAGTGGTAAAGTAGTAATAAAGAATAACAGATAAAACAAATCGGGCTTGACTATGAATCCTTTTCTGGTCACAGGTCAGTCAATAGCCAGGGATTAAGTTTTAACTAAATAGCTTTGAAATCTCAGGAAAATCACCCAGGTTTTGCTGTCACAGAGCAACACACTATAACCAAATCAGGAATCAAATTACTGGAAATTAATTCAGATTCAAACTTCCCTCCAGCATTTAGAGGATCTCATATATTCCCTATTAATTCTATATTGCTATTATGTCTGCTAAACAGGAACAGCAGTTTCTAAAACTGATTATCAAAATTCATTTAATCTTGCATTATGCTCAGTACAAGGATTGGTGGGAGTAGCAAATTGCATAACTGCTTCAGTGAGACTTATGAGCAATATTTTTCAATACACCAGCTGTACAGCCTGTTGTACAACAATGACACCCATTACCCAAGACACAACAATGATTTAAAATACACATTTGTGCTGTGCTGTCTCCTGATTGCTCCTGCTTAATTACGCCCCACCAGACCAGTGCCGCAATCCCAACACAGCAATATTCCAAATCCAGCTTCAACACGGTGCTCCCCGAGTTCCTCCTCATTTCTACCCAACCACAGAATGACAACTTGAAAATATAACCTTATCTGGACCTTTTTTTAGCCATATACACCTGAAAAGTTCCTGCCACATGTGTTTTACAGACAACAGCAATCAAGGAGACCATAAGCATCCTACAGGGAGATACACTTTCACGTGACTTGGGAGCAAACACCATTTGTCCCCTCATCATTTGAGAATGCATAAAGAGCATTTATTATATTACCATTTAATAATTACACCTGCTGACAGCTTAAACTTGTCCACAGATTAATCTTTGTAATCAGCTAGACACACAAATTTACCATTTTTGATCAACGGTCACTGTGCACTTTGTGTAGGGGGATCCGTTTCTTTAACAATTAGTTTCGTGTCTAGAAAGCATCAGAATTATGACAAGAATCATGCAGAATTAGCTATGCAATTTAAGAAATTACTGTCCTTCACAGAGAGATTATCTGAGTCATGGGTGTCCTTGTGGTTCAGTTCAGTGCAATGTCAAACAGACTGGTGGGTATTGCCTTGGGTTGAAGTTTAACTGGGATCCCTGGGCAGCTTGAAGAGCATCGAGCTGAAGGGCAGTAACTACTCAGCCTTTCTTAACTTAAAACTGGGCAAGTACAGGCTAAGGAATAATAAAGTTTACCTGGATTTTAGTAACCTTGCACTTTGCGTGATCTTTCCTCCAGTATGGAGCCACTTTTTTAGGTTAGTGTGCAGAGAACATTCTGTCTGCAAGTTTGACCACTGCCAGCTGGGATCTGGTCACCAGGAACAAGCCGAGAGTTTGAACTGAAATACTACTCATACTTCACATAACTCATGGGTATAAAACATACATTCAGGATCAGTTCCTTAATGTTAAGACCATCTCTAGCAAAGCATGCTATAGTCAGTATGCCATGGGAACATATATCCTGCTTGCAAACATTTGGCAGCTTAATAACCATTTAATTAACTAGAGAACAGACTACAATTCTCCATAAAATCACAATTTAAATGGCTTTAGAATCATAGACTGGGTAGAGCTGGAAGGGACCTTCAAGATCATCAAGTTCCAACCTCCTGCCATGGGTAGGGACACCTCACACTGGACCACGTTGTTCAAAGCCCCATCCAGCCTGGCTTTAAACACAACAGAAATGACCAACAAATTGGTTTATGGGAGAGGTGTTCTGTTTTTTAAGGGACTATCACCAGCTAAGCCTTATTCTTTTCCACTGAGGCCTTTTCAACCTTCTTCATTATGACAAGAGAACTCGTTTCACCTCTGTTGTGCCAGATTTACCTCCATAGCTCAATGTCCACAACCACCTGCTGGAGATAATTACTGGCTCTTGGTTTACAAAGGCTAGCACACATCTGTAAAACTTTCAGTAGACCTAGCCACAGAAAACCAAATCCCTCCAATTTAGGGAGGCTCTCATTTACCAAGTTTTATCTCAACTATCCTGTGGCTCTGGGAAATTACAAGCATCCTGTGGTTAGAGTTAAATGAACAAACCTCTTTGATGCACAACAACAGAAAATATCTTGTGTTTATGATTTAATATATTAACATCAATTACACACATAGATGCTGTTTAGCCTGTCGAACAGAAGGTTTACTACAACTTCTTTAAGAAAGATCTGTTTGAAAAAAATATCAAATATGCTTTTCCTCTTCTTTTTTTTTTTTGGAAGACCACATCACTTGCGTAAAACATCCAGCATATGACTCCTGTTAGCTCTGACTGATGCTTGTCTCAAGCAGCTTTCTTTTGAAATCAAATTACTATCCTTGACTTTCATATGTTTATGTTTCTAATTAAATGAAAACTGGAGCTCAGAAAGCAGTTTTCACCAGCTGACTGCATGTTTATATAGTTTGAGCCCTGTTCCTGCAATGTCTTTCCAAACTTTTCTCAAAAGAATTAAAAAAAAAGTTTTCTAGACATTTTAAGTGGCGTTTAATTTTCAAAACTGTGTAAATACATAACAATGAATGGGATTTGTCCTCATTTATGCCTTCGGGATTTATAGCACTAGCCTGTGTGAAAAAAAAATNAACAGTTCAATGTCCCTTCTATGTTGAGGACTCCAGAACTGAACACAGCACTCCAGGTGGGGTCTCACAAGAACAAAAGATTATGTAGCACATAAAATAAACACTTAGCTCTTACATAGCACATTTCTTCAGTGGATTTCAAAACATTCAGAAAAAATGGGTAACACGAAAGTATCTTTAACACACAGATGAGAAAGGTATGGTCTATAACAGAGTTGGGAATGAACACTGACACATCCTGAGCCCACAACAGGCAGACCCCTTCCTGGGCCAACTGTATCTCGTGCCTCTGTTCCCTGGAAGTCTGGGTATCACCACCTCGAGAGAAAATGAGGTAGACTACATTCTGCACCACGTATCAGCAATTAAATGATCAACTACATACCCATGGCAGAATTTTTATTAGCGATTCTGCTGCTGGAAAGAAATGACCTGGAAGTCAAACTCGCTGTCTCATGAAGTTTGCATGAAGATTGTTTGAAAAATCACCTCTTGACTTATAAATGGAGCCAATTCAGTACAGCCATTGTGAAGGAAAATTAAGGAAATTACAGTGCAAAGCCACACTTCATTAGAATTTATACACACTGTTTCCCTGCAATGGGGAAGAGACGGTCTGATTATACTCCACATCCCATGAAATATAGGAAACCAAAGCCCAGTTTCTCTTTTTCACCCAGCCTCTCAGCACCTTTTGTTTCCTATGGATGAAGAAAAACTTTAAAAAGGATTTTTAGCTTGGTTTCCACAGGAAATGGGGCTTCACAATCACAGTCTGTGTGACTGCATGCGCCACAGATGTCAGGCCTCGCTAGACAAGAGATTCTACCAGTGTTTGCTGTGCGTGTTCCATCTGGAGAGAGCTTCAGGCACAGCCACCTCCCACTACACAAGAGAGAATCCACTCAAAAAACACTTGTCAAGAGAAATCTGATGTCACTGCTTTCGCTGCTTACAGAACCATGTTATTAATCAGAAAACACAAAGTACAGTAACTTCGTGGCACCTCATGATTAAAGTGGTGGTTGCAACAGCAATCCCCTACAAAAAATTTCTTGTTCTGGTCAACACTCACCTATGATTTCACTCTGGGAAGAACTACCGAAAGGTCCTTTACAAACAAAAGGCAGCTAACAAAACCAAAACCAGTGTTAATGGGCAAAAAGAGATCTCTTCAGCCTAGAATATTATTATTTTTTCCAAAAATATTGTAAATGAAAAGCCTCTTCTAGAAAAAGCATGTTTTCATATTTACTTGAAGAAGGGACTGACACTGAAGAAGTTAAATATAGGGCCTGGGTTGTACACTGCCCTCTTTCCCCCCCAAACCCCAACATAACTGAATCACTAATTATAAAACACTTATATAGATGTAGCAAACAAAACCTTTCTTACTTGAACTCACAACAATGATAAGTAATTGCCATTTGAAACCAGAAAACATTTCCATCTGATTAAACAACAGGAGGGAACAGGAAGAATATGCAGATTTCTGTCGTATTATCCAGATTACACTGAAATACCTCGGATGTGCACTAGCACACTAACACAGAAAAGAATGCATTTTACCAGCAAAATCTGAAATAAAGAAAAATTAGAAGGTGTGTTGCTTGCACTCTTCTCAGCCATAGCTAAATCCTCCTTTTAAATCACATTTCCTGGAGTACTTCATGAACAAAGCTGCAGGTTGTGTTTACTCGACAGTCACACACATCAGAGAACTTACAACAATAAGGAAAAGAAAATACAGTAAAGATTTGTCCATTTAAGGGCAGCTTAAACAAAAGCTCAACAAATGCAGAAATGCACATTTACTAATCAGCAAGCTCCTTCTGCACCTCTGAAATCATGCACACCAAAACATACCTTCCCGTGCAAACACAGGTCACAAACACTTTGAGAACATGACCTGGGAATGTGATCGCTCCAATTCTAAGCCTCCTGAAGAAAAGACAGCATCCTTTAATAATGACAAACATTTTGTCTCTGAACAAAGTTCTAGTCCCTTGCCAGTATTAACTTCAACATGTAAACTGACCTTTTTGATCGTTTGGACCCAGCTAAAAGCACGCTCTGCAGGTTCAACGAGTGCCACTAACTCTCAGGAACAGGTGCTAAACAAATTGCCCACAGCCAGCAAACTTGTCTTACATGCATTAATCCTGGGTATTTCCCATGAATTAAATTTCCTTTTCTTTGTTCATGTCCTGTGGCCAGCTGCCTCCTGATCCAAAGTGATATATCCCAGCACGTGTTACAACTAGGATCATAAAAAGTTTCTGCTGGAGCACGGAACTTTCCCAGAGGATTCAGTTGAGGAGATTTTGATGGCGTTGCTTATCCTGGAAAGGAGGGTGGGACCGTGTTTTTTTAATATATTGTGTGCTTTAGAATGTGCTTCCTCAAACAATATTTTTCAAACACATCTTTTAATAAATGTCAGTGTCCATATTCCTGGCACACAATATGTTAAAAAAAGGGGGACTTACCTGAACCCCTATGGTCTGGTTCCATGCTCCAGAGCAGCTGTGCTGTAACAACAACGTGCATACTGGGGCTTTATATCACTGTGGGAGCTGGCTGGCTGCAGCATAGGTCAGTGCCACAGGACCTGAAAGAAGAAAAACAAAGCATGCTTTTAGGCAGTAATACATTGAACACCCACCTCCTGAAGCAGGAAATTTTAAAAGAAATGCAGTATCTCTGCAGCTCCACTGAAAGGAATGCTATCTCACACGATTCTCACAGAAGTACAAGAAATAAAGGGTTAAGAAATGACAGGGGAGGTGGAGGCAGAGAATCTAAAGGGGACTACAAATATAACTCCCACACAGTGTTTTGAAAACATCTCTCTCCTTTTTGCCCTAATTCCACGGAACGGCTGGAATCACGTTCTGACACCACCCCCTGTTCCGAAGGCACTCACAGTCTTCGCAAAGCACCTCTCCACTGCAGTGCCTCAGGATTCTGCAGTGTCACTCCTCTTCTCCCTGGCTCTCTCTGCAAAGTGAAGTCATAGGAATGGATCAGCCAACCTGACTTCTCACTACCCTGCCCAGAATCCTTTGTGAACCGAAATGAGTCATCGCTCTGGAAAAAAAAAAAAACGAAGAAGAAGAAGAAGGAAAAAAAAAAATCATCCACGGCACAACGTTCCAGGTTTTCTCCCTACGTCTGAGCTGGCTTCTTTGTCTTTGAAACCAAGTGCTTCTGCTTCTGGAACGGTGCCCAGCTGCATTGTACAGGATAACAAGCCAGCCTCCTCCTTAAGTGGACAAGAAAGCTATTTACATGCATTAGCAAAGGCAAGTTAAAGCTGAGCCAAGACAAAAAATTTACCCCTAATATATCTGCCTGACGTAATACACAACCCCACAAATGCACACACATACCTGCATGCACACACACACACGTCCACAGAGCAGTATTTTCTTAATTAGTCACTATTTAGCATGGCACTTACCAGTTTTTACTCTATAGATTAAAAAAGAAAGCTTTACTCTCCTTTGTCAGTCCCAAAGAATGCTGCAGACCTACACATAACAAACAGCTCTGCCGTGCACTGGATCAAAGTTGTGCTGCTGCAAACTGTTTATCAAAAAACTAGAAGCAGTGGACAAGTTCCTGCAAGCTCATTTTTCATCATCCCAGTCACTATTTGGGCTCAAAACAAAGTGAGCCCTGAAACCGTGCCAGACAGAAAAATGTCAAACTGCTCCAAGTGCCGAGAGCCAGCGGAGCTGCTCCGGCTTCTGCTGCTGCTGACAAAGAAGGTAACACTCCGAACCAGGTCACTGTGTCAGGATCTCACTCCAAGTGCTAGGTTTTCCTTTCCTTGGTGAGGAATCGCTAAGCTAATGCATCAGGAAAACACAGAAGAAGAGGCAGGAACAGTGTGTGATGAGAGACTCATCACGCTGCTGTTTCGCAGAAACGTTTTCAGTTGTTTGGGGATTCTCTTTTAAGAGAAGGAAACATTTAAAATCCCCTTTGCGGCAAAAGAACTGTTTCTAGTCGTGATCTAGTCATCAAAATGAGAAGACTGATATGCAGAAACAGAGGAGCAAACAAAAACAGGAGTGCTGCCACAAGGCACTTCTTTAAAGGTTCCTGTATCTGAAATAGTTTGAAGCATAGCAGGTTCATAATCAATAAAATCCTGAAACACATCACTTCAGGGCTCACCCGTGTGGTGCTGGAACAGGTAGTTCTCCTAGGTTCTCCCCTAAATGAATACCCCAGGTATTTAGGACTGAATTAAATACAATCACTTCCTATGCCTCAAGCCTGGCCTTACAACTACCCTGGCAGTGAAAGAGTCAAACCCAGCCTAAAACAGCTCTATGTGTTCCAAGAGGACAGGTAAATAGCAGTGTTCCACAACTAACAGACAGCACTTTTGTTTACAGGTCTGTGGTGACTGTTATGCAGCAAAGCCATATTATAAATAGTCTAATTAAAGAGTATAAAGTAAGCGGGGTGGTTTGCTACACCTGCACTTACACAGTAGCCAAGATCTCAACATTAAAAGCTGGGCTTTTGCTATACACACAGTCATCAATTTCTGTGTTCCCTGAAAGGCCTCATTCCAGGAAATCTTCCTTCAACTTTACAGGAGTTTTGCCTTCCCTGGGGCTGCAGGATCAGCCGCAAAGCCTCTAATGAATCCAACTTAGCATTCACGATGTTTGGGGTCCCCCAGGATCATCCTGCGGAAATTCTGGTTGTTTGTCTGCTAAGCCCACACCCACTTTACAGCAAGGAAACTCATTCCAAGAAGAAAAAACGTCTGTGGGCTTAAAAGTGAATTACAACAGGCACCTACAGAAAGGAAAAGAAAAAAAATAAAGGGGTGCTGCAATCTGCTTTTCCTTTGCACCAGACAACATTCACGCAAAGCTAAATAGCTGGACTTGTGTGTGTTTTGCAAAAGTTGTCAGAGTTAAAACACTTGCAGGAGAAAAAGAAAGGTAATACCATGACCCCAATACTCTTCTAACAAATTTCTCTAGCACTCGAACCCAAGTTACGCACTGGGGACCAGCTTGACTTCTCTGAGCAGACTAATACAACCGCATTCTTTGAGTGAGACAACTCCTCTTGCACGTGTGATGCCTTAGAGAGGCCTGGAATGCACTGAGCGTGCACACAGCTCATGTGTACAGGCACCTAAGGATGCCTTTACACAAATTCATCAGCTCACAGCACCATTATGCACCACTTTAACCAGAATTAAGAACAGCAAGAAGCGCCCGCTACCTCAATCAGGGCAGAGAGCAAAAGTAAGAGACCAGCAGGGGGGGAAGCGTCAATGGGGTTATTCAGAAGAGCTGAAGCAGATGGACAAACCACCACCAGTAATGTTACTGCAGTGTGACCTGGAGGGAAGAAGGCTTAGCCAAAATACCACATGCACTTGCCAATCAAGGCAGCCACTCTGCTCCTCCACCCCACATCTCCCACCCCCAGCACATGACAGAAGTTGGTACTGAAACAAAAAGCTGCCTTATTGACAGCGTGCAGCACAAACACACCATGAACTTCTCTCTCTGCAACTCCACACACACACGTGCATCCAAACAGACCAGTACAGAATACAGCACGGCCTGAGATCAGTCTCCACCATACACTGAGAAAGCAGAGGATGTAAAGCTCCCATTTTCTTCCTTTGCACGTGCATTGTGTTGGAGTTGAAGGGACTCCTTTGTGAAACTCCGCATTAGCTTGCAGACATCCTCGAGCCCTCCCAAGCCAGGGCCTGGGATTCCCTTCTTTTGCTACAGCCCTTTCACCATCACCAGAGGGAAACTCCAGAGGAGAAACGGAATGTGCTCAAATAGGGGGACAGAGAACAAAAAAAAGGTTAAAAAAGAACAGAGCCAAAAAGATGCCAAGAAGGTTATCAAGAGCATGAGAAAATTCAGACTAGCCTGCGCCAGTTTCAGTGGATCCTGGATTTTGGAGGTTAAATAAGGCATCAGCACTCAGCATGGGGAGTTTGGAGCTGCAGAGACTATAGGGAACATCTAACATTACTGTTATTTCTACAAGAACCAACTTCAGAAAGCAGGAAGCACCCAAACACCTGACTGGGAACACAGCCCATAAACACTGTGGCCCAAGCAGAAACCAGGCTAAGGGACATCCGAAAGATACAAACTTACACTTACATTTATTTAGGAAATCTCTTCATGCTACAAATTTTGACATATTAGCACTGCAAAAATAACAACTTACTTGCAGTGTGCTAAAGAGTTCCACTTGGCTTACCTGAACAATCCTCATGGTTCTTTAAAAAAACATTTAAGAAAACACAAGAGGGAACATGATCAGGGTATTAAATTCAGCAATAACCCAACAAGTAATGCCCATCTGTTTCTGGGCTAATGTTGTCTAGGAGCTTAAATACTCGTTTTCTTTTCCCTTCCTGCTGCCTTCACCCCAATGTATTTGCAGAGAATACACCTCTCCTCTTTCAGATCTCATTCCACTGGCCCTAAAAAAAATCCAGCACACTCTTTTAGAGTTTTTTCATATGTCTGTCCCTCCTTTAATCTTTCTAGTGGATTCCTCTACATTTACTCTAACACGTAACTTTTATTTTAAAAAGCAACAATCAGAATTCTGCACCCTACTGTAGCACTCTGGCTAACCTCTCACCTGCGTCGGGTAGAAGGAAATTGAAATTTGGATCATTTTAGCAAAACTACCTTGCCTTATATATAATATGAATTAAATTTGGTTTGGAAACTAGAAGCTGGTACTACATTGGTGGGTCACTGCCACCCCACAACTAAACAACCAGTTCCAGATCCCTTTTCTATGCTGCTTCAAACTACTGAGTTTGAAGACCATGATCTTGCCCATTATACTTTAACAGCTCACTCTGTGGATATGATTAAGAACCTTTAACTATCCAACTTCTCTTACTTCTTCAGCACTTTTTGAGCAGCCCCACTTTATCACATGCTAAAAACATAAATGAAAAACAAAGAATACTGCAAATGTTGCCTAATCCAGGACAGAACCATAATCCCCTGCCACACCACACTTGCTAATACAACAACCCAATCAACAACATTTGAATGAATCCATCACTCCTAACAAGAAAAACAAAGCAACACAGAAAACTGCCTCCCCCAAAAGCCCAGTAAGTAAAACAATTGTCTTTTTAGAATTCCACTACTAGAAGAGGTATGAGGCTTCTTTAAATTATGGCTCACTTGAAAGTTTGTGATATTTTAAACCACACAGAAGAATTCTCTAACAGATCTTATAGCTAGGACCATGGGATGGGAGGGGAGGAGGGTTTGGTGAGTATTTTTTTTCCTCATAGAAACCTGTTACTATTAAATTAATTCAATTAATGTTAAAGCTACATTGTCATCAACCACCCCACCCCCTCAAAAACAAAGCCTGCCTGTTTTCTGGCAGCAAACAGTAAATTCAAGGAAAGACAGACGCGTTTAAAAAAATCTGACACTAGAGGAGATTTGGCAAGAGAGAGTGAACACATGAAAAACAAAAGGGAAAGAGAAAAAGGCAACAATAAACCTATATGTTTTCTTTTAGGGTGGTCTTTTCATAAAGGCAGAGAAAAATACCCCTCTGCAAACACTCCTGAAAGCGTAGAACATAACTGTTGAAACACAACAGTCATCCTGTCTTGGCCACATGTTCTTCACTATCCTCTTCAGTTTTGCCAGAAGGCATTTTCAGAGCAGCTGGGGAGGCTGCAGCAAACCTTCAGCAAGACTCTGGTCAGCAGCTACAATTCTTGAAAGGTGAAGGGATGACCAGCAAAACAACCAGGGACACAGCACGCCCTCTCTCATTTATATTGACTGTTGTAACCATGGAAGGATTTTCATCCCAAAGATGACACTGCGGTGGTTAGAGCTCTTCAAACAAACAGCGATGACTGGCAGATAACTTCAGGTTAAAATAAGAACCTGCAACACTGAACACAAGTCCCATGGTACTGCAGCAGCCTTTAACAGCCCAGTTTTTCCTGGCTAGGAGAGAACTGATGAAAAGGCCAGGCATGGAATCAATTAAAATAGTGCCGAAGTGGTTTTAAAAAGAAAAGGTTAGACACTCCGAAGACTTAGCAGTTGAGAGTTTAATGGGTCATTTTTTTCCCCCCTATACTGGAAAGCAGAACTTTCACTATGGCTGGAATAGATTTAAGAAGATGTACTTTAATGCTCATGAAATCAAAATATCTTACACCCTAACACATGAAGTAGCTGAACTAGGATATTCTGCCCCTATGCTCTACCTGGGTGGAGTAGATGCAGTGGCCAGTTTCCCTCAATGGCTCAAAATACTTCCAAATTCTGTCCTTTGGTCTGCCCTGTGTGGGGATGAGCTGAGAGGATGAGAACACGGGAAATCCTGCGGGACAACAGCTCAGCAGCTCACCAGATCTGCTGTCGCCCTCCTGCTGGTCAAGCACCTTAGAGGATGCACTAGAAAACCAACTGCACACACTGCATCTTAAAGTGAAATGCCCTTCTTCCAGACAAAACCAGTTCTTTCACAATCCTCAAGGACTGGCAGATTTTCATTTTATCTCCCCATTGGTTTGACTCTCAGCAAATGCAGCAATCAAAAGTACCTCCTCAAATAAAGGACAGTACCTGGAACCAGACGTTCCCACAATTAAACAACTCACTAGATGAAATGTGTTTCCTCCTCTCCATTTCACATGGTTTTTGCTTCTTAATTTTATTGAGCACTCATTTTATTACAGGAAGCAGTAAACCAAAACCAACAACAGGCATTTTACTACTATTACAACAGCAACACCTCCCTACCTCCTGCTCTTTTCTTCTTTAAGTGAAATATCAGGAATCTGAAAATCTCCCTGTACACGAGCCATGAAACTGAATACAGTATCCAAACCAAGGATGAAATTATCAATTTCACACACAGACCTTTACGGTGTGACTTCTTACACATGTCCTAATTCAGACAGTCTTATAAATACAGGCTTTTAAATACTACCTAACATGCTCAACACTGACTCCAGCAACGTGCAGACCATACTCCTAAAAAAAAGTATGAAACCTAACACATTTGAGTCCTATTTTGCCATTGTTCACGCTGCTACTGATGTCACTATTTTGGGGAATTGCTCAGCTGTTTCACCCAGCTGCCACTAGCGCCTTCTGAAGTCCTCCTCAGCAGCCTTAACGAACCTGAACCAACTGTGATCTAACAGATAGGGTTACCACTTCATTATCCATTCCACCCCTCAAATTTCTAATACAACGTTTGGTATTGATCTCTGCTGCACAGGATACTGTTAACCCTTTCCAGGGAGCAGAACCGACTGTTATTTTTTCTTCCTTGGTATTCTGAGCAGAGCTCAACAAGACTTTTCTCTTGGACATTCACCAAGCATTTATTGAGCACTAGAGCGTGGAAGAGTCCTTGTGCTCCCCAAGTGTCGCTATGACCCAGTTTTCTGAAAGATGAGAGCACATAAAAATAGTTGTGTCTTTGCCCTCTAATTCAGTATACAGAGACCTAACTCAGGATATAAAGACTAGGTTCCTGAGATGATCTCAGGAGCTGCTGATGATCTCAACTTACATCGAACTAAACCAAAAAGGTAGCAAAAGGAGAAATTTGGGATAACTTCGTGAACAAATTTGGCAAGTAACTGCTGGACACAGAGAGAAAATCACATATAATAACATTCTGATATCAAAGCATAGGGGATGTATAAATCCAAGCTCTGAATGACTGCATTTAATGTCATAGTGATAATATTTTCTCAACACACACTAAAATAACAACAAAACCAAAAAAGTCAGTCCTTATCTTGTCCTTACGTTGTCATTCCTTATTCTGGACCATAAGAAAAAAGGTTTTACAGTTATTGCCATGTTCTTTCAACAAGCTACCCCCCACAGGCAGTGCTTTAACTCATCCAGACCTCATGGGCCCAAGGGCACACGACTCCTATTTAGAAAAGCATCTCTGTCAGAGCCCAAGCTCGACAAGTCTCTATCTGCTTCAAAAGCATTTCTGATCTTCACCAAAAACTGCATTGCACATGGTAAAGGGGATGGTGCACGCCCCTCTCCTCACCTGGCCACCCCATCTGGGAGGCCAGGACTGCAGAGGTTGTCAGTAGCTCTAAAAAGCATTTTTTGAAACCTTTGCTGTTCCTCCTGCCTGTTTATAGAGCTGATGAATGGGGCTACTTAAAGAATTAGGCTATAAAGATTGAATTAGCAGCAGAAGAAGATTGAAAAGACAAAACCAAGAAACAAGAAAAAACACAGGAAAGGTTAAAAGAAAATGCAAGGCAAGAGATGATTTCGTTTGATTCCTAAAGCAGGCAATGCAGCATATGTGATGTTAATGATGAAAGAAGACTTGTTAAAAGAATCCAAATGCTTAGCAGGGCTAAACGGAAGCAGGAATAATAACCAAATGGTAAGAAATAAAATTAGTACCTCCAGCTGTAGGAAAGCTGGGAAAATATAAGGGTCTACAGGACTGCTGGAATAAGCAAAGTGGGAAGGGCTGTGTGTATCAGCGAAGAAAGAGGTGAACAAAAGGACAGTTGTTTGAGAAGGTCGATCTGCATGTGCACAGCATCCACTCCGTGCTTGCCTTTGTTTTGTTTTCTAGGCTGACCTTCACCCTGAGCCACACAAAGGACTCAATGAAAGTCTCCGTTCAAAATCCCAATTAAAAGCCTGAAAGAATCAACATATCTCGGGCTGCAGCCCAAAGCCTGAGCCCAAGTGCCAGCCACCCAGCAGAGGGAGCATCCCCAGCAGCTCTGGCCAAGGCAACCTGCCTCCTCCAGTGGCTTTGAATGAGCCCTCCCAGTATCTGGGATGGGCAGAACAGCTCAGAAAGAAACGTTCAACACGTTCTCCAAAAGGCTGCTCCTAAGCTTTCATGGTGAAAGATCAAAGCTAGGGGAAGGCTGGGAGCTTACAGGGCAGTGAAGGAAGTTGAGAGTAAATTAGTGTTGTGCATATTAATAAGGCACACGTGCAACATCACTCCAGTGAGGGAGCATGCTAATGGTTTGGGCAGTTTTGAACCAACACGTGAAAGCAGTTAAGCATGTCATCACCAGTACTGTCTTTAGAAGTGTTCTGCTGCTTTAGAAGCTCTTCAAAACACACGTGCACGTGTAGTTTCCTAGAAAGAAGGTGTAATCCACAAGAATTTGGAAGTGCATCCTGCATGCCATGTGCAGCCCACAAAGCCTCTGCATGAGGCTTGTGATATTTCTCTTTTAATTGTGCATTTTTTTATTTTAATTCTGGGATGACATTTAATTGAGGTATTGCAATGTAGACTTGTGTAGCAAACTGGATGCTGTATCACTATCTGGGGAACATCTGTGTAACAAAGTGAAGACTGAAACTCAAGGCTTTGGTCTAAAAGACTGATTTATTATTTATTATTATCATGGTGTAATTATATCTATGTAAATCCCTGTTTATTCTGGGGTAAGAGCACTTTTTTAAAGCTGATTTATCTTATACAACTTCCAAAAGTTACATCAATGGAGGCAGTTGCACATACATAATCTTGCTAAATTCTTCTGCATGACCTTTTATATTATGCATAAAAAAGGTTCAAATTAAAACAGAATAATCAATAGTAAAATTAAATCACTATTTTTATTAGAGACAAGAATATGTTTTCCTGTTGTTCAATCACATGCTCCCTAAGGTATTCAAAAAGTAAAAGTCCAAAGAAAGAAACCACCCTTTTCTTTTAGGAATATTTTTTCCTAAGTTCCAATAGCTTCACTCTTGAAAAGTAGATAACCACTGACATGCAGAGTTGCAAGCACTATTTCTCTAAAAACTTCCTGTTATGGCAAAAGGCAGAGAAATTAAAGGAGCCAAATTTGGTTCCTACTGCCATATGTTGTTTCTAATAGTTCACAGCTTGAGTTTCAAAACTGATGTAGATTTGCACTTCCCTTTATCTCCATTGAGTGCTGCTGTACTCTCAGTACTTCTGAAAAGCAGGAGTTACTTAGGAATCTAATTTTAGGCACTCATTTCTGAAAGATAGCATAAAAGCACAGGCTTGAACATGAGAAGAATCCATGCACATAAGCTATTTGGGAATATCTGAAAGTCTTGGCCTAAAGTTATGCATCTCCCTGCTTCCTTCTATAAATAAGAGCCTAAAGTTTTACTTTAGGGCATAAAGGTTTGAATGTGATTTACATGTCTTATGACTTGTGACGGAAGTTTTGATGTAATTACTGTTTCAAAGAAAAGTTTTGTGTTTGCAATATTATATTCTTAAATTGAAGAAAAATAAAAGAGGGACACAGAGTAAGGAGTTCCTGGTCTTAGAGAAAATAATTCTAGTATTCAGAGTAATTTCCTCATTACACCCTTGGAGGTTGAAGATGCAAAAGCCTGGTTTAACTTCCAAGTGACATTTTCCTCCTGGTAACATAACTTCTTTCAAGGGCAGGAATAACCTTGCCAAACACAATCACCACAAGTTTTCCCCTCAAACTCAGCCTCTGACTGTATCATCCATCACCTACGCAGACAGACATTATGCAAGCCTGTTTGCCAGATACTGCTCCTTAGGAAGTGCAGAACACCAGAAACCCATGAATTTCCCAGGCCTCCTCCTTCAGCTATGTCTTCCACCAACAGTGAAGTCACTGTCCTGGCTTTGTGATATCACAGCATTCTCCGTAGCAACAGCCTATGAGGTCACAAATAAAGGATTATCACTTTGCTGCAGGATTAAGGGAACTAAGAAGCTGGTCTGTCAGGAAGATGGGTTTTGCTTCAAATAATGGGAATTAGGAGAATGCTGAAAATAAATGGGTTGTAAACTGTCTTTGTCTGGCATGCACCCTTTTTTTTCAGGAATACTGTAAAGTAAGATATCGCACTGACAGCTCCCAAGCAACTGAGTGAACTGCAGGCTGCCTCTTGAACTATTACATGGGAGCTGAATCCTGAAACAACTTCCACATCTTTTGACTCCTCAGTCATTTGATTTTTTGCAAGTGCAGACAACAGTCAGACCACTCTCCTCAAATTGTGTCTGCTGGTTCGTTTATTCACAAGCGTTCAAAGCTGGCACTAAGTTCCAGAAAGTAACAAACAAACAAACAAAAAATAAAATGGAAAAGGAAGTCTGGAAACATCTTGCCTTAGCTCACTTTACTGTTTAGGCAAGTATTTGTGAGGATGATTCCAAACAGAGAGTCTATGTTCCTAAGAAAGATCGAAAAAAAATATGCATTGTAAGTTACAGCGCATTAAATACTTGTTTAAAATGAAAGAAACGGTGATTATTTAGAAGAACCTTCCCTGCAAAACATACTTGCAGTGATAGGAATCTTTACCACTGTCGTGGTTTGGCCTCGGCGGCAACAAATGCGCCAAGTGGCAGCCCGTTGGCTCTGACGCCCCCCAGCGGTGGGGAGAGGATGGGAAGGGAAAGGCAGACTCGCGGGTTGGGATAAAAGCTGTTTACCAGAACAACAGGTATCACAGGAAAACAGCAACAAGGATGGAGGATAAAAACACCAGCATGATACCGACCGCAGCCGCACTGTCACCACGCCCACTCCCGGCTGTGGCCCCGCCCCTTCTGGCCAGCTCCCTGCTGCCCCCTGGGCCTGGTGCACATGGGGTGGGATATCTGTGCCTGACAAAGCCAGGGGAGAATCAACCCCATCCCTACTGGAAACCAGGACAACCACAAACATATTATATTAAAGCACCTGTACAAATAATTTCATTTCTCCCTTAGTGGTTCATCTTTTTCAACAATATCTGTTTTACTTCCCAACGAATACCCTGCTTAAAAGTTCTGTAAAATACAGAGGTCCAGAAACAGTTAGAAACCATTCCAAAAACTCTATCTCCCCACTTCCCCACCGTGGAAGAACAGATCAAGAACAGCACAGACGCTATCATCTGATAAACGCCCACCAGTCCCTCAAGGAACCACTGAAGATTCCATGCAACTATCCAGAGCACAAATTAAAAGTTAGTTTGGTTTCATCTTTTAAAGGGAGTTATAGTCCATCAGGGGAAGGGGGAATGCAAGGAAGGATGATACCAGGTGAGAACACACTTGCTAGGTTATTCACAGAAACCCTACACCCCATGCATGCTTGCACATAAAAACACTTCTCCCATATTTTTGAAGCAATTGCCCACTTTTCCAGATGCCTGACAACTCAGGCTGCCCGATGCCTGGAAACTAGCTACTGCATGCACACAGACTCATCTCACACGTGCAGCAGGTCCAACACATCGGGTGTACCATGCATGCATAATTTATCTGTCAGGGACTGTCCCAGATTTTAAGATTAAGATCTAAAAATCTTAAAACAGCCTGCTTTGTAATTTGTAACCTGAGCTGCAACGCAACCATAAAGCAGCTGTACAGCAAGAGAGCATCTTGCAACTTCAGGAAAATTCTGAGTAAGGGCCTGCTTGAGTCTTACTGGAGCTGGAAGGGGAGAATTCCAGCATTGTAAGTGTAGGCACTAATGCCAACTTCCATTCTAGGACTAGAATAAAAACGTGCCACCCAGAGAAGCTGTGGATGCCTTATCCCTGAAGAAGTTCACGGCCAGGCTGGATGGGGCTTGGAGCAATGTGGTCTGGTGGGAGGTGTCCCTGCCCAGGGCAGAGGGTTGGAACTGGATGATCATTAAGATCCCTTTCAACCCAAATCACTCCATGATTCTATGACTGGAGAACTTTGCAGTAGCTGACCAAGACTTCACCTAGAGTCCCACCCACTGGTCTGGAAAAACTGGATCTCTATTTCACAGTTGGATAACTGCTAAAAACATTAAGAAGAAATAACACAGGCAGAACGGTGAGAAGTTTTGCAGTGTTTTAAGTATGCTTTGAAATCTTGTACCCTATTTAAAAACACATTTATTTCTTTGCCCTCCAGCACCTGCAATAAAGAAACTCAAAGGAAGTGCTCAGATAAACCAGATTTACTCGTTCTGTTGCTGATCTCTACAGCTTTCTGGGCCTCTAAATCATAGAATGGTTAGAGATGGAAGGGACCTTAAAGATCATAAAGCTCAAGCCCCTACTCTGGGCAGGGACACCTTCCACTAGAGCAGGTTGCTTAAATATGGGCTAAATAACAGCAGAAGCCAGACTGTGGCCTTCAGAAGGAGCAGGCCTGACCGGGGCCGGCCCTTTAAACCTGCAGGGATGTGAAACACACGGCCTTCACTAAAACCCCGATATTTTAGTCTCTGGCTAGACCATAACACACACTGAACCGCCGTACACCCCCAGCTAACCCTGAATTAAAAAGCAAAGCACCATCCAGCTCCCCGGGAAGGGGGGGAGGATGAGCAGCCTCGCCGGTACAACCAGCCCACCCGGGCCTGCCCGCCCCAACCGACACTACTCGTCTCAACGCAACCCCTGGGCTCCCCCCGCTGCCGACAGAGCGGGTAACGAAGTTAATCGAGGGGGGATAAAAGGAGAAAAATGCCGCCCCGGCCCATTTGGGCCCATGGCGGCGGCGCGGTACCTCAGCGGCAGCACCTCCCGGCAGCGCTGAGGTGCGG
>VXBW01003975.1:514121-538793 GCA_013400375.1 Thinocorus orbignyianus
TGATGGGGGGAAGCAAAAGAGCACACATGATGTAACAAGAAAGGGGAAATACTCTTCCAGAAGGAGGGAAGATGAAGAAAGGGAGAGGGGAAAGAAAGATCTGAAGAGTTACGAAGAAAGAAAAAGAGAATTTAAAACTGGTAGGTTTTAAATTCCTGAGAAAAAAAAGAAAACATGTACAGCATCAGGGAAATGGATGCAATATTTTACAATTTAAGCTATAAGATAAAAAAAAAAAAAGATGTAAAGGAGAAAGTGAGAAAGAAATATCTATTCTGAGGAGGTTCCCGGAAGATGGTGGCACCATCCAATACAAAGCACTGGCATTTGAAGAGGAAGGTGTCTGGAAAATGCTTTTCCTTCAAAGAAAAACTGGACAAGTCTATCATTGGGGGAGATCTTTAAGCAAGCAAACAATATCAGCACAACGGTCCTGTTGACTACTGAAGACCAAAGAGGCAGAATAAACAAGCTCTTTACTTGACCATAGAAAATGAAGGGTTGGTCCTTTGGGGGTGGTGCATGAAAGCCAGGGCTGGTTGCACCTCAAAACAGGCTGAGCATCCTGAACAAATTTTCCAGGCTTCTATTTGAATACATACCCAGGCTGCTGGCCTGAGGGATGGTAGGACTGGAAGTGGGTTGGAATCCACAGCCTACGAATGTTGCTCAGCACTTCAAACCTGGTGCAGAGAAGAAGGATTTCTACCTAGGTTACTGCAGAAATCAGAATACTTTCCAAGCAGCAGCAACCTCACTTTACCCCCATGACCTGCTATCCAAAAGCTAATTCCCAAGAACTCTTTTTTGGGTTGGGGTTTTTTTGATTGGTTGGATTGGCGTGGGGTTTTTTCTTTCTTGGTTCACTCTCCATTCTCAGGATGTAATTAAGGTTCAAAGCGAAGAAAGAATGGGAACCAGCTCTGTGTCAGCGATTAGCTCAACATCCTGTTAATATCCACCCATAATCTCTCCCAGTCTAGGCATGTATCACCTGAGAACTCTTCATTAAGAAGCAGCTCAAGACAGTTTATGAGACCCCAGGTAGATTAATTTTCCAGTGGTTGCCTCCATGAGTTACCAATCTCCTCCACTTCTAGTTATACATTCAGTTACAAATAACACCTCCTGTGAATACATAACCAGGTTTTATACTTTACCCCCACAAACCCTGTCCTTCTTATACTGGGGCCTATATCCCCAACATGAGGAATACAAGCTCAGTTAGAAATGAGAAGCCCTGTTTTCCCATGCCATAGGACCATCCTTTATTTCACATATTTAAAGCACAATACAACTGAGTACAAGCAGCTAGAATGACCTCAAAAGTTTTATTAAGGTTGGGTTTTTTTTCCTTCCAGTTCTTTGGCTGATTAACAAATTGGGTTAGCTTCACAGACTACGGGTGTCAGTGCTCAGAAAAGAAAGAAAAGATCAGCAAGTTATAGTCACAGCTTTTAACAAGTTCTCAAAGTTCCTTAAAACCCCATAAAACAAGTATCACTGACGTCCCCATCACCTAGCGCAGCGATCCATATGGAACATGTGCCACAAGAGCATATGCACACCATTCCCCTCACAGCCCTGCTGACACTTGAGAATACAGTACCCCACATTCCTGGGGCTTTTTCCCCCCACCCTTTTCCCAGCCTCAGTGATGACAGGTAGCAGGTCTATAACCCAGCCGTGTCTTGAGCATCCCCCAAGCAAACCTGACCCAGCCCAGGACTCCACCAGCCGCCGTGCCAGGACAGTCCTGGCCACTGAGATTTGGAAGCCAGCAGGCAATTCCCAATTTTGCCTTGTGCTTTCCTTGGGAAAACAGAGATCAACACCAAACCACCAGAGAGAGGTGACCTAAATGTTAGAAGAACATCTTTGCTGCTGCCAGGACTATTCACTTCAGATTGGAGGGCCCTGTTGATGTGACCAGTTTTCTCCTTTTAGATACGTACTCTCACACACACGAGTTCTCATCCTCTGACAACGGCTGAATGACAGAAGGTTTCTGTTCTGCTTGTTGATAGTTTTTTAAACAAAAATCTTTTCAGTTTATGCACCATTTATGGTGGTTGTTTTTAACTCTGCTGCTCTGCGGATAGCTACAAGGACAGGGAAGGTAATGACTGCTGCAAAAAAGGGCATAAAAGCTCCCACAGGATGATTTATTCTACACTCCCCAAATTCCAAAGTGAGTTCTCTCTTGCAAACTATACTTAATAATCTGGATTCTTCTTTGCTGCATTATTATTTCACAAATAGAATTTACCAGCAGTATAAAATATAGGATAATATTTAACTCTGCCTGTATTTTGCATCTCCATCTTTTTTTTGTAGTTTACTTGTCTTTGAGTACATTGTTTGGAGCCTAAGGCTTTATGGCATCTACAATCCTTTATTTTCTGAGCTCAGCACAATGGGTACCCAAACCAAATAAATAATTACAATATGAATGAATAAGCATTTTCTCTTCAGCTCCACACCAGGGACGTGAACTTTGGTGAAGTCTCTGTGCTTGCAGAGCCGAGACTTGAATTTCTGGTTATGGACAGGCCTTTGTCAAGGGAAAGGGAGAGCTGGGTTGGGTTGGGATGGAGAGGAAGGGTCAAGTCTAAGACTTACCCAGCAGAGGTCAGGCTAAAACAAAATTTCACCATACTTATAGGTCCTAAGAAATTGTGTCCTTAGATCCTTCCCCTGTTTCCCTTCAGAATCAACCAACCAAGTATTTTTACAACGTGAGATAACTACAAGTTACTGTGAAAAGTTATTTAAAACAGCAAAGGCTCAAGTTTGTTGGCCAAACCACTCTTGAAAAAGCACTGAGACAAAAGTATCTGACACCAAATATTTGAAGACCTCAATATTACTATTTGGCAAAAATATATTCATTTAGTGTAATAAGAATGAAAATCCATTGTAGCAACATCAGCATTAAACACTGTACTTGATCTCCAAAAATATTTCAACTGAATTTTGCTCAGACAGAAAGCATCATAAATGCTTGTAAAAATTAGGTATTCATACAAGTACTCATAATGACAATGTTCCCAGGAATATCACAAAGGGTCTCAGAGTTTGGGAGTCATTTGTCCAGAGAACCAAAACAAAAGCACCACACAAAACCCCAAACAAAACAAAAAGCAACAGACAGACAGAAAACAATTAAGCAAGACTCATGGAGATAGAATAATGTAAGTCTGCATAATGTGCTCATATGCATGACAAAGAATCTATATAGGTCCCCACAGCTTGCACTGAAATGCAAGCTTACCAGAAATGGTAAATCACTACAAAAAGCCAAGAAAGCAGATGCAGACTGTATTCAGGATGCTGTGTTGAAATAAACTAAATGGTACAGCATAGAACAAGCACAGTTAAGTTAAAAAAAATTATTTGTGATATATACACACAGAAGCAAACGTGCATTCCTTGTGAATATGCTTTCCTTTTACAGATGACCTAAGTGTTGGGTGGAGGAAGTTTGGAGCAGGTGAGAAAGACTTGAGCACAGGTAAGATGTTCAGCACCATTTCTTATGGCAGCTAAAACAAGAATACTGCAGACAAGGCTAATTATCCCCTGAACAATCAAGGGGTTTGACACATTACCCAACACCAAGCATGGCAAGCTGCAGTACTGCATTTCAGAGCTGTTACACAGACCTAGGTATGTAAGGAAGTGAAAAGCCAGGAGTTTGACTTGGCCAGAGCTGGTGGGCAAGGTGGTTGTTTGATTTCCATTTAAAATGTATAAAATTATAATCCAGGGGACTTCTCTTGTTGCAGCACAGACATCTAGCACACTAGGTTATGCTCTGTCTCTTCTCATTGCTGCCTACCGGAGAACACCAAGCCTGGAGAAGGTAACTTTGGATCCACTTTTGATTACAACCCTCTCCCTGAAACTCCACAGCATGCGTGGAGTTTTCCCCAATAATCACCCTACTTAGGGCTTGATCACTGTCCCCTAAATGCATCCCTAAGATTTGTTTTCCACTCTCTGCACCCAGAATGGTTTTCCTCCAGGCAGACTGGGGCTTAAAAAGCTGTCCCACTATTCCTTTTGCTCCAAATTAAAGGGACACGTGCAGTCTACATGTTCTCCATGACTATATTTTTAAATACACAACTAGAACTGGCTTGCAACCTACCTGTATTGATATTTACACTTTGATGGAGGGTTGCTTTCAAGTCTTGGCTGCTCAGAGAGTTGAAAAGAAAACTACCCACTTCAAGGTAAACGTATAACACAATATTAAGTTCCAAAATCACTGCTGCATGATTATAGGGCACACAAATAGTTTTATCCGTATAACACAGACACAAACCTTTCAGCTCTGTGTAAGAAAGAAAAACATGAGCACGTAAAAGATACTGCAGGGATGCCAGAAATGGTTCTTTTCTAAATGGACCCCAAACCTTATGCTGCCTCTTTAGTTCACAACTCCTGCAAGGACAGAAACAACTACATGTGAAAGCCTAGAGAAGGACCTTACAGACTGCCGTATTTATTAGTCCAGCAACAGTTTCAACTGAGGACGAAATGAAATACAAAACGCATTGTGGAATGACTATAAATACTACTGGTACCCTTTGAATACCTTTTCTGCAAAGCAAGAATCAATTACAGTGACTGCAAAAGCTGGAGCACTCTCCCTCGTGACCTGAAAACCATCTACTCGAACTTGGGATGAAGTCAAAAGGGAGACACAATTCATGACATGAAAACAAGACAGACACCACCACCGCCGCTCCTCCAGACACAGCCCGTTCATCTGGGCACCAGCAGACAATTTCTCTTCTGTCAGCTGTCCCTGTCACCCTTGTTTCATCTCCCAGCTAGTGATTAATCACTCTTCAGTGCAGCAATTCATCCCAGGCAAACCTTGGAAACAGAAAGACGCTGTGGGAATCTTAGGCTTTGCTTTTCAAGTGCTTTCCTCTACCGGTGAAACTGAAAGTAGTAAAGCCACGTGGTACCACAAGATAGTATTTTTGACTGCAGAAAGATATCCAAGACCTTGCAGTAGGGAGAAAAAAAAACGACCTAACCAATTACATCTTTGTATTAACTACGTAGTTCCCAAGAATACTTTCACGTCATATATATAGTTCAATGAAAGTTTCTTCAATGGAAGAGAAACACTTTTCAAAACCAAACCTACAACAAACACCTCATACAGGCACTACTCTGTTGTGTGATGATGTGTGCTGATATCCTAGCTCAGCCCTGGCTGAGCTGCCTCCTTACAGGAATCTCCATGGTTTCTGGAATTCATTGCGCTGCTGATATTGCCACTTCGTCACCCTCCTCTATGCTCTTTTTGACAGCTCTTGTTAAAAACTACCCAAAAGGTAAGCTTGGTTGAGGCAGGCAAATTGCCTCACTTGTATAAAGGCAATCACCAAGCCTGCCTCAGCAAATTACATTTACTAGAACAATAAAATAACGAGAACCATTCAAATGGGCACATTTGAAACCTGGTACTAGCTATGAGACACAGCCCTGGCTGACTCTAGCACAGGTCCACCTCAGAAGGAAAAATGCACAGAGATTTGAGAATGGTTTGGTTTTGTTTTTTTCCTTCTGCTTTGCTTATTGTTGGCAATGTCATCATTCACTGTCTTGGGTTATTCCATCAACTGGGCACAAACTGCACAGAAAATGAGAACAATGATACAGAAGTATTCCGTAATTAAATAAAATAAATCTATATTTTTGCAATTAAAGCAAGAAATGGCATAACATAGGCCTAGATTAACAAAATATACTTCTAGGAAAGATCATTAATGACAAAAATGGGTAGTCCTTGAATTAGGGGTGCAGTTTATTTTAGCATGGTCTTCAAGTTTTCGCTTAAGGCCAGTGTGATTTGCATGGACTATTCCCCAACTAAATCAACAGAATCTACTTTAATTTAAGAAACATTGTCTTCACAGGGAAGAGGCTGGAATATAACCACCTGAGATCTCTTCCAATCTGATTTTTTCTATGATCTGGATCTGAGATCTCTTCCAATCTGATTTTTCCCATAATCTTGACCCTCCCGGTGTTTAGTTGGATGCCAATTCGAACAGGCTACTGGGATGATTGGAGGCAGGGTCTGGAATCTAAGACCTGCACACTCCTATTGAAAATACATTATCAGTTCTTATGCTAAACTTCTGATGCACATCAAGCAACAGTCACTGGGGATCAGTATCAGGTCCCAAATTTGCAAACTCCAACATACCTGTACCCTGTGACTCCCACCATCACCTTGGAGGTGGTAGCAACAACAGTTCAATTAACCACAAGTGCTGAATCTGGGCTAATTCTGGGCTGAAATAACTAACTGATAGTTAATACTATCAACTTCCATATATTTTGAACAGAATGCTTAATGAAAACTCAACAGTCAAATCTAAGAAGAGTTCCTGTTATCTTTCTTAACGCATCTTTAGATTTTGCTGATGATGCTATGGGGTTTGTGCACATTTGGGATCTTCTCCTTTGTTTTGCTGGCAGGACCAGGGAGGTCCCAGGGCTGAGACTGGTGGAGAGGCAGCGTTCCCAAGCACTGTACAGTAGAGCAGTGTTTCCTAAAGTAGGTTATGCGAAGGACGAGCAGAAAGGCATGAGCAGGAGGGGGGGAATTGTGGAAAATATGGATGATGTCATCCTCAGGATGAGCAGATCTTTGAAACTATATGGCAGCGATTTATTTCCCTAGTGGGAGCTACGCTTCCAAAAGTTGGGGAAAACGCAGACCTAGTCCAGCATTTCCTTGTTTAACTGAATCCTTTTAACCAACTAGTTCTGACAACGTGGACAACCTGGTTACAAGTGGCCACGTGCTTAGCCTTTGTCTTAAGCCTATGCCCAGATGACCCATTTTACACATTTCAACCAAGAATAAAGTGACCTCATTTTCAAAAGTGCTGAGTACCAGCTGTTCCTATTGTGTTCACAAGCCGCACTATAGGTTCCTGTTTTCAAATTCTTGACCTCAAAAGAATTTTGAGGCAGCAGAGTGATTATATGTTCTTCCACTTGCCATATGCCTATTTATTTTAGTTCAAGTATAAAAAGTCTGACTAAACTACTTGAAAATCCTGAATGTTCAGAATTAGAACAAGTGGAACAGAAGTGCAACATAACTGAGCCACATTGTATTTTAATTTTGGGTTTTTTTTTGAGCAGGAGAATGACTAGATTGAAAGTCAGGGTATTTTCACCCTTAACTCTTGGTTTCTTTTTTCTTTTTCTCCACTGTAATGATTAGCAGTTGTTGATTGTAATGATCCATTGTGAAGAATGGGCAAAAGGTAGCATCCCATATCATTTAACATCTGAATTTATATTTCTGGCATGAAGTTTTGTTTGCTATTGGCTATATAAAATCAGATCAACAAATTCAAGATAATTTCACTACAGTTCTCAGCAACTTTTACACAACAAGTGTGCATTTCACAGAATCACGGAATCTCCATGGTTGGAAGGGACCTCTGAAATCATCGAGTCCAACCATATATGCACCAAAACAAAAAAACAAACACCCCTCTCCCCCAAAACAAAACAAAAAAGCCCAGTCCCACAAAAATTAATGACCCAACCCAACAATCTCAGCCAGCAGAGCATGCCCTGAAGTGCCACATCTACACGTTTCTTAAATACCTCCAGGGATGGTGATCCCACACCGTTGCTTCAACATACCGCTGTCATTTCGGAAGCCAAAATATGCCATTGCCCGTGCAACAAATAAAGATGATTACCTTATCTCTGCCTCAAACCCTAAAGCTTCAGATCAGGAAAAACAACAAAACAACTCACCCACAATTAAGAAAATGAGCCATGCCAATGATCAGCGCACAGCATTTGGTTTTATCTTTAAATTAAGATGGTTTTTAATAAAAAAGGTAGCCGAAGAAACTCAAAATATATCTAATTTGCTATGACTTCTTGTTGCATCTTTACCAATAAGATGCTGTGATTTGCATTAATCTTGGCCTGACAGATCCCAGTAAAACCTACTGACTTTTGGGTGTAAGTAATTGTATCCATATATAAACACATATATAAACACTACTTAGTAATAAAAAAGTCATAAATATTCTCTCTCCAATTACACTATTTTAATATTCACAGTGACTTGAATTGCTGGTGCCCCAAAATCCAATAGGTCTTGGTACCTTGCTTATGTTGATTACTCCGAGCTCTGATTTGACTCCCCTGTCCAAACCTGGTCTTCCTTCCTGAAACCTCAAAAAAACTGTACTTCAAGCTCTTGCCTACATGATACAGCAGAAAGCAAAGCTGCAGGAAGGGACCTTTCCAGAAAGCAGGAGACAGAGAGCCCAGAAGAGGTGGGGGTGAAATAAAAGCAGGAGGATCTCAGGGTAAAAGCAAGGAGCAAAAATGTCTCACTGCTGCACAGATGAGATCTCATCAGAGAGCCAGAGGTAAAATAGACATGCTGGTGGTAGCTCAGAATCAGCGGCTTCATCTGGTTTTCTGAAATTCTCCTCATACTTGCTGACATTTTACAGGTCAAACTTCCTACAAACGTGACAGGAAACTATCTGAAAGTTGCAGGCAGAGTGCACAGGAAGAGGTAAAAGCTTTATTTTGGAAACAGCTCAGAAGAGATCCATTCACTGTTAGGACAGCAATGGCCCCAAGATGTTTGACAGTGTTTTAGAGGACACCTTAAGATACAAATAAAGTAAATAAATAAAAACACAAGCTCTTTTTCTTGGTGACACAATCTTTGAAATGCAACCTGCTTCCTTGGTGTGAGGAAGGTTTGCCAGTGACACTGTGAGAAAAAAATGGCTGTAAGTCATGCAAAAACAGAGTCTATAAATCCCTCGACATGTCAGTGCTTTCAGCTTCAGGGTTCCTGAGCCGTTTCTCCACTCTGGTTTGTCTGGCTGCTCGTCTACATACCACAACTCAGCTCCTTCCAGGTGGACTCAACTCCCTTTTGTAAAACTGATGCTGAGTTGCTTCTCTTCAGAGCCAGGGGCGTGATCAGAATTTCTAAAACGTCACATTGGACCCAGTCTCTTTGGCTACAAAGAAGTATTCGCTTCTTTGGCTTCACTGGTCCCAATATCAAGTGTAATTTAGGAATATGATGCTGAACTTTCTACTTATTCCCCACTGCAAGATGGGAAGTGAAATGGAAGAGTGAAGAGAGTGAGAACGATAACCTTTGATTAGTCAAGATGAGAAGCACAAGAACGTCAGGAGTGCTAGACTTGAAATCAAAAAGAAACCACTTAAAAGCACATGCATTTACTGTTAAGACCATAAAAAGCCCCACAACTCCACTTATTCCACACTGCTGATGCTTTAAGAACCACCAGAAAGCACATCCCACCTTTGACCTCCAAAGCCAGACCACAGTATTTCCCAGATCCTACTGGTGAGCCACAAAGCACTAGCTAATGTCACATGAAGAGCTGGCTGGTCTTGTGTGAGGAACTATCAGAAGAAAAGCTATAAATCCAATATTAATTTGTTGCCTAATGCTATTCCTCCATGTAAACGATAGCTGCAATCACAACCACTGCAAGCAAGAGATGATATTGTCTTCTATAATCACAAAAGCAATGTGAGATCCCAACTTTTGTGGTTCACACACTGAAAGAAAAAACAAATCTCTGACATTTTAAACTATACAGCAAACATGAACTTCTTATCTGAAGATAAGCTACAAAAGCAGGTTCTGCTCTTAACAAACAAAACCAGTACAACGAACCCACATGGACCAAGAAAGATCTCAGCACAACTATGATTTCTAGGTTTTTCAAAAGAAGCCATGTTTTTAGGTATTTTCAATATACTCTCACTTCAATACTTCAATATACTGCTCCAAGCTGGCTTCAGACAGCTTTTACAAGTACATAACACAGCAGGAGCCATGAAACGTCCCATAAATCAGCTTAAACCACTCACCAAGGCTTGGGCAGATAGGCTTGGTGGCAGGCCATCATCTCCTTGGGCAAGAGCAACCTGCTCTAGGGAGAGGTGTCCCTGCCCAGGGGGGTTGGAACTTGATGATCTTTAAGGTCCCTTCCAACTCTGACCATTCTATGATTCATTCTATGATTCTACCCACCCCACTCAGAGTCCCACCACCCTGCCCCTGACCACAGGAAGAGCAACCCCACTGTCACCAGAGCCCTTTGTGGATGTGAATGAGGTGACAAGAGGGGGGCACAGGATTTACCCTCATATATTATAAATATTTCTATGCAACAGACCTTCAAAAACGGTGAAGTTGAGACGCAAATGCTGAAGAGAAGGTTTAAATGCAACTACAAACATCAGCTCTTTGCAATTAAACTCATTAGGCTTTGGCCTTTTCCTCCTGACTACGTTATTTCTGTGTCTTCAAAGATAAAAGCAGTCAGGCCAAAAAAAACCCACCCCAAATGCTCACACATAAAACCCAGCTGCTTAGCATATTTCATTACCACACCGACTTCAAAAAATACTGAGCAATTTAAACCTGCAAGCCACTTGGCTTTAGCTCCAGATAAGTGCCTGAGATAAGCCAGGTATAATTGTTCAATGTAATGCTGTAGCATAATGTTTTATATAAACATTTGCTAACGCTGCACTTGGTATATTTTGTTTCAGGGTTGTGAAATGCTGCTGGTTGTTCCAACTGTATTTGCCACCCATTCCTTTCATATTTATACATATTCACCTCGATGCTGAGTCTAATAAATTAAATCTCACCCTGAAGTACCCAAACGGGGCAGTTAGGCTTTGCAACAGAGAGGGTACCTCCAGGTTTCCAGCCATCACCCACCTTATTCCTTTTCACTGCTGAAGAGCCAGGGGAGAAATGTTCAAAGAATTTGTGAAGAGCTCTGAAACTGGGCTAAATAACCTTTTAATAAAATGCTTTGAGTTTACCTAACAGTATTTTTTCCCATAACCTAACTATTGAGTAAATTAAACGCTCTGAAGTTAGGGCTCCCATGTATTCCTTGGAGATCTAGTTATCTACTTTTTTGGGGGTCTGATTTCATGATGGAACACATGGTGTGACACTACTGTCTCCCTGAGCCCTGCACTCTCAGTTCTTCCACACTGTAACTCTTGGACAAACAAGCAAACCTGACAAAGAGGGAGCAGCCTCAAAGGTCTTATGTCCCTGCAAGTTTTGGTGATCCACCAGGTCTACTGAGTCAAAGCTCAGCCGTACAAGGAGACAGCAGAGCATCCACGAGGGAGAGAAGATGGGAAAGAAAGAGATGGGAAAACAGAGCTCACCAAAACTTTCAGACTTTCTTCACTTTATCAGTTCTCTGTGAATAACTGGGTGGGGGTGGAACCCTGAAGCCTCCACTTGGAGAAATCTCCCTTTGAACATACAAGTTTACCTCCTGCTTCACTCACTTCACTTAAATATCAGCTTCTGGTCCAGTTCCCTGCCAAACTACTGATAAAATCAAGGTTGGGGACTGTCACATTGCAATAACAAGGTGCAGCTCAGGATCACAGAATGGGAAGGTCAACTCTGTGGTGTCACACCAGAGCACGTTTTGGCAGGGCACGACATCTTACCACAAAAGCTGGCACTTTGCCCTGATTTTAGGATTACCCTGAAGTAACACTCAGCAATAACCATTTTAGCCTCTAGTTCTTCCCCTTCCTTACATGCTTTTGATGTTAAGTGCCCCAGGGTCTTCTCCTTTGCCTCCACCTGAGCACTAGGAGCTCTTGGTCCACTGTAGCTCCTTGTGCAAGCACGGGATCACCACCCTACGTGCACACAGACTAGACAGAGCTCACTGTTGTCACAGCAGTAACACTACCACAAAGAGACAGTATTAATATGACTATGAATATCCACCTTCAAAACAACTAGAAATAAACCAGCACCACCACCAACAGAGGACTAAGAAGTGCTGATTTTCACACTGCAATTGATACTTGGTCTTCCCTGACCATCATCAAGTTAAGTCTAATTTTGTTACCTGGCTCTCCATCTAGAGAATTTATTCCACTTTTACCAGCAATAGCCTTGTTTTTGTTCTCACACTACAATAAACTAGTAACAACTCAGTTAAAAATCAATAAAATTGCACAAAGAAGAATCTGACTCCCTGGTCTATCAGGTCATTCCCAATAATCCTGCAAAACTAGAGAAGCCATATTAAACGTTTAACATTTGACCTTTGCTGTTGTTTCTAGATTTGCTAATACAGATTAAAAGTACACACTTATTTTTTTTTCCCAAGAGTTCACAAAATAAAAGCTTTAGATCCTGTAAGGAATATCTGATATGCTCTTATTTTGCACTAGAAGTTAAAATGCTAATTTTTTTAGTATGTAATAGTAACTTCAGACTCTAAAATAATCTATTTTGGAGATACTCTAAATTAAGCACCCACTAGATGGTTAGATTAGATGATGCAATGGAGTGGACCAAAAAAATCAATCTCCTGTGAGAATCTCAGGGCTCCGGTGGTGGTGAAGAACACTGCTGCAGATGAAACAAGAAGTGGCAAATTCAAAGACTGCTGAGAGTGAATTCTTAATTTATTTATTTATTTATTATTTCAATTCTAGTGCTAAAATTTCATCACTTTTCTATGATTTTTACTGTTTCCCCTCCTATGTTTTCTACGATTTGCACTGCTTTTCCAAAGTTTGTATTTTAGTTTTGCTAGGAAACATGTCTGCAACACCAAGTACAATTACTAACAGCACGCACCTTTAAATTAAACACCAGCGGATGCACGGAAAGCATAAACAAAATACACTCCTGTTGGTACACAACACAGTCTCTCCAAATATAGTACCTGAAATGGATGTGCTCTGATGCTCTTTTAACAAGCAGAATGTAAAAACTTCAGTAGGAGGGTGGAGATTAAAGAGAGGAGTCTTAAAAAGAACATAAATATCAGGTGAAATTACATATAACCTATATATTATGCCACTTGGCACGTGAAGTTATTTTGCCCAGACGCAGGAAAAAGATGACTCCCATGAGTGACCAGACAGGCCTCTACGCTTTGCCACCACTTCCAAAGGCTGAGAACATGGATGGATGGATGGAGGGATGGATGGATGCGGTCAGTTCAGGCCCAGATGCAAATCTCAGCCCTTTCACTAACACATCCAGTATGTCACATGCTCAGGAAGCCATATGGAAAAGGGATGGCCTTTAGCCATTAGCTGAACAATTACCTCCCACCCAGGCTATTTTGGCAAGACAGGCAAGGCCTCCAAAATAAAGAAAAGGGGATAACTTGGAGACATGAAATCCTAGGATCCATTTGCGCGGTACCTTCTTGGGACAACTCTACCTTGAAGCAGCAGTTGTGCCTGACTAATAAGTAGAAGACTTGGAAACGAGTACCGCCTTGGCACCAGATCCTGCCTGTAACATGAATCAGGAGTTGACATTTTTGGAATGTCAAGAGTTGATATAACAAGAAACTCCTGCTTAATGCAAGCCTTTCATCTAGGCATGTGTCACCTCCGAGATGAGACGGGTTACGATGCCCAGGATCGAGAGCGGAAAGGGAGGAACTAAGGGAACAGAACTAACTGAAAGGAGGAGTAAGTGGAATCGCAGAAATAATTAACAAATGTCTCCTTTATGACCTCACAAGCAAAGGCACCTGCGCCACCAGACTATTTTGCCACACCTAGCACTGACTGAGCTTGGTTTGACAACAACCCAGGAGTAAAAATCCAACAGTCAACATCATTTTAAATGCTTTAGCATCGCTTGAAATACATCATCCCATTCAACCGCCCCACTAAGGAGTGAATTAATTATGACACAAGCAGGTAAAGCTTTTTTTCCTCAACTTTTTTAGCTTACTTTTTTTATTGCTTAACTCTAGGCACAAGCTACCGTGAGACACTTCATTTTACTTTATTTTAATTTATTTCCTGAAGAAAAAGGAGCTGTGAAAAGCCATGTGCACCACATCGCTGTGTGCCTATTACTTGACTTGGAACAATCAGCACCAGGATGAGAACTGAATGAGATTATCATCTGGCAGTCGGAAAAAAAAAGTTGGATCAATTATTTGCCTTTAAAGTGAGCTTAGAGACAATTCAGTGAAGGAGTGATGGTCCCAATTTAAATCTGGTGAGTTCAATGACTTGAATTGAAATCTACAGGGGAGCTGGGGAAGTGTTCATCTCATGGCCAGGCTGGGATGCAAGAACACAATCCTGCTCTGGCAGCTCTGCCCACGACTCCTCTTTTTGTTCCCACCCTTGTTATTGGTAAAACTGCCCCAGTTTCTCTTGCTCTCCAATCTACAGCCTTTATTCAAAGGCAGAATTCAATTAAAAGGGAGCATTACTCAGCAGTTACAGCTTTGCCCTCCTCAGCCTTTCCAATTATTATAGAATGGTTAGAGTTGGAAGGGACCTTAAAGATCATCAAGTTCCAACCCCCTGCCCTGGGCAGGGACACCTCCCACCAGACCAAGTTGCTCCAAGCCCCATCCAGCCTGGCCTTGAACCCCTCCAGCGATGGGACAGCCACAGCTTCTCTGGACAACCTGTTCCAGTGCCTCACCACCCTCACAGCAAAGAATTTCTTCCTAATTTCTAATCTAAATCTCCCCTCTTCCAATTTAAAACCATTACCCCTTGTCCTGTCACTCCACTTCCTGACAAACAGTCCCTCTCCAGCTCTCCTGGAGCTCCCTTCAGATCCTGGAAGGCTGCTAGAAGGTCTCCCTGGAGCCTTCTCTTCTCCAGGCTGAACAGCCCCAGCTCTCAGCCTGTCTTCACTGATGGAGGCAAAGAATTACGTGCACGAGGGACGGGTATGTGCAACATCCAAGGAAGCAACGTGGCTGGGAGTTAGGGTTTTCTACCCAGTCAACCAAAACTTTGTGCCCTTTCCCCACTAACAGACAGAACTGGACCCTTGGGGACTTCACTTACATTCTCACGTAGAACCATTAGCACAGCACAGGTCTGTAACACATAAAATTGAATAAACTGACATTAACTTTGCTTTACTGCGCTGCACAGAGCAATGACAGTGCAGGTATTGGATGGAAAGTTCACCCTCCTGTGAAAAGAGGGAGTTTAAGAATGTGGTACCTGCCTTCCACCTCTCAAAAGAGATGTGCTGCAGACGTGCCCAATTTACACATGGGAATTGCAACCGTTTTAAACTTAACATTAACACAAATAAACCTTTTCCTCTGAAGTTTTTGTTGCCTCTACTCACCCAGCCAGCCATACAGCATTTACACCTAAAAGCACACAAATCCTAAGAAAGCCTTGTAAAAAATCTTCCCGTTTCATCACATTTAAAAAAAAATATTTAGTTTAAGGCTGATGTGCAGTAAAACAAGGTCACTGTATGATCCAAGAATGTAAATTCTCAGGAGAGCAGAATTTAGAACATCCTATGAGAACGAAGATCGGTACTTTGCTCTAAAAACACTGTGAAAATTTAAGAGGCAAAGTTAAGTGTACCACAATAAAATTCAGCACATCATCTTTACTGCTTTATAAGATAAAAGGTCCAATTTATGGCATTTAAAATGTTATCACATATGGTCAGAAGTTCATCTCGTGAAACTGGGTCGCAGGTCATCAACAGGAAATTCATAGGAAATTATGGAGGAAATTAAAAGAACACAAATGGGCATGAAAACTAGTTTATATAATCTAGGTTCTCCCAGCACAGCTTCCTGTGTTATGATGAACTCAGCTTTCTCACTGAACTTTGCCTTTTCCAGGCCACATTAAGTAAGAATTTCTGAATTGTCTATTATACTCTTCGGGCCTCAAAATGTTTGAGGTCAAAATCACTACAAAGGGCCATTCATTTATTTTTCTTTGAAGAATACAGCTGGGAAAGAAAATTGTAGCTGGAAAAGGTATTTTGAGATCACTAATTGCAGGTTTCTACTCACTACCAGCATCCCAAGAATGGGTGCATCAAGAAGAGTGTGAGCAGCAGGTGGAGGGAGGTTATCCTGCCCCACTACTCCACCCTGATGAGCTTCCATCTGGAGTCCTGCATCCAGTTCTGGGCTCCTCGGGTCAAGAATGAACTGGAAACTGCTGGAGAGGGTACNGTGCAAGATACTTCATGGACACATGTACCACACTGAGTTGGTACTCAGACTCAAGATTCTCATATGGCTTCAGTTCCAGCATCCCAGCCAAGATGCAGCTGCATTCTCCATCGTGTTTGGGAAGATGACAGTTATTGTCCAGGAATCTGTTCTGCTCTCACGTTAGACACACTTTTCAAAATAAAACCTCTGCTCAATATGGCATTAGGAAGAGAGATGGCTACAGGTCATCTAGGCAATCGGGACAATTTTTGTAACGAAAAACTGCTGAACAGAAGCAGTTACTGCTTGACTGTTTCAGCTGAAATCTAAAGTGCTCCAACTCTTCTAATGGATCACCAAGAAACAAGAGGTAGGGGTCACTTTACAAGACAGATACAAAATGAAAGACTAAAGTGCCTCTGCTATCTCTCTACTTGATACTTTCATTAGAAAGACCTGGTATAAATACGATCAACTTCTCATATAAATACGACCAACTTCTTTTTTCAAAGAAACCCACGTGCAATGCACAGGCCACCCCTGCCCCGAAGAATTGCAGATCCATACAGAAGTCCAAAAATTAAAAGGAGTTCCTCAAATAAGTTGTTCGTTCCCTTTTGTCTCATGCTTTCACACCCTATCAGATCCAATAAAACCATTGAAATCCGTTTTTTCAACATCACAACTTGAAATTTCTAATAAATTGTCCATTTGTATCTATATCCTGGCAGACAGCACTTCCCACTGAGGAAACAAGAACCACTCCTAGACTTTCAAAATTATAGGAATCACGTCATCTATGATTTGATGAAAAACAGAACCGCCTTCGGGTTGTGAGGAGCTGGTTGACAAGGTAGAAGCGATAACAGTACAGAATAACAATCATTCCACATCATTTACTGCTGGCATTATAAACAGCCTTTCTTTTTCTGCATGCAGGAAGGCGAGATGGAAAGTTGTTATGAACACCATGACACCCAGAGGTTGATCTGAAGGCAGGATTTAATGGAATATGCCTAATTCTGGATGTTCATTCTTACCCACCGTTACCAGTTGAAGGCCTGGGCTGAGACAAAAGTGATTTTTGTGACTGTAAACTGTTCAGCAGGAGAACTGTCTCCTTTGTTTTGTACTGTAATATTGACAATCTAAGTGTAGGAAACTACAGGAACAGCTTAAGTGCTCCGGAAAACAAAGATGACCACTGACACAACTGGGAACACCTCCCTCGCCTCCTGACTTTCAAACCCAATGATTTTAATCTCTCTTTGGAGAGAAGGGCAAGGGAAACTTGCTACCCTTTTCATAATGAACTTGATTTTCAACAGGCTTGAATGTTCCTGTTTCGGTTACCTTTTGCAGGCTGCTTAAAAGTTGCCAGGGCTCTGTCTAAACTAGACAGCTCTACCCACTCCATCATGCTGCACACCCAGATATGCTTCCTGGAAAGCCAAGTCTTCCTTTTTTCTCTTTTCCCCTCCCCTCCACAGCCTATTTGAGCAAGATAATTCCAGTGCCTATATGTCATCCAAGAGCAAGATACAAAACAGCATCAGCAGAGCAGCCAACTCGATAAACGTGCTGAAAAAGCAGCAAGCCAGTAGCTATAAACAACTTCCATACCCCCCTCAGAGCTACAGGCAGTCACTTGGGAGCAATAAATGCTAGTTTGGGAGAGTTCTGCAGCTTCAATTTTCAGGCACTTTCCCTAGGACTACTCTGGTCTCCACTGGCCTTGACACCACAAAATATTGCAGGGGTAAGTGCAGAAGCACACAGTTTCCTGAGATATTTTAGAGAAGCTTTTAACCCTCCTTTCTGTTTCCTGTCCTCATACTTAATCTACCTGGAAAAAGAAAGACCTATAACTGAAAGTGTTGTGGCTAAGTTCAGGCATTCAAATCTCAGTTTCGATGGTTACTATCCCTTTTCCTTTTTCTGGTGAAAATTAAACCCAGTGGTTGGGCAGGATTGCATGAAGTATTCATTAGATACTTATGAACCCAGATTTCTAGGCTCAGATTTACATCTACTCAACCAAACACATGCAATATCCAGTTTTGATAACTTAATGGTATCTTTATCATTTAAAATAATGCAATATACCATGCTTTTCAAGGAAAAAAAAAGCATGATTAGTATTGTATTACTTAGCAATTCTAAAGTTCTAAATTAGCTGACAATTTTTGATCGTGGCTTCTTCCAGCCAGGTAAAAGTAAGCTCAGGACGAGCCAAGAGTAATTGCAACTTGAACCATGGCTCAGAGTTTAAGTGTTGTCGATTGTGTTTTAACACTGTTCACAGAGACACTGTACAACCTGCTAAAGGTTGTGAAGCAGTCACGCTAAAGCAGCTCCCCAGAACACTGACAAGAACCCCCCCAATTTTTGGAGGACTTCTATGATGTGCTTAGAAAAATATTATCTTTTTAGTCTTCGTACCTAATTGTACTTATATCTCTTTTAACTGTGCAAAGAGCATTACAAAGATGACAGTCTACTCTAGGATGATCCCTCCCGCATACAAATGAAGGCCTATTGTCGCTCATGGCTGAGCAGGTCACTGGGCTAAACCAAGGTGATCAGCAAAATCCTCACATTTCAGCCTCCTCCAACAAGCAGTGCATTTTTCCAAAGACGTGGCTGCTATTCAATGCCAGAATGGCAAGATATCCAACACCCTTCGAGTTTATCAAACGGTGCCAACGAAGACAGAGTGTAACTTCTACACCCATGAAAGACAGGGAGCTATTTGTGATGAATCAGTACCGTGTTCTGAACCCTCCTCTGATCCTGAAAGAGGAGCTTCCTCTATCTTCAGCAGGCATGTAACAAATTATTTAAAGCAGAGGACTGCTGGAAAACACACCTAGAAACTTGTTCGGGTTCAGAGTGACACCTCTCCACAAAAGCCAGTGAGATGACACCTTTTGGTGACCTGATCCTGAAGCACCTCTGTGCACCCCGACTCAGCCAGAGGTCCAAGCAAACCAGAAGAGAGAACACGAGGACTTTGGAAGCAGCCACAGAGGCTGGATAGGGAAAACAACATGAAATTGAGAGAAGGTTGGTTTTTGTACTCTTTTAGGCAAGAAACTGGGGTGGGGGGAACAAAATGAGCTAGAAACTGGGCAAAAATGACTGGTCCATGAACTTGGACCAAGTTTGCAGCCTGAAGACAGAGCACACTTAGACCCTCTCCCCAGACTGGGGTGCAGTGAAAGCTCCTGTTCCTCTGCCAAGGTCGCTGCAGAGGCCAAAAGGGACTGGGTGGCACGGGGATCCCAGGAGCAACTTCCCAAGCAATAAAGCAAGAACTTGCAGTCACCCAAGGTCACTGACCCACCAGGTCAGCACAAGATGAAGCAAAGGAGACAGAGCAGAAGTCAAGAGGCAAAGGGTGGCCCTGCAAGCCACCGACACCTCCACGCTGTCAGTTCCTACTGTCCCACTAAGGGGTCTGGTCTGAGACAGCCTAAAACTACTCAGAATTCAGGGAGGCAAAGAGATCCCGTTACTGTTAAGCAGATGAATCGGAAGGTGTTTCTTAATCCCACACTGAGAGAAATAGAAGGTGATGCAATCCTGATTATTCCATTAAATATTAATTACAATGCAGCTGCTTTCAAGCTAGAACATATTCCTTTAGATAACTGAATTAAGGGACAGGGGAACCAAACGAGCTTCAGGGTTCTGCATGAATCTGTCATTTCTCAATTGCATTAAACTGCAAGATCATGCATGGTTATCTCCCAACCATGATTAGAGATAGAGGTCCAGGCTTCAAAAACAGTAAGAAAAGAAAAATACTCAGGATTCTCTGACCAATTTGCTCAAATGACTCCCAAGATCCTTCTTACTCTTCAGGAAGGTTGAAGAGTCAGTCCTAGGGTATCTTTTCCTCTGACAAATTTTAATTTGCACACAGATACCATCAGCTGGGTAGCAGTGTTACATGCTCCTCTCCTTTCCCTCCTGCTTCTACTTGGTAACCAGACCCCAGTAACAGCAGGGCAACACCTTGACCGAGTTGTACCCTTCAACTTCAGAGCACGGAAACCTCTGCAAAAAGTTTTATAGCAAAGAGCAACGAAGTAACAGCAAACTTTTCAGATGGTAACCTTCAAGTAAGCGTGCTCTGGAGTTGAGTTTTCACCCTTGCAGAAAGCTCTTCAGACATTCCTTCACGCTGCGTGGGCTGTTACCCTACACCACCCCCATGTCAAACTGACACATTACCTCCAACAACCAGATCCTCAATTAAAGGAGCTCAGGAAAGGCTGCAGAAAAAATTTATTTCTTTCCAGAAAGCTACTCAGTTCTGGTAACATTTAACGGCTGGGTCAACCACGGGGTACAGTTCCTCTCTCTGCTAAAACAAAATCCAGGACTTCCCTTTGTTATTTAGGAAGGGAAACAAGAGGGGGGAAAAAAGCAAGAAGCTTCCAGCATTTCAAAAGCTGTACGTATTATTTCATATGACTGTCTGAAGCCTTTCTAAGTTTCATTAAGTTTTATCCTGCTTGGCAGTTCCATATGATTTCTTTATTTTCCCTTCAATTAAGAAGCAATCTATCAAAAACTTCAAGTAGGTTTCCCCTTTTTTGGTACCGTGTGTGAATTTTATCGGATTCAAACTTTTCAACATCTCTTTTCCCGCAAGGTCAAAGCTCTACATTGTTGTAGTTTTCTTTTTCCAGTGTTTTTTCTCCTAGTCAGTCCTCCGCTGGGAAATTAATATTCCACATGAACAATGAACTCCTTGCGTGGCCTTTGAACCCAGCGGTTGCTAGGAGGCCTGAAGAAACCCTGGAGTACAGCCGATTTAATAGCACGTATCAAGAGATTATTCAGCAGGAAAAATGTGTGATTTTCTAAATTCCCTGCTTTTTTTTTTCCCCCACCTCCTTACTTGCAACTCCCTTCATCTGCCAAACGATCTTTACATTTCACACGAATTGCATCTGCATCAATTTTCTGTAATTATGGGGCAGTCTGCTCCCCAAGTACTGAAAATGTGCTTCTAATGCTGCTTCTCTTCAAGCCAATACCAAACTGGCCCTCGCTCAGTTTTACTGAAAAAGCTGCTTTAAATTTGGGTGCCCTCCACCACTCTTGCATGAGGTTTTGCACTTCCATTAGAAACATGGTTCTGCTTAGAGACTCATGTTTTCCCCAAATCACTCACTACTTCTCTGTGCTGAAAGAAATACATATATATTTAGGAAGAAGTTCTTTGCTGTGAGGGTGGTGAGGCACTGGAACAGGTTGCCCAGGGAAGCTGTTGATGCCCCATCCCTGGAAGTGTTTAAGGCCAGGTTGGATGGGGCTTGGAGCAACCTGTTCTAGGGAGAGGTGTCCCTGCCCATGGCAGGGGGGTTGGAACTTGATGATCTTTAAGGTCCCTTCCAACTCTAACCATTCTATGATATATATATATAGATATATATGATTCTCCATGCCCCATTCAGGCACGCTTGAATAATAACATTTCAAGCTTTTCAGCATCTTACTGAAGGCCCCTTGACTGTCTGCTTTTTTCCTATTTCCCCTAATTGAGGCAAAACCCCAAGGTTTCTTTCCCACCCTCCACCCCCCAGCCCAAACAATGCGGCATTTAATTAAAAGAGAACCACAACAATGCTAATGGTGATGAGGTTAAACGGTTGGGTAAACAGAATGCAGCCCTCTGAAAAGCCCATGTGTTTCGGGACACTTTCTCCACTACAACATTCTGGGTGACAAAGAAGGCATTTGTATTCCTGAGCCCCACAACTTTTACGCCAGAGGACTTCCTATAGATTTCCTGCGAGGAAGAGAGCTTCCTTCAAATAGCGAGAAGTGGTTAGATACAGAAGCCATTCCTCCCAAAACTAATATTTGGAAAGGCAGTGGACAAGGATCCTTTAAAAATAAATGAATGTGGAAACTACCCATCAAGAGAGAACAATTGCACTTCCAGCTGAAAGTCTACTAAGTTGTTGTAGGGTGGTTTTTTTTAAAAAAAAAAATCCAAACCAAGAACAACAAACATTTGCTGATTTTAATTTTCAGTGTCTTCTCCTTCCAACAACTTTAGCAAATGACTCCAACTAAAGATGACATTTGTCCTTCTTCAGTTGTTGCAACTGAAATCGACACGCTGTATATTCATAAACACGGTATTCTGGGGGGGTCTGGAGATTTGTTTAAAACATTTATTGCAGATTACAAATCTCTGCCCTCCCTCCCCCTCCTCCAAAGGGCACAGGTATCTGCCAAAAATATAATAATAAAATAATGCAGGATGACACATCCCACTCTGCGGATCGCTGGTTGGGTTGTACCAACCTTGCCAAGATAAAGCTTTCACCCAGCCAGGCTGTTAATTCCCTGAAGAATTAAAAACAAGCAAAAAAACCCCACACTGCTTGGCACAAAATGCTCATGTGAGTGCCTTCTCTTTTAAATACAAGCTTCCAGGCTGAAAGAAAGGCCTGAAAGTACTGACTTCCAACGGGACTGACACAGCGTTATCTTACAGTGGGAATATCAGAACAACAAAAGTCCTCGCAGGACGGGCAGATTTGGCTTTGGGGTCCCGCAGCAGCCACGAAACAAAACAACCCCTCCACCGCCACCACCATTCTCCTCTTCTTCAGCTGTTCAAGCATAAATTATCCTTGTCATTTCCTCTCAATATGCGGCTTCCCAGGAACGGGGGGGAAGTATAATCAGAGAGGCTATTGCCAAAATAGCACTGCAGTCTCACACAGGGAGATTTTTCAATAAAACACACATTATCTCCCCTGTCCGTTAAAGAAAGTCACAAGACATATTTAAAATATAAGAACCCAATCCTGACTAAAGAGACATGTTCACTGGGGCCAAAGATAGGAAAGCAAGCATTTAACTGACAACCACAATCTTTGGCTCAACCTTTGCAGCAGAAATAGGGAGGGGGGAGGAAAGGGCTGGAAACATTTTCAGTAACGCACAAATACTTTCATTTTCTCCCTCTCCCTCTTTTTCTCCTTTAAAGGAATCTGCCTCCTCAACCTAAATCGAGCCTCAGAGGGAAAACGTGCCTTCACGATAAACTGGAATTTGCCATCGTAGTAACGAAACGTTATGTCCGATCCCCACAATAAGCAGGCAGCACAACAACAAAGGAGGTTTCCAGGATTTTCTGCCCCCCGGGCCCCCTCCCCTCATCAGCATTTTCCCAAGTCTTCTCTCGGGTGTTTATGAAATGTCTGAATTCCCAGGCCATTAAGACGCATTTCGGGATGGAGCGAGCTTCCATTAGCAGTACCAAGGCTTTCCCAAATTGCAGCAGCACCCTGTTGGAGGTTGGGTTTGTTGGGTGGGTTTTTTGTTGTTTGTTTTGTTTGTGCTCTCTCTTTCCCAGGCACAAACACGTTGGTGCAGTGTCCATCATTTCCCCACAGCCTCCCTCCCTCAAAAGCCATCGATAAATGAACATACATGTGCCTTTTCCCCCCAACACAGCCAAGTCCGACCTCCTGCTACACCTCAAATAACAAATGCAAATGTGTTTACAGTCATTTTCGCCCAAGCCACTGCAGACACATGCAGCTGAAACCCGGGGAGCCCGGAACAAGGGCTTTGCAGTCACAGGTGACCCTTTTCCTTTCCAAAATGGGAATAATAAAAAAACCCCACACGAAAGCCTAAGTTAACCGGAGTTACCTGCATTTAGAGGGGGATGTGTGGGGCAGCAGTAAATACCCAGCACATGGTTTTACGCACAAAAGGAGCAAAGGGCTCTATGCTCTGCTCACCCAGTTGTTTTTCTCTCAAGACACAGAGGCACCACCGTTTCTCCCGTGCCTTTATTTCGCTCCACTAAGAGATTTTACACACCATATTGCAAGGGCCCCGCTGTGAATCTTGCAGAGGTACAAAATGGTGGATGTACGTTCTTTTTTTTTTAAAAAAAAATGTGGGGTTTTTTAGCATTATTCATAACAACTTAGGCTCCCGGTCGCAGGCTCCCCCTCCGTACCCACTGACACAGCCTTCCCAGCCAGACACACATCCCGTAACCCGCTGGCACACAGGCAAATTATGTTACAAACCTGATGTCATGTAGCCCCGTGACGCCTGGGAAATAAAAGCCGGTGGGAAGTGTTTGTGCAGCCGGTAGTCCTTCTCGCTGCGGGACCTCATGCGGTCGGAGGCCCGGTCGGAGAAGTCGGAGCTAGGCCAAGCCCTCCGCAAGGTCGTACTCCGCGTCTTCTTCATCCTGAAGGGATGTCCCCCAAAGCCTAATCCTCCCGCCGCAGCATGGGGTCAGGCCTTGCGGCTCGCCGGCTGCTGCTGGCCACCACCGGGCATGGGGCTAGCGCGGCTACCGCCGGGCACGACCTGCCAGCATCTCCCCGCTGCCTCTGGTAGGGACGCCAGCCGCAGGTCCCCCCTCCTGCCTGCCCTTATTTTTTTTTTTCCCCTCGAATGATCCAATTTTACACACGTCCCACAATGCATTACACTTCATTTGCAATCGGTCCGGCTTACGGCTCCCAGATTCGCGTGGAGGAGGAAAGGCACGTTTTGTGGCTTCTCAGGCAAAAAAAAAAAAAACCAAAAAGGGAAAAAAAACCCACCAAAA
>VXBW01003975.1:539168-552221 GCA_013400375.1 Thinocorus orbignyianus
TGCCAGTCCCGGCGCGGCCTGCGGCTCTGCGATCCCCCGCACCGACACCCCGCTGCCGAGCGGCCTGCACCGCGGGGGGCCCGGCCCCCTCCCGCTCCGCCTCCTTCCCTCCCTCCCTCAGTCCTTCCTTCCAGCTCCTCAAGCGGAGCGGTGGGGAGGGGACGAGGGGAAGGAGGGGAAGGGCAAGGCCGCCACGGCGGTGAGGCCCACCAGACCTGGACCACCAGGCGAGGCCCACTAGGCCCAGACCACCAGGCCCGGACCACCAGGCGAGGCCCACTAGGCCCGGACCACCAGGCCCAGATCACCGGCCCCTTCCCCGTGGCAAACAGCAGAAAGAAAGGGGAAGAGGAGGGATTAGTACCCCAGGATGGAGCTGGTGGGGTTCAACCGCCATCCTCCCACAGCGGCTTTCAGTACGAGGACCGGGCAGTCACACAACCATGCTAAACAAACCTGCTGTCTTCAATCAGGCCCGTTCACAACAAAACCAGGGTTTTATAAACTGCAGTTGACCAAAACCAAGGCAAAAGGGAGTCGATTCCTCCTCCGCTTTGAGCCTGGTGTCAAGTGGTGCCAGCATTACCAACCTGGCTCAAGGGACATGGGATTAACTCCTCTTCCAGTAATTTAACTTCACGGTGTGGTCTCTTCTAATGCTGGGGAAAACCGTGCTTTGAGAAGACTAGTGTCTGAATCTGTGGAAGTATCTACTCTATAGCCAGCTCTGGGGTGTGGGATTCAAGGTCTCGGTGTTTGTGAGCCTTGCCGGGTGCAGGGATGAGGAGGAGCGAGACCTGGGAACTCGACCGAAACTGCCAACAGGGTTATTTCATACCATGAACGGCGCAATCCATCTAAAGTTTGCTGAGGAGTTCTCTTTCTTTCCTTGGTGGCTGCCATCCTGAGAACTCCTTGCCCCAGTACCTGAGCCCATCCCTTCCTCCCGAAGCCACAGCACTTGCAGTGTCCCAGGTTGACTCTCCCTGTTGGCCATGCATGGCTTCTTGTGTATTTTATATCAGTATCAGGATCAACACTGGTTCTTTAGTGCTATTAATTATTTAGTCTTATTTGATTAATTTGTGTATATTTCAACCCCCGGCTTTCCTTGTTTTTCCCCAGTTCCCCTTCCCAGGTAGGGAGACGCCAATGAATTGTTGTGGGTTCCTCAAACCATAACAACCAGTAAAGGGATGACCGACGGTGAAGGAACTGAACGTCAAAGCGAAGGGACCTCAAGAAACGATCCTTTTGGGTTAATCACCTTTGGGTTAATCACCTCAGCACCCACCTCGGCTCGCTGGGCTCTGCTGCTGTGGGTGCAGCACTCATCGAAGATTCACCCCAGGTTTCCTACACACACACCCTTCTCACACAAGTAGAAATCATGTGAATGAAACCTGGCGAGAATGCTGGAAATTAAATACTGTGGGGTCCTTCCTCATTCAGCCTCATCTCCTTCCAGCCGTCTGAAAAGCCATCAGGAGCAGCTTGCTTCCCATGGATACTTTGGATACCAGTAGCCAAGGGGAAAAAGTAAGATGAGCAAAAGAGATGGCCTAGAGCTCCTCTAATAAAAATATATTTTCCATCATGCAACTTACTCATCCAGCAATTTACTCAGCAACCTACGCAAAGCTTTTAATAGCACATGTTTTCACCCTCAGACCAGAAAAGCCGTAAGGAGAACTTCTAGAAAGGCTCAACTTTTCTCTGTCAGAGGCTGAGGTTGGGATGGATGGGTTAGCACTACCTAGCTCAGCCCAACTTAAAAGTCTACCCATTTTACCAGTTGTAAAAGCAAATTAAATTCTCATCAGGAGCACAAGCTCTCATGCCGCTGGCTGGAAGCTGGACAAACGATGGTTGTGTGTTTCTGGCTGTCAAGAAGGGGTTGAATGAAGTTGCCTGGCTCGCTTCAACCTACGGCTGAACTAAACTCAACCTTTCTCCCAGTCTAGACACAGCCCCAGATATCAATCTGTTCCGTTAAAAAAAAAAAAAAAAACACGAGAACAAGAGGCATAATCTGAGACGAGAGNATCTGAGACGAGAGACAAATAGGAATAAGCAATGAGGAGGAAAAATGAGGTCAAGAAGTAGAAAGACAGAACAAAGCAGGGGGGGGGGAAACAAACAAGACCACACTGATCCTTACGCTGGATGTCTGCATAATTATTCCCAACTCAAAATGATTTGAGTCTAGTTTCAGGGCGAGTCTCACCGCTATCAAATCAAAACCCAGGGGATAGTCCACGTCTCCCAGTTCTTTTCCAGCAATTAGCCGTGCACTAACGAATGGGTGACAGCGCACGGAAGTCTTTTGAGTAGTTTGAAAGGATTTGATTTGGATACGGGCAGGAATTGTCACGAGAGTAATGCAGGATGTACGATTAAGATGTGGTACCTTCTGCTGATCAGTTGTAGGACTCAGCCTGGTTTGGAATTTGGGGCACAGCTATCAGGATGCATTTTCACTGTGTGACAATTTTGAGCGAATAATGATTTGCTGCTACAACTATGAGAAGTTTTTTTCTTATTAAAATGGAGAGGCGGGGGGAGGAGGGGAAGAGAAATAAGCAATCCATCTAGCAGAGTCAGCTTTCCCTTCCCAAATGTGGGGAGATTTGTTTAAAAGCCACTTTGGAGGCCTCTTCTCAGTACTGAGATGTTATTCCTGTGGTCAGATAAAACTCCTCATATTCAGTCTTCTCACAGTTATCTTTTTTTTTGGTTTCAGCTGAAGGTTTTCTGACATGGTATCTGAAAGAGTTCTTCCCTTTGAAGAGAGGAATTCAGAGCAAGTTTCCTCCTGCTCTTGCATTGTTTGAAGTCAAGCGTTGTTGTTACGGGGATGAATCAAATATATAATTAAAGACCAAGCTTAAGTTTGGGCTGTTTTCTTTGGAAATAGTGCTAGAACTGTGAATGTAATTGATTTTTTTGCTTCGGTGGCCAAACTGAAATAAAATAATTTTCTTCATATCATCTGAAAGAGAAAATGTGAAGGCTTTGGAAAAAAAAACCAACAAAAAACAACCCCACAACACTGTGTTCTTAGACAATTTAAATGACGTTTTTTTTTCTTTTTTAATAAAAGGAAATAAATGTCTGGATTCCTATGGATATGTTACAGCAGAGCAGGGAAAGAAGTAGTTCCCAGCTTCAAATGGCAGCCCTGCTTGCTGAACAACAGCATGGTTTGAAATAAATAAAAATATGCTGGTTAATCCAGCTGTTCCAAGGAGAATCATCGTTTTCTTTACCTGAAACTGTTGGGAAATTCTGCTTTAATTTACAGATATTTTTGCCTACACATGGGTAAAGTTTTGCCTAACTGTAAAAAGAAATATGGAAATAGTCTGATGGAGCTTGTTGGGAATAAGGGAAAATACTTCTTCAAGGGGGAATTGAACTGGTGGGAATCTGATCACTTGCTGTTGATGATGAAGAGGAAAAGGAGACGGTTTCAAAGCTTTTGGGTGGTTTGGTTTTTTTTTATTTGCCCCCAGCTTTTTTGTGTGTTTTAACTAAGGGAGAGCACTGATTCAGAAGCTTTTTGTTGAAAATCAGATGAAACATTTACTTTTATCATTTGGTGTTTAAAGTCCAACAGGTATTATCTCTTTCTTGAATTACTGTGGTTGGACTAGCTGATCTTAAAGGTCCCTTCCAACCTAGACAATTCTGTGATTCTATGGTTCTGCTAGAGGAAGAGGCACTGGTTTACCAGTATGAAGTTCATAAAAGAGGCTTAAGTACATATAAGACACTGGAAAGGATTCTTATGTGTGTCCAAGCTTTCATCACAGCCCTACCTCGGTCCATACTCATCAGGAGCCTGAAGGCTTTGTGGAGAAGCAGTTCAAAATCTGAGCTGCTGAAAACCTTCTGTGTTATCTTCTTAAAAAGCGAGAAAACAAATATGACTAAGGATAACTGTGGCATTTGATCTTCATAAACACTCACTTCTTAGTTGATGGGCAGGTCTGTTCCCGTTTTATAGAAATGGCAAAAAGGAAAAGGACGTTACTGGCGCAGAAGAGTGCAGGAAATCGGTGGTAAATACACTTAAAACTCAAGGGTTGCAGCTTCCTTATCATAGGCTTTTTTTTTCTTCTCAATTTAGAATCAATAACGATGTAGCATATATATTTTTTTATATATTTCTTTGCATGTGTGTGTGCATCCATGCTTGCACACGTGTGTAGATACTATATTTGCTCGGCTGTAATGTGGCATTTCAAGTTTCAGTCCGGACTGCTGCTTTTCTCCTCCCCATGACCAAGTTTCCAGAGGGGAGGGAGAGCAGGAGGCTTCAGCAGCAGCAGCAGCAGGGTGGGCTGGTGTCACTGCCTCGGCGTGACCAGCTCGGGGACTGACTGCAGGAGGTTTTTAAATGCAATAAAGCATTTATTACTGCCGACTGAGCTGCTGTTTGACAAGCAGTGACACCCCCAGAAGAAGCAAGGCTGTCAAGATGCTGAGCAGCTACACTCTCTGATCAGGGTCCTGTCCCGGTCCCCAGCTTCAGAAAGAAAAACTATGAATATCACTGGTATTACTGGGATAGAGGATGGGGGTCTTCACCCTAATGAAGGCCACAGTCACTGGCAGCCAGGTGAAACAGGGATCAGGGGGTCGTTTTGTGGCCTGTGAAAACCAATCCATCAAACTCTGTAACTTTTTAAAAGGTGGAGATAGGGTGCTGCAAGATACTGGGAAGGAAATGAGGGAGAGGGAGAGCAGAAAGGAATAAATAGGAAAAGAAGAGGGGAGAAAAGCAGTAAAGCAGAGGAGGGGGAAAGAAATTTGAGTGCAAGGAGAGGTCAAAGAATTGCAACTGAGAACTGGGAAAAAGACCAAACTGGGGTATAACATCCCAGGCCATGGCAATATTATTGTTTTATTATATCTGCAGCTCTGCACAATAGCCTTCCTGGGAAAATATACTACTTACATTTCTAATATTAATAAATCCACGAAGGGGGGAAAATTGTCCACTGCTCAAACTTGCTATTTTTGCGTGTGGATTCCTGTGTCTCTGTATTAATAGACCTCAGGCTCAAAAAAAAAAAAAAAAAAGCTGGTTTTCTGCAAACCCTCACTGGTTAAGGAGGTCTGGCAACAGGCTGCAGCTCTCCTTGGCTGTAGGAAGTGCTTGGCTTTCCCTTCCAGGTCTTTGTAATCAGATATAGGGGCAAGAACAAACCAGAAAAAGTCCTGATGCAGCACATCCTCTCTCACAGCAGCCTTCTGACACTAACACTGTTAATTTGTCACCTCTCACTAGCACTCAAGTCTGCGAGACAGGCCAAGTACTTGTGCTCTATGCTTGTGGTCCAGGTCACAAAGTAAGGCAGCCTCTCTTAATGGATTTATTGGCGAGGAAGATGTTGGGCTTGCTCTCACAACCCTCTCTCCTTGGAGAAAGTGTTGGAGAAAGTCCACCAAAAAGAGAAAGAGGAAAAAAAAAACATCAATCCCAGGGTCAAAGATGCAAGTGGAAAAACTTCCAAACGTATTTTTTTTAAAAAAAAGGAAAAAGTTTCCAAGCTTATCACAAGGAAGTCTTCAGCCTAAGCCCGGAGCGCTATCAGGTTGTGTTTTAGCGCGGTAGTAATCCTGGCTTAATTACAGCACCTCTTAAACCAGTTTTGAGTCGTATTTCTCTCACTGTTACGCTTTGGGAATGCGTGATGACAGGAATGCAGTGCTGCTGCTGCTGCTGCTGCACACATGCTGTACCTCACCCCTTCGTTTTTCTTTGAGCTGACTTACACACTGCAGTATTTATTTTAACTCACAGGACTTTAAGAAAAACCTGCCTCCTTTAGGAGAAGAAAGGCTCCCCTGTTGTTGTTGGTTGGGGTTTTTTGATTGAATTTATGCTTCCTCAGCACAGAAGACAATTGATGGGTTTTAAAACCGGGCACCCCAGATGACCTAAAAATGTACGGAAGGGAAACACAGGGTGTAGGACACAACCTTCACTTTGATGCCTGTTTTTCCTCTCCTCTTTATCATGGACTCGAAGCAGGTTTGTTAAAGAGTAAAAAGTAAAGTTAAAATTACAAGCCCAGATGGAAGCTGGGCTTGTAACACCTCGGTGTACAAAACTACCCAGAGAGGGAGGCAAGCCCTGAATCCTGTGCTGATTTTTCACACAGCTGAGTGTTTGTTAAACCTCTGATGTATAATAGAAATCAAAAACTTGGAGAAGTGTGGGTGACGGCAACTCAACTCATTCACTGCCTGCTCTTCCCAAGGATGCAGTAGTAAACGATGTGCCAAAAATGTTGGCCTCAACTTTCTTGGTTTCCACTGGTGTCACGTATCGTTAGTATGCTGGTATTTAAGTAACTCACTGATATATGGGGGCCAGCTGCAGTGTAAGGTGGAAAGAGAGCCTATCCTTCTGCTCTGGGAGCTGAAAAAACAGAGAGCAAGATGCGAGTATCCAAGATAAAGCCTACCAGACCAGCAGTAAAAGCCATTATGGATTATGTTTGTAAAGACTAAACCACACATCTCTGCACCTTTTGCCATTCCCCCACAGAGCCTGTGTTTCTGCTTTGGGCTCGTGGAACACCTCACCAGAGTGCAGAGGAGGCACCTCACAACACAAGCAAAGGCTTGGAGCTCTGGGGAAGCTCCTGGGGGCTACAGCAGAATAAATAATGAGCAGATTCTGCACATCAGTAGATACCTTTAAGAGAAAAATCAACTGAGAAAGAGAAACTCTTGGCTGTAGCAAGTGGGCACTGTTCCACGTGTGGCATGGCCACTATTTATCAGTAAATTAGTTTAAACTCTAAATTCTACCCAAGAAGAATCACTTGCCTTACTCACACCTGAAGAAAGCGCCGTGGGCGTGTCTGCAAACGGGACAATGAGCATATTTGGTGGGCAGTCCTGAAAACCAAAGCAGCATACCAAGGGAACCAAATCCCAGCAGCTGCTACAACTCCACGGAGCATTTGCTGGACAACCCAGTACTAAGCTCCCTCTCAAAATTCTTGCTTATACAGCTGTGCAATACAGTCAGGATATTTTATAGACGTGTATATATAGCACGTGTAACAGGCAGAGAGATCTTAAAAACCTTAGAATGGGAGGCCTGAAAATAGGCTACTCCACCCTTTGTAAACAGCCTCTTGTCATGAATTTACTTCCATATGTGCATGAAGTTCTGCCTATATTACATAGGCTTCCAAAGTAGTGGTTCAGCTCGGAAAATGTATGGTTCCCACCCTTCAGTGTGAAAAGAATGCAAGCAGGAGACAAACCCAAGAGTGAAAAAGCACTGATTCATCACCTCACAGAAAAATAATTCAATTACTTTTTGGATACGTTATTACAGCCTTAGATTCAGAGGCTGTTTCACTGGCATATACTAGTATTTGGGCAGGAAAGATCTCTAGAGAGGAGTCATAAACACGCAGAGAAATGAGGTGACTCAACACATGCTCAACGCAAAGGCTTCTGGAGAATCAGTGCACAGCTATCAGCCTGCACGTTCTCCAAACCAAAGAGTTGCAGAGTCACTTTGACCCCATCTACTCTTCAGCCATTGGTTTTCAGTGGGACTCTGGACCTTCTCCATTCTCTTCTGATGCTGCAGTAGCACCCATCAGAAGGCAGGCTCCACTCCTGGGAAAATGGCCCTGTCTATTCCTGGTGACCACAGCTCGGTGCCACCCTTCCCTTGGCTTTTGAAGCTCTGACATTCCCCATCGTTGTCCACCTCGAGACAATTTCCCATTGCCCTGCTCAGATAAAGGTTTATGCAGGCAACCACTTGCACCTGCCTCTCTGTAGAAGCTGTTCTGAGCATTTCTCCTGAGTGCAGAGATTTGTGTGTTCTAGTAGAGGAACAGGACAAAAAAACCCCAACATTTTATATCACTGAGTCTCAAGAGTTCTCCCATCATCTTGTAAGAAAGTTAAATTCTTCAGCTGGGGACTAGTCCGACAAAATAATTTTCGTCTTACTAAGTTATGCCCTATATAACAGTGCAAGCTGGTAAAGTACATGTACCAACCACAGGGAGATCTACTACTTTTTTTTCTATACATCCCTCTATATTACCAGGTGGCCATCAGTTGCTTTGCTATTAATTCATGTGTTTTTAAATAGGAAGAAGGGCTTAACTCCAGCAGAGCACTGTTATCTCCCAGATTTTCTGAAGGCTGGTGCAAGGTAACTCCTCTGTGGAGCTGAGCAGAAGGGAGCAGCACCCAAAGCCTCACCTTAACGAAATGCTTCTAGCAGAGCACTTGGAGTGTCACACTGGATAGAAGAGCAGCCTCCGGTGTGAATTTTTCAGCCTACAACTTTCCTAGAAGAGCCAAGGCGGAGAACAAGTGCAGCACGTAGATGTTAAGAAGAAAAACACCCCTTTCTACAAAGGACTATCACTGCAATATTGAAATAGTGAAATTAAGAAAATCAAATTAGGAAAATAAAGGAAAAAAAACCAACAAACCTCTGTAGTTCTGAAAAGCATACTCCTCACTCCCGCCACAAAAGCGTACTTACATCCTTTAGAGCATGTGAGTAGCACTGGCATAGGATAAGGTTTCTTTCAAAATGCTTTTCATATTATAATGAATTTTTGTGAGGCACAGAGAACCACTTACACTTAATACTTTTGGAAATCTAAAAAGATCTTTTTCAAAAGAAGCAAACATCTTAAGTGAGATGATTTACATGAAAGTGAAATTTCCGAGCATTAGAATTCTATTTGAAAGCAGCACGTACAAAACGGGAGAGCTTGAAAGCCTTTAGTCTTCATTAAAACTGATCACTATTGAGCTGCGCTCAATACTTTCACAAGCCAAGGGGGGTAAATTATAACCAGTCTGTGGTGCTCACCTCAGAAGCTCTTGCCAGGAACCACCACCTTTCCATACCTAAGGATTTCAAGTGCTCTTTACCCTCAGCTATTCCAGGAACCAGCAAATACTCAGGACAAGTATTTCGTAGGTTCTAACAGAAAGTAAAAGAACCTCCAGATGCAGGTGCTCAAAGACTCTCCTTTCTTGATGGGGACTCGTTTTCTTGATGGGGGGGAAGATGTTTGGGACCCTTTCTGTCTCCAACACAGGGTGATGAGGTAGGTCAAGGAATCTGCCTTCATAGCTGGCAGGTTTCACATTTATCAGAGCATGATGCCAGCGTCAGATCATTGGGGTTTTTTTTAATTCCTTCCTTTCCAGAGATGGATCTTACTGTTATCCCAGCTGATGGAACCGAGACAAAAAAAGCCCACAGACATCCAGGACTGAAACAAAGACAGACTATCTGAGAAAGCATTCAAGTGCCCTCAGTCATCCGAGGAGTAAAAAGTTATAAAAACAAGGACTTCTTTTTATTGCCCACAGCCTCGTGTCATTGCTCTGCTACTTTAAAAAAAAAAAAAAAAAACACAACAAAACAAAAACCCACAAACCCCATGGATTCCTACCTACCACGTAGTAATTACTGAAATAACAAAGAATTGGGAAAAAAGTCTTTCCAAAGCCTGATGCTATTACCGAGCTGCCAATGAAAAAACCTCTCACTAACACCCCTTAAGTCTATCCTCCCACACTCCTAATCTGAACACAAAAGGTTGGGTTTAAACACCCCCCGTGCACACCCCGAGATTAAAACCGCCTGCAGTTCTCAGCTTCAGGCCAGGGATGACAATAACTTTAAATCCTTGGCCACTGGCTTCACGAAGACACAGCCTCCAGACAGTCCCCCCCAAAAAAGTTCTTTGAAATGTTAAATACGAAGCAGGAGGAGGTCATAAAGGAAACACTCCTTATGAAAGGAGTGGATATCATATGCAGGCTTTTCAAATACATTTCTCCGTTGCTTTGCTTTCAGTCACCATATTCTCAATCCTGCCTTGCCTGAAGCTTTTGAAACAAAATTCAGGAATGAAATCAAACACGCAAATAAGTGCTGGAAACAGCTGCCAATATATGCCTGCATTAACTTCTAGCTCCCATAAATCTCTCCAGTGTATACTGCATCCTCCTTCTTATCTGAAAAGACTAATTATTTGCCTAATAATTATCAAAACTCCAGCCCCTTAAAAGTAAGGTACAGGTTTTCTTGCATAATCTTCTCTAGCATCTGCCCAGTTATTTCAAGAGAAGCCAGTGTGGTTCCCTGCTGCACTGGAAAGCCAGCTATCTTTTCTGCCAAGAGCCTTCCAGTGCACACAAAAGGAAGGGAGACTGAGAGACCTGTTTTATCTCCTCTTATCCCATAAACTAACAAGCCTTTTCTCCACTGCAGTTTTTCTCAACAAATACGGGTAATTACGTAGGAGGATGAGATTTTCAAGGTAGGTGTTAAAAAATAATAAAAAATAATCAGTTTGGCACACCGGTTTTGCCAGGAAGAGCTGTCAGCTTAAACTATGAGAGAGTTGCTTGCAGGGGAGGGGAGGAGGCAAACACAACAGTGCCCCAGCTGGAAGCCACAGGCTTTGTGGTTCAAACTGCTGGTAGGTGTTCCTGTCCACTTCCATTCCCCTGGAGGTAAACAGGGTGGCGGGAGTTTTATTTCTGGCCTTTGCCCCCACCCTGAACACTCAATGCCTCTCCTTCCTCATTAAACTCTAGGAAAAATGAGTTTGTGCACTGATTTTGAAGAGCTTGTGTTTGGTTTGCCCACCTTGTAAGGTCTCACGAGCCCAGTCCATACGAGCTTCTGGCTAGATGCTCCACCAGACATCTGTGGAAACATCCCTGTCTGGATTTACAGATTGTGTAGTTGAGGAGGAAAACAGCCAGTTGCCACAATGATGTCCACTGTCTGAGAAGCCTTGGACTTTAGCCTCATGAAAGGTACCAAGAGCTAAAACCCCCTTTAATTAGATGACACGGTTAATGGCAGCAAGTGCTCCAGCCAGCAGCAAACGCGTGGTTAAATCACTGAGGATCCTGAAGAACCAGGCTGCTGCAGTTTGAAGTTATTCAAGCTGTTTAAAGTTGGGGTTGTTTTGCAAATTAGTGTAGCCCAGCCCACAGAAACTGCCATCGCCGTGGCTACATGCACATTTGACAAGCTGCTTCTCGACATAAGTGTATTATTTGGGTACCTTCACAGGAGGGAAAACATTCCAGCTACAGAAGAGGACTGAAAGGTTATAGCAAGCTCGGGAACATCACATGCTTTTGGCAAGGTGGGATGGAGGAGGATGAAAGGCAAAGGAGGATATGCAGAAGAATTATTATTCCTCAGTGATTAAAAAAGCACAGAAGCTATGATTACAGACCACAGACATCCTTTAAAACATGCCAAACTAGCAGTCAGAAGAACATGCCTCAGTAATTCAGTCGTACAGCCAGTATTGGCTGTCAACAGTTTGAAAGAAGATGGGGGTGGGTGTCTTCTGAAAGAGAGACCCTGCCCAAACTCCTTGCTTTTGGCCGGTGAAGTGGTACAAAGACTTGCCAGTGCTCTGGAGAGCAGACATGGCTGGCCAGAGACAGGCAAAATGCTCCTTGATTTCAAATCTTACTCTTCATGGTAGGAATCAACACAAGACACACAGTGATCCCTGCCTGTCTGTTGGACTCCTTACCCCCATAAAACAAGCACCAGCAAACTCCAGGAAGCTGTAACTGGCACCCAGGCTTGTGTGCAAGCTAGAAAAAAATGTCCCTAGAGGATCCCTGGAAGGGAGGTATTTTATTGTTAGAGGAGATCAGGTCCACGGAATGTCCTGGGAGTCAGAAGCAGTGATTCACAGACACAGCCCAGGCTTGCCTTGGCTCACACTGCTTGAATATCAACTGCTGTCAGTCAGCCTTCTTTGTCCAGGGGTAGAAAAAGAAAAGAAAAACCAGTAGGAAACAAAACTACCAGTACTCGCTGTCCTCAAAAGTAACCAACCACCCATTAGTTGCAAAGAAATGTCAATGATTCAGTATTAATATGTTTTTTTAAAAAGTCATAACATACTTCTGTTGAGTAAGACTTCTTGTCTATTTTAATGAGACATATACCACTAACATTATAAAAGCATTATTTTATTTTTTTTCATAGCTGTATGCTATCAACAGCTCGTTTGACTATGTAGTTCTGCTTCTTGTTGCAGCGTAACCAGTTAGAGAAGTTTCCAACACATTTTACTTTTCCCTATTTAAAAAAAGAAAAAAACAAAACCACAAACCAAACAAGAACACTGATCTGTGAAAACATGATGACAATAACGCAGGTTCCTCTTTTTGCAAGTGGCCTGCTCAACATCTCAACTTGGAAAGTGGCAAGATCTTGATTCAGAGGGTGTCTGAACAGATTCCTATTTCTCTGTAGCACTTCAGAAAACTGCATTCCCCCCGATTGCTACGCCTTAAAAATCAGTGCAAGGCCTGGCAGTTTCAGAACAAACACAAATTTCCCCATATCCATCTTCTAATAACAACATTCTGCCACCTCTGGAACAACTAGGCAAAAAATTCAAATCTTTTAACTCATAAAAAATATTTTAAAAGTTTCAGAAAAGAGAGCTGAGTGTACCCACTGCAAGAAAATTCAGTGGTCAAAAACAAGAACAAATTCAGAAAATGTCCAGATTATCTTTTCCCTCTCTCAAAGGAAGAAAAAGGTGATGCCTTTAATGGACCTTTAATGGAACAAAGTGCACAAGTCCCTTCCAAAACAGGATGCGCAGCTTTAGAGTCAGTCATGGAGACGTATCCACCAATGTGAATGCAAATTACTACAGGTACTACAAGCAGGAACATCTCCCAGATGATGGAGGCAAGTTATTTGGTACAGAATGCTCCTAAAGAAACCTAATTATGTTTACCCCTGTTTGAACCTGTTCCTGCACAAGTTAGGGTTCCACATTTACTGAAAAGGGTGATTACTGGGTTCAGATTAAAAATAAATAACTCTAGTAACAAATCAGTTACTCTGACAAAGTTCACGATTCATGTATGACGAGTTCATGGTTTCCTTGACTTCTCTAGAACTCAACTTTTGTCTTGGATATCATGATTTCCCTGGACAGAAACAAAACACAGTCACCCATCCTTCCC
>VXBW01003975.1:553231-564035 GCA_013400375.1 Thinocorus orbignyianus
CTCTTGGCCACCAGGGCACCTCGCTGGCTCATGGATAGTTTCCTGTCTAGAAGGACCCCCAGATCCTTGTCCTCAGAAGTGCTTTCCAGCAGGTCCACCCCTAACCTATATCAGTGCCCAGAATTCTTCCTCCCCAGATGTGGGATCCTACACTTGCTCTTGTTGAACCTCATTAGGTTCTTCTCTGCCCAGCTCTCCAGCTTGTCCAGGTCATGCTGGATGGTGTCACAACCCTCTAGGGTGTCAGCCAGCCCTCCTAGTTTGGTGTCATCAGCAAACTTGCAGAGGATACACTCGGTCCCCTCATCCAGATCATTTGGATGGCAGAGTTAACAGCTGCCCTCCTCCAGGGCGGGGAACTGAGCCTTTAATTATGGGATATACCCTTTAAACCATCCAGGACCCTCTGCCAGGTCACAGCCCCCTGCTGATGCTAACCCTGTGTGATGCAAGATGAAGCCACTGTCATGTGGCTGGGAAGCAAAAAGCAGTGTTGCGTGTGTCAGCCAGCCCTGTCATATGAACCGTTCTTGAAAATACAGATTCTTCTTAGATCATCTCACCCCCTCTTTAGGATTGTTCTCGTTATCTTCTCTTTAATTGTTCTCATTATCTTCTGGGCACAGCAAAATAGCGCAGCCGTTCAGAGCACATAAAATCCAATTATGGATAAACACAGCGCTGGGGAAAGAATGGAAAGATTTCAGCTGACAAATTAGCTGCTGAAAATCAGGAAAGGTCACTGTGTGGCCATCTACACCCCCTGAAAATCACCAGAAAGTCTTTTCCACCTGCAGTTACAGTAATGCTGCTGCCCTCAGCCCCGGGTAACAACCAGCCTCGGAGTTGTAAAGGCTCTTGGCAGCCAACCACCTCCTCACCCCTGTCTTCTGGACAAAAAGCTTTAAGATTGCTTTCCCACCAGCCAAAGTTTCACTGAGTTTTTGTACCAGCAGCAAGTGAGGGATTAAAAGCAGTCACTGTAATTTTAGGTAGTGGCAAGAGCGCAAAACATTTTTTGGTAGATTCTTTGAATCACTGGGAGGTAACTGTGATGCAGGACGTGCATATGTGAAAAGGTCCCTGCAGGATGGCTGCATGGACCAGCTGGTTCTGGATCAGATCCTCCTCACATCCACGGGCATATAACCATGGGGATGGAGCCTCTGTGAATAAACCACTAGAGCTCCAAACAACTCCTCTTGCAACAACCACTTCTGCAACCCCAAGGACTTCAGCAGGACCCTGGGTCCAGCAGATCCCACACCATCAGTCTGGAGACTGAAGCCCTGAAGAAGAATGGAGGTATATGGTGGAGGAAGGCTCACATCTGGCCCATCCACATCTGGTGCCAGGCAGCCCGGCGCTATACCCGGCTCCGTGCCAGCGTAGAGAAGTCTTCTCCCATCCCTCCACCCACTGCCTGGTGTGGGAAGTGTTACACAGACAGACTCATGAGCACCATCTGCTTCGCCGGAGCGTTCGACTCCCTCCCTCCAGCGTGTTAACAGTCTGAGACAGGTCTACATGCACTAATATGATCCTACATTTTCCATTTCTATATGTGGTGAAGAAGAAAACCAAGTCAAAACGTACTTTTTGTCTCCCACAGCATTGCTCTTGGTTTTCTAACTCAATTTGCTTGCACTGCTTCTTTTTTTTTAAAAAAAAAAAAAAGGAAAAAGAAATTCTGTGGGAGCCTGAAGTTTAGTTGGAAGAAACTCCTATTTCCATAAAAATTAACAGGCATAAATATGCACCATACTGGCATCTGTACAGGAACACAAAGTCTGCAGAGGAAACAACTTTTTTTTCTGTGGCCTGATGACTCCTTCTGCCCCACCTGAGCCCAGTTCCCAGCGGGCATCCCTGCCTTCTCTAGACCATCCCATGAGTCCCACCACCAGCACTTGCTGCTCAGAGCCAGAAGGAAGGGGAAAGCAGGACCTGAAACACCAATGCTGGCCTGAAAGTGCACCACAAATGAGCAAAAGGGCCATCCCCAAGCAAAGAGGGGTGGTTTCTGAGTCTCACAGTAAGACACAACAGTCGCCAAACTAAGAAAAATATGAAACTGTTAAATGAAATACGAAAGGATGACACAGTTTGACGCTTGCTGAATATTTGTATGTGGACAGGACTGGCTCGTTTGGGAGGATGAAAGCCATGGAGATCAAACCTCAGAGTGCACGTGCGTCTGAGGGCTCTCCCCAAGCCCAGGCAAGCCGGTTGGCTGCAGCAAAACCCAGCCAAGAGAAAAGCTGTTCCTCCAGAGGCTGGCAACGCTACAGCAAGCACTCCTCACCAGGAGCCTGCCCCGGGCATCCACAGCATCCTGGTACCCAGGAAAATAACACTGCCATTAACTGAAAGACTCCTTTCAAAGTCATAGAGCCATGGCCTTTGATTCTGGCCATACTCTGCTGGATGGAGATGGAGGGACTGCAGGGCATGCAACCATAATTCACAGAATCATAGAAGCATAGAATTGTGTAGGTTGGAAGGGACCTTTCAGATCACTTGAGTCCAACCATCAATGTAATACTGACAAAAACATCACTAAACCATATCTCTAAGCACCACATCTACCCATCTTTCTAATACCTCCAGGGATGGTGACTCCACCACTTCCCTGGGCAGCCTGTTCCAATGCTTGACAACCCTTTCAGTGAAGAAATTTTTTCCTGATATCCAATCTAAACCTCCCCTGGGGCAACTTGAGGCTGTTTCCTCTTGGTCCATTGCCTGTGACTTGGGAGAAGAGACCAACCCTGACCTCACTACACCCTCACTTTAGGGAGTTGTAGGGAGCTAGAAGGTCTCCCCTCAGCCTTCTTTTCTCCAGGCTGAACACCCCCAGCTCCCTCAGCCACTCCTCACAAGACTTGTGCTCCAGACCCCTCACCAGCTCCATTGACCTTCTCCAGACCCACTCCAACCCTTCAATGTCTTTCTTGGAGTGAGGGACCCAAAACTAAACACCGCACTTAAGGTGGGTCCTCACCATCCCTGCTGGAACTGACTGCCTTTCTTCTAGAAGACAAGACTGGACTTACTACTGTGGCCACAGGACTCCTGCAATAAACGCATGTTAATTTAGTCCAGAGTTCTACATTTTGGTTATTTGAATAGCAGATTGCCCTTGTAACCTGTTTACAAATACCTCAACTCTCAGAATAGGACGTTAAAGAAAGCAACTATTCAAGTTACCACTCTGACATCCTGCAAACTGGAGATCTATCCGTGGGACCAAGAAAATGTGGGAGGTCAGGGGAAGGAAATAATAATATCACAGTTATTCGCTTCACACCATTTTAGTAACCTATTCAACAACAACAAAAAAAAAACAAACGAGAAGGTAGCACTTGAAAACTCTTAGAGAAACACATTTTTCAGTGAGGCTTGAAAGCCATCTGAATAAATACAGCAGAAACCTTCCATGGCCATGGGTTTATAACTGTTTTACATTCTGATAGCCAAGCAATGAATGCAGATTGTCAGGCACCTGAAACTGCTTTACATTTATGATTCATTTCACAAGAACTGCTTTCAACAGCTTCTTTTTTTTTTTTTTAATTTGAATTACAAGACCATTAAAATAGAAGCAAGGCCCCAGCAATTCCCAATATGCATCCAGCCCAATATTCAGCCTCCTAAAGGGGCCAGCAGTCCACAGCCAGGGGAAGATAAGACAGCGTTCATACCTCCCCCTCCCCATTTTTAGCTCAAGGGATTTGCTGTGATTCCTCTATGGAGTTGTCTCCAGGAGACCTCTCTGCCAAAGGCTTGCCCAGTCTGCCCATCAGCCTACGTGAACCTCCTGCACCCACAGCATCATCCAGCCAGAAGTTCTGCAGGATACTCCCTCTGGTATGTTTTCTTTGAACCCAGCTCCCTTCATTATTATTATTATTTTCCCCCAGAAAATTATCTTGGCCACTTCAAGTAGTACCTGGATGAGCAACAGCTGAAGCATCAAGTCATTGCACCTCATGATTGTGTCATCTTTATATACTAGCACAGATTTATACAGCGTTATTGACCTTGCCTGATTTAATGGGGTAGTGGCTACTGGGCCCTTCAAATAGTTTTATTTTTTGAGGATAGCATCACTCTCACTATAGTCAAAATTCTGGGATTTATAACCAAGGTTGCATGCACAAACATGCATGGCCAAGGCTGACCACAATATGCTTTTCCTTCACAAAAGAACAATTTCACCACCTCATCTCTTTACCACGAAGAATGTTTTCATCCCCAGTGTGTTGCATTTAAATATAATGAACTCTTGCCTTATTTTAATTTATTTCTGAGCCAGGCAAGTTGAATGTGCTCAAGAGATGGTAGCGATATAAACTGCTTTTTAGTGTAGGATTATGAAACTTGTAATAAACCATCCCACACACTTTTTATATCAGACGGTTTCCAGAAAAGTTATTTTAGATTATTTTTCTGTTGAAAAGTGGTTATACCATTGTGCAAAATATCCTGCCTGTAGAAATCGTCAAAATACTTCAGTCTCCAGCCTTGCAGTGGTTGCTCCGGGCTGGCAAATTCTTCAAACTCTAACCCTGTTTTTCTAACAGTTCACCCACATCATCACTGTGGGATGAGGAATCCCTAGATCTTCCCCAGTTTCATCACGACTGTGCCTGGAAACTTACGAGGAGTCGTAGTGACAGGGATGACTGTAGGTGAACTAAGAAAATGAGCAAAACACTTATTATTTTGATGATAAGTGCAATAAGGCTCCGGGGAGACCTTATTGCAGCCTTCCAGTATCTAAAGGGAGCTACAGGAGAGCTGGAGAGGGACTCTTTGCCAGAAAGTCTAGTGATAGGACAAGGGGTAATGGTTTCAAATTGGAAGAGGGGATGTAGATGAGATATTAGGAAGAAATTCTTTGCTGTGAGGGTGGTGAGGCACTGGAACAGGTTGCCCAGAGAAGTTGTGGCTGCCCCATCCCTGGAGGTGTCCAAGGCCAGGCTGGATGGGGCTTGGAGCAACCTGGTCTGGTGGGAGGTGTCCCTGCCTGTGGCAGGGAGGTTGGAACTCAATGATCTTTGAGGTCCCTTCCAACTCTAACCATTCTCTGATTCTATTTTTTTCCCCCAAAACAAATAAAACTGCTGACAGACCACCCTCAGATGGGCCACCTCACTCGATTTTACGAAGAGATGATGGAAAGAATCTGACAGAGGCGCTCAAAAAAGTTCGAGGCAGCAATTGAGACACATAAGAAATATTCTCAAGGCAGTTTTCTGGGTAATAAAGGAAAAATAAAAAAGCAAATCAGAATTTTGCTGTGCTGTAACAGCCAAGCACCAGGCAGTGCCCTCTGCTGCACACTGCAGTAACAGGCGAAGCCACACTCAGCAATGACATCATTCGATATTCAACGGCACGACATGTGGAATGGACGACAAATATTTATTTCCTTAATTACGCTTGTTTTCTAAAAATACTAATAAATTATACAAACATCTCTGGTACCAGCTCGGAGCAGATGTTTTTTTTGTACCGCTCCTCTCTTTCCCGTCTAGTACCCTGCGTTCCGTCTGCGAGCAAGCTGTCAACCCGCCTCCCACGTCTACACAGCGAAGGAAGGGGGGTGGAAATTCACGCCGAGAGGGAGCCGAGAGGCAGGGGAGAGACTACAGCACCCCTCAGCATGAGATTTAATCACCCGACCCCCACAAAGGCTGAACACCTCAGTGGGACATGGTCTACACGCCGCCCTCGTCTTTCCTCCGAAACCCAAGTGAGCTGGAAGTGCCCGTCTCCCTCCTGCCCTAAGCTAAAAGAAACAGAGCAAAGACAAACAAACACAAGGGAAGGTTGAACCTCTGATGTAATTTTCAATTTCCAAATGGATGTGCATTAGCGGTCCGTAAAAAGTCCCTGGCGTGCCACATGAAAAGAGGTAAACACAGACTGGAGGGACCGCGAGCCCGAGGAGGATTTATTGATTGTCAGGCGGAGCCCAGGAGGCCTCCTAATGTGGAATACAAATATTTAATCTGATACTGAAATCTTATCTGCCGCCTTTAAGGAGATTAGCAGAAATTCTCTTGCAGCAAGCTACAAATTGCGATCCATTTCATGAACTAGGAATATTTTCCAGAAGCAAAGCTTGTGCATTTTAACTACTTTATTAGCATTCTCCTCAAAAAAAAAAATCAAATTCAACATAGTCGATCAAGGTGGAAATCTGTTCAAGGAAGTTAAGCCATTCAAAAAAAGATGTTATTTGCATGCATACACCTTGCACGAAACAGGCATGTTACACCTAAAACATAATGAGACATGAAAGGTCTCCATGCTGTTCTTGAGCAAAAAAACTGGCATGAAGACGTTACAGTAGAAAAAGTTCTTTCAAAGAAAAAAGTTTTCCCAAACTGATAATCCCTGCTGTAGTCTGGAATGGAAGGAGATATTCTGGAAAAGAGGGAAGAATCCATACATGCATCCTTTTTTCCATTGTACACAGACCAAGTATGAGGCAGACAGCTAATACCATCTCTGTGCTTCGCTCTGCCCTATGAATCTTTGTAACTGGCCAAGTTTCAGGCTTCTCCTTCAATTTTCATTTAAATAAAGTGGCAAGGAACGGGAAGCACAGCCAGGCAAAAGGAAGGGAACCTCCTTCCCAGTTCTTTCAGTTTTCCCATAAACTAAGCTGGAAATCAGGTAGCCCAGCCTGAAGTTTTCCTTATGTTTTTCCCTAGAAATCCATGGGCTCCAGGAGGGACTATCTGAAGAAAGAAGAACACAGTAGGCACTACAGTGGAGGAGGAGGCCCTCTGCCATGTCTCCTTTCTCCTACCATCCAAAGTGAGACGAACTGCTTGGGGCTCTGCCCCATGGTCACGAGCTGCCCCAGCCAGCTTCTCCTGCAGCCCTGGTGAGCACGCAGCATCTCTGCCAGGCTCCGGGAATAACGCGATGTGCGGTGCCAGATCTCCATTTAAAGCAGGGCTGAGAGGCATGGCACGTCAGGCAACCCTCAAGCATTTGGCAGGTCTTGCTGTAGATCTGCGCTGGCTGGTTGAATTCAGCCTGTTCCTGTTTAAAAGGCTCCGACCTGCATTTCCTCACCATGCAAGGTTTCAGCTGGGAGAGGTCAGTGTGATGAAACCAACCCAGCAGCTCATATGTTGAGAATAAAGCAGCTGCTGCTTTATTCTCAATAGTTGATTCATAATGAAGCTCCCAGGCATCAACCTGAGGTTATCTCCGCTCTATTAGCCCCAGGGCTTTTACCCAAGATGTAAAAATAAGTCAAATAACCTTGCATTTGTCATAAGCCAAGAGTGTGCACACAGTCGCAGCACCTCACATAACTCAGCCTGAGCCTTTCATCTAGACAAGACCTTGATCCAAGGGCAATCCAAGTCAGTCCCCAACTAGAGCACTGCGTGGGCTTCCGAGAAGGTAACGCAATGCACCACTTGTACGTGCGAACATCTGCCTCCTTCCTGGAGTCAAGGAAAAATTTTAATCCTATTTTCATGATGAGAAAGTCCGAAGGACGTTGCTCTTTTAAAGCTTCATATTAATTCTTTGTATTATCTAATGCATAATCATAGAATTATTTGGGTTGGAAGGGGCCTTAAAGATCACCAAGTTCCAACAGCTTCTCTGGGCAACCTGGGCCAGGGTCTCACCACCCTCACAGGAAAGAATTTCTTCTTAATATCTAATTTAAATTTCCCCTCTTTCACTTTAAAACTGCTACCCCTCATCCTACTGAGAGGGAAATCCCTCTCTCTCACAAGGAACAGTGCAGGATCACAAAGACATGAACCCACGAGCCCACGGGAACCCCACGCAGCAGAACCATCCCCTTCAGCAGAGTACGACGAGTACTTCACAACCACTATTTTTGCACATAATAATCGCTGTCACGAAACAAGTTTCCCCTACGGCAAAAATAAAGTGCTTAACAAGGATCTTTGCATAATTTCAGGTAAGGCATGTTAGTTCCCAGCTCTCCCCGTATCTTCTTACAAAGATACCCACTTGGTGAGAAGATGCGTGAACACTGGAGGCAAGGCAATAATGCCATAAGTGTATTGCCACAGGACACCCTTCCCACTATAACAGTCCAGATTCAAGCAGCCCTCATTGTATTTCCCCTCATACACCTACTGCATAGTTAATATGAAGCAGAAATCCTGGGAAAAAAACCCACATATTCTCTCCTGTTCTCAGCTGTCAAATGACAACAGCAACAGAACCTTCCCTCAATGGCTTCTGTGATCACTGAGACAGAAAAATGTCATATATGTTCTGGTTCAGAGAGAGCAAGGTCCATACATACACCCCAAAAGAGTCTTTGTCCATCATAACCCAGAGGCAGGAGAACACCAAAACCCAGGGCTGTAGCAGAAATTGTAAGTCTGCTATTTCTTAAGCTGTGAGCGCTCTCCTTCAGAGCTTTTAATTTTAGATTTTAGCACATACATTCCTAAGGTGTCTTAAGGAAAACAGAAAGGCTGCTAATGACATGCACTCTACACTATGTATGTACAGCCCTATATATCTGCTTTCTTACGTTGTGGAAAGCCATTATTCCAGAATATACTGCCCTGATGGGCCTCATTCCCGAAGACTAATCTCATGTGGCCTCTACCGCTGCTGCCCACAAGAGTATTTTTTGCCAAGTTTAGAGACTTTAAAAGGTATTCTTTTTTCCTTTTTCTCATCTTAAGCCAAATCACTGATTTTTCTGTGCAATACACTCAGCAATATATATGCAGAATACTTGTTGGCACCAGCAACTACTACATAAAGCTCATAAAAAAATCAAAACTATACCAAAAAAAATCTTCCGCTTAGACAGGTTACGTTGGATGCTGCCTGATGAGCTTGATCCTGAACTTCAACACACATGTTCTCCTCTTGAGCAACCTCAGATGATAGGGAAAGGCTGTGGTTCCTCCAGGAGGAAGCAGGAACAAGAGCCGGCTGCCTCCCCAGCACTAAATGCTGGCCCTGAGGGTGCTCCCAGGCAAATCCCAGCTGGAAGATGAGAGACTCTTTTATCATTACCTGGTGCCCTTCAGCAAGGTACGTGGGGTATGCGATGGGTGCTGGGAAGCTCTTCATTGCCTCCCAATTTCCTAGGCAATCTTAGCACCCTTATGGCTGCTTTGAAGGCTGCGTGGTCAGACAGAGTACGTATTTTCTGGCACAATGAAAGTTTTCTCAAGAGATGCATGCCATGGTGAGGAAATTTTCACTTTCTAGTTCTTTCTTGGTAAGAGCAGAATTTCCTGAGTCAAAGATGCTGTCCTAAGCCAAAGGCAAGTTGTATGCTGCTGCAAACAAAACCAGGTTTAGAGTTCCTCTCCCCCACCTCCTGCTACCACCAAAAAAAACTTTAAAAAAAATAAATTGTTCATAACACAATGCATTTGGTGGCCTAAATACGGGTGTTACCAGATGCCCCCACTGACGCAAAGAGGCCAGAATTTGAGAAGGTGAGAAAATGGCTTAAGCTGCCATAAGAAAAATCAACCTGGAACAATTAACCTGAGAATGTCACCAGGATGATGTCCCAGAAAAGTTCATTTCCAAGACGACTTTCCACTGGGAAAAGTTTAGCCGTTCAGGGATGCAGGAGAGTAAGTTCTCACATTTGCACCTGACATGATGAATTCATGATGATCTTTAAGGTCCCTTCCAACTCTAACCATTTGGACGGGCAAGACTCTCAGAACCCATCTGAAAAAACAACCACCTTTTTGCTACTGCGTTCTTACATCATTTCCTGACCTCTTTCTACAGATGTTGGGAGCAACACGACCCCACATCCAGGATTAGCAGCATCAGGAGAGAGAAAGGAAATCTTCATTAGGTGCTTGCAAAGCCATTGAGCTTCTTGGGGGTTGGACTAGATGATCTCCAGGGGTCCCTTCCAACCCCACGTCATTCTGTGATGCTTTGAGAAACATCCTTGTCTTCCAGGATGCCGCCTGCTCCTCACACTGATTACCTAACTACCACGCGCCGCTTAAAAATGCTTTCTTAACCACAGTTGGTGTTTTTAACACTTTTTAAAAAAAAAATTTCCTAAATGTGAGAAGTAAAACACCATACTGTGTCCTGTCCTTCAATAAAATTGCCTACACACAGCTAGTTTTGACCCATGAGTGCTTGTTTTCCCTCCCAGTTTTCTCTGCAAGCCCACACACATGTGCGACAAACTGAAATGACTTAATGTCCTGGGTGGAGAGACACAGGGCTAACTTTTCTTCTGACCCTGGGGAAAATTGCACTTTCAGAAGATTCTAGTGCCTGAATTAATGAAAATAGTTGCTTTATGGCCAGCCAGGCTCTGTGAGATTCAAGGTCTCAGTGTTTTCGAGCCTGGTCAGGTGCAGGGACAAGGAGGAGCAAGGCCTGGGCATTTGACCCAAGTTGGCCAACGGTTATTTTATACCAGGAACGTTGCATTCAATATAAATTAGAAAATTTTGCTGTGTAGCTCTCTCTCTCTTGATGGAGGTGGTCCAGACAACTCCTTGCCCCGATGCCGGACCCCTGAGGCCTTCTTTTCCCCCCCGAGGCCAATGTGCTCACAGTGTCCACCATTTGCTGTCCCTCCTGGGAGAGCTTCCCCCTGAGAGAACTGGCCGAGTATAATTCTTGTATATCTCCTTTGGTATTAATACCATTTATTTAGTATTATTGTTAATTATTTAGTCTTATTCTATTAAATCTATTTACATTTCAACCCCTCATGTCTCGTTGCACTCCCTGATTCCCCTTCCCTGGCTGGGGAGGGGTCATGGGATGA
>VXBW01003975.1:564744-588933 GCA_013400375.1 Thinocorus orbignyianus
CCGAGGCCAATGTGCTCACAGTGTCCACCATTTGCTGTCCCTCCTGGGAGAGCTTCCCCCTGAGATAACTGGCCGAGTATAATTCTTGTATATCTCCTTTGGTATTAATACCATTTATTTAGTATTATTGTTAATTATTTAGTCTTATTCTATTAAATCTATTTACATTTCAACCCCTCATGTCTCGTTGCACTCCCTGATTCCCCTTCCCTGGCTGGGGAGGGGTCATGGGATGATGTCTGAACGGCAATAAATTGTTGAGTTTTCTCAAAGCGTAACACTTAATTATTCCCCCATTTTATTAGCCGTCTGCTGGACCTGTATTAGCCTAGATAAACATGAGAGAAAGCTCCAAAGGGAAGAAAGAGAGGCGTGCAAAGGGGCTTCCACTAACCTTTTTGCCAGGGAGGTGAAATGTGCCGCGAAGGTCGAGCCAAAGGAGAACCAAGCCAAGGCAGCAAATCTGCTCCTGTCAGCTTCTGAGACGTGAGCAAGGAGGAAAAGGTGGTGGCCAGGAGGGAAGGAGGAGCGTACCCAGGCAAAGGATAAGCAGCTGGGAATTGCAAATAGCTGTACGCCCTCTGGGAAGCGGGGAGGAAGAAGGACTTTCTGCCAAACTGCCCCAAACTGTTAAACATTTCTATTTTTTGCTCTGCAAAGATTTCTGCCCTCCCCTCCTCTGCCAGCCTGCCCTGTGTGCCAGCAGAAGGCTTCTCCACAGCACCTGCAAACCACAGGTTTTCCCTGGGAATGCCAGCTCTGGCAGCAGGGAAGCACTGGGAGCTGCTTGTGTGCACACCTGGGAAGGAGTGTTCCACAGCCACAGTCCCTGAATCACAGAATGGTCAGAGTTGGAAGGGACCTCAAAGATCATCGAGTTCCAACCCCCCTGCCCTGGCAGAAACACCTCCCACCACACCAGGTTACTCCAAGCCCCATCCAGCCTGGCCTTGGACACCTCCAGGGATGGAGTAACCACAGCTTCTCTAGGCAACCTGGACCAGAGTCTCACCACCCTCACAGCAAAGAATTTCTTCCTAATACCTCATCTAAATCTCCCCTCTTTCAGTTTAAAACCATTCATTCTCATCCTGTGGCTCCCCTCCCCAACCAAGAGTCCCTCCCCATCTCTCCTGGAGCCCCTTCAGTGACTGGAAGGGGCTTTAAGGTCTCCCCGATGCCTTCTTTTCTCCAGGCTGAACCCCCCCAACTCTCTCAGCCTGTCCTCACAGGGGCTCCAGCCCCTGGAGCATCTTTGTGGCCTCCTCTGGACCCACCTCAACAGGTTCATGTTCTTCTGATGTTGGGGGCCCCAAAGCTGGAGGCAGCACTGCAGGGGGGGTCTCACAAGAATCACTCCTGGGCACCACTTGCTCACACAAACCTCCCTCTGCAGGGAGTGCCATCTGCACCAGCTTCAAGTCTTTTTATGGTCAAAGTAGTTGCAATGTTGCCAAAATGCTGAGATTGCTGAAGTTGCTTTGATGGCCTAAGAAGTTCCTCTAAAGCCTGAAGCGAGGGAGACGTGATTAGTCTCTGTAATAAAATTTCCAAATGTTCTCCTAGTGAGGAAAAATCAACGAACAGAAAGCAAACCACAACCTCTGACCTACACCTTTGCTACTCAGTTTTCTGTTAGAACATTCCTCTGATGACTGTAACACCCTAAAACTTGTAATTATGGAGCTGGATGCATTTTCACTGCGGATGGATGGTTGTGGGTGAAGTAACTTTTAAGAGCAAAATTACTAAAGACCTTTCGCAACCAGAATCTCAGATGTCATTTGGAAAGCCAAGATGATTCAGATTCAAACCAACAGATTCAAACCTGATCCAGACTGTGCTGAAACCAAAATAGCAAAGACTTAATTTTCCAGTCAACCCTCATATAGAAGAAGAGATTGAGGTGGGGTGGTGGGGGGGTGAGGGGTGCCAGTGGGGACAACAAACTCCTCATAGTTCTCAAAACATTTCTGGTTTTATATAGTCAAAATCTTGTGAGAATGATCAGCCATTATTTATAGCACTTTTGAGCAAAATCTTGCAGGATGTGCTCACAAGATTTCAATGTCACTGAAGCAGATTAATCATGGCCTAAGCCCCAGCCCACATGAAAATAATACCTCCTCATACCGCCTCTGAGTGAAATTAATAGCCTTTAGAGCACCCCATCCTATTTTGACTGCTCTTTTTGTTCCCATTTCCAGTCGTAGAAGTAAGACTTAATCCTCTTTTTCAGCAGACTGTGGCTGACTTGATTTTTGTAACCATAATTTACCTTAAAATGCATTACAAGGGTCACAGCATCACCGTGCCTCACTGCCTTCTCCAGCAGCTGACATTCCTCTTTACACCCCTATAGATCTATAGCAGGGGAACACCAAATTTATTTCTACACCCATCTCAGACCACTTTTTGATGCTACAGGGAGTCTGGCACACCTTCAGTCTGCAGCTTGTCCATTCTCCAGATATTAAGGGGGACTGCTTTCCAGTCCAGCCAAACCGACACTTTTAAATGAGTAAAGGGAAGGGGGAAAAAAAATAAATAAAAAAGAAAAGAGTGGAATAGTTCTATAACATAATTGCATACTTATAAATAGCATGTTTTCCATGTGTGTCAGATATCAAATAGCTTAATGACAACTGATAACTGGCTGATTTCTGCAATCTGCCATCAGCTGCTATTTTCAAGAGAACACGAGCTATTCCTAATACAGCAGTACAACTCCACTTAGTTGTGTAGGAAGCTTACATTTTTCAACCAGATGGCAGGTATATACTATTTTAACCAAAATCCTGTTTTAAGAACAGCGGCCGATATACTGACAGTGCTTGACAAGCCAAGAGGCAGACAAAAGTAGATAACTTCATAATACCATTTAGTATTGCCCTTTAAAAAAAATAACATACTTATGAGTGGCAACAGATGGGCCAGGCAATCAGGCTGCATGACCTCATTTACTGGAGGGGGGAAAAGAGGGTTTAGTTTGTTTTTTTAATTTTATTTTATTTTATTTTTTTAATTAAACTTCAGCCTTTATTTCCAAAACATACTTTGCAAAACCCGGATGTGATTTTTCTCCTGCAACTGTCAAGCTAAGAAGCCTCTGCTCCCCGAAAGTCAAGCAGGGACATGAGCAGCACGGCTGCATTACGCTGTGATTAATCCACACAACTACATTAACACCCAGCATAGAGGAGGGGGAAAATCCACCTCTGGAACACAGGGTTTGATACGCTACAAATAACCTGTTGTTAAAGAGCACTGTCATTAGAGCAATGTCTACCAATTAGCAAATAAATTATTTACACCGGCATTTCTATTGCAGCAGAAGACGTTTATCCTTTTTGCTTCACTGCCATCTCTTACATAGCTACAGCAAACAGTAGCTGTGAAATCCAGTTTACATCTCGCAGGAGCAAAATAACCCCCTGGTTTTAATAGGCAGGAATTGAGAATTTTTGCTTGGACACATTTTTAGTTCTTTCCCCAACCCGGTAATGAATATTTTCAGACTTTTTCAGACCCGACCCTCCGCAGCCTCCTGTTTCTGCCCCTACCGTGGGACGTGGTCTGCCCCTCTGTACTCACATCATATCTGGGGTCCTCTCTTCAGACACACGTGGAGAACCAGGAGGAGAAGTGGAGCCTGGGCGACAGAGCAGCAGAACCCAAACACCTCGGGTGATCAACCGCCGCTTCTCTTCTCTTCCGTGTCAGAGACTTCCCTTCCACTCCAAACTGATTCAAGTGGAGGAGATCTGGTGTCCCACCTCCCAGTCAAGCACACTCAGCCTCCGGAACCTCTAAAGCCCTACCAAAGCCTTTAGGAGTAGCTGTCTGTATATTTACTTTTGCCTTTTTCTTTTTTTTCTTGGATGCCTGCCTATACGAGAGGGAAGCAAGCTCTCTTTATATTTCACACCCGTTCACGCTGCATTTTTTTCAGGGTGTTGCTAAAAGAGAAAAAAGAAGGAAGAAAAAAAAAGAAAAAGAAAAAGAAGAAAAAGATCCCAAGCTAGTTCAGCTCCAAATGGCCAACCACACAACCATTTATTTTCCTCTGGTTATACTGACTGGGTTATTTTCCCACACGCTCCTGATGTGGTGAATGACTTGTCTGAGCAAGCAAGATAATGCTTCAGGCAGCAGATCAGAAAATGCAAATGTGCAGGGAGTCCAATAGGCACCTCCTGGGCTGTGTCCTGCCCAGCGAGGCTTGGCTTTCCATCCCCAGCTGGAGATCTCAGGCACAGGGTGAGGTGCTACAACGCCCCCAATCCCACCACTTAGATGGCAAAAATCAAGGGAAAACCAAGGACAGAAGGGGTTTGGATTGATTCTCACCCTCCTGATGGGCAGGATGGCCTTACTTGCCCCAGACCTACCCATAGAATAGGACAAAGCAGCTCCTCATCCCTCCCACCTGCCTCCTTGTGGCAGGGAGTGCCATGTAGGAAAAGCATCTCAGGCTTATGGGGTCACTGCTTGTCTCCTAAATAAAGAGAGTCTTAGGAACATCTACAGAGTGAGGGAATGACGGCAAGTATTTACCTCTGACCACTTCTGACTGCTCAAAGCACCAGGTGATGATGAAAAGCAAATTACCACGAGTGTTCTGAAAGGGGTTTCCCACCTGGGCTGTGTTGTCCACCTACCTGGAGGCTCTCAAAGACCTCACCAGATCAAACCCTGAACAACCTGGTTTGACCTCACAGGTGGCTCTGGCCTGAGAGCAGGAGGCTGGACCAGAGACATCTCCTGAGGTCCCTTCCCATCTGACCTCTCCTGGGATCCTCCTATGTTTGGCCTTCTCATTCATTTCTGGCTTACTTCTCCTAGGTCATCTGGTGTTTCACCACTTCAAACCAACATGATGCTCACCATTTACTATCCAGGTCAGCGAGTCATCACAAGCCCTGCATGTTCACAAGGATTTTGCAGCTGATTCAACACAAAGGCACAGAGAGATACCTTCCTCCATCCAGGAAGGTCTGGATGAACCAGGTCTCTGGACCAAGGTTCTCCTAAAGGCCCTCAGTGAAGACCTCCTAACATATACAGTGCTGGGAGTCAAGAAGCGCAGAGATGAACAATATCTCAGCTACAAAGAAGGATTTTCTAGATTTCTCCATAAGCTCTTAATTTTACTAATTTCTCTGTAAGCTTTTACTGCTCAGTTTACTTCTTTCTTTTTTTTTTTTTGCATTGAGAGAAAATCTGTGTGGATCTAGCAACAATAAAGACGTCACTTTTTTAGTATGCAGAGTAAGTCAAAATTTGTGTCACGTTAAAACCTTAACTGGAATTGGAAGTGAATTTTTGCAAGTGACAATAATGAAACAATGCCGAGAAGGAGCACTCTGACACCTCTTTTCACAAGCTCTTCACTTGAAATTGCAATTATAGCGATCTAGGTATGAAGACAATTCTGACATTAAGAAAAAAAGTTGTTGTTTTAATAAAAGAAAATGCTCTTCTTGGTTTGGGAAGAGATGCTGTCTCTGGTCAGGAGCATGTCTGAACTGGTAGTATGGCCCAGCAGCTGGTAGGATGGGTCAGCCACCTGCACTGCATAGTCCTCCCCAGCATCCTGAGCGTGGCCAAAATGCCCAGGAACACATCCCACCACCCAGAGTGGCTTGATATCATGCGGGCAGGAGCACAGCGAGGAGATGGCAATGTAGGAACAAAAGCTGGTCCTGCTGCAAAGACATCCCAAGAGCAGCAACATCTCACAACGCCAAAGTCCATCTGACTCATGCACATGGCTGAGCAGGGAGGGAAGCCACATTTCTCCTCTGAGGCAAAGCTCAATTCATGCTAAAAAATCTACAAGTCCAGCTCTCAGGAGAGGTATCTGCCCATTCTAGCTGACACCAAGGTTATTCCACGTCCTCCCAACACTCAACCCAAGAGCCTCGGCAGTTCGGGCACATCACCCCTGAGCCACAGTGGTCCCACAAGGGGCAGAGGGATTTATGGACAGAGTGATGTCTCTCAGATGTTCAAAGTCCCCGTTTCCCATATAAAGCAAAAGAAGCTGCGGCTGTCCCATCCCTGGAGGTGTCCAACGCCAGGCTGGATGGGGCTTGGAGCAACCCGGTCTAGTGGGAGGTGTCCCTGCCCAGGGCAGGGGGTTGAAACTCAGTCTTTAAGGTCCCTTCCCAACCAAACCATTCTATGATTCCATGATTCTAAGAAAGGGGGAAAAAGAAGAAGAAAAAATAAATTTTAAAAAATAAAACCAAAGAGATGTGTCGACAGACTCTTAAAAAGCAGACAGCCAGCAGCTTTCTTATCATTGCTGCAGCTCCTTAAAAGACAGTACTTTTCCACACCGCAGTCACATTTCCAGTTCCTACACAGACCTACCTGGAGGGACCGAATAATTTGCATCTATCTTTTCCCAACATTCCACATATTATTTGCATTTATCGTGAAAGGGTGGAGAATAATAGTGCTTAGCGCAAGAAATAAATACATTTTAAAAACAAATCAGTCAGCGCTGCCAGTCAGACAGATGCAGAAGTTGACAAAATACAGCCTTTCATTATTTTTTCATTCCAGCCAATGCACAAAATACATGAAATATAAAAGAGTGCCTCACGTAGATTTTTTTTCCAGCTGAACAGCGCTCTGACAGTCAAGAACACTGAATTTTTCACATAATAAAATGTGATTTTCCACCAATTGTACCACTAATGAAAATGTAGCAGGGAGCACACTTCCCTTGAAAGCCCAGAAATCGAAGCCAAGGGTGAGGCTGAAAGTGGCAAAACCAGGAGCCTCAAGGGAAGAGAAGCCAGAGGGGAGAGGAGAACCAGTCCCCCATCATTCATTTAATTTTCTTCCCTCCCCAGAAAGGGCTCCCCCTCTTCCCAATCCTGGTGTTTAATGCTGGGGGGGAAGCAGCCAGAGCAAAACCATCCATCTGGTTCCCATCACAGGGAAAACTTCACCCAGGCCAGCTCCTGCCAAAACCTGTCATTAGCAATCAGCCCGAGAGCAAGCGTGAGAAAACACAGCCCCGCTAAGACAACAAACCTAATACTTTTAATACTCTAACCATAGCAGCGGTGCTCAATTTTTTGTTCTTTATGAAAATATCACGGGAGTCAGATGGGTTCCCCCTGGTAGCCTCATTTTATCAGAGGAACTAACGTAACAGGCGAAGGCAAAATGTTGTTTTCTTCTGCCACGGTACATCCATCGGCACCTATTAGGGGAGTCTCCAGGAGTGAAATACGGCAAGGAAGGATAATTTGGTTAAACGGGTATAAAACCTTGCTGCCCATTAATACACTTTATCTCCTTTTATCTCCAGCACAATAGAGATAGCATTTAAATCCTGATGCAGTCGTTACAGCTGACATCAAGTATTTTATGAAAGTTCGGAGAGACGTCCACCAAACTGCCCGTGTTCTCTTACCACAGAAGTTCAGCACAACCCTTCCCACATCCCCCAGCCTTGCCAGCCAGGTAGAGCAATGCCAGCATTTCCAAAATTCCCCAGAAAACTGTCTTTTTTTTGCATACCATAGAACCATAGACTAGTTTGAGTTGGAAAGGGCCTTTAAAGGCCATCTAGTCCAACCACTCTGCAGTAAGAAGGGACACCTTCGACTACATGAGGTTGCTCAGAGCTCCATCCAACCTGGCCTTGAATGTTTCCAGGGATGAGGCATCTACAACCTCCTTATCATCTATTTCATCACTCTGTCATTGGAGGTGACCAGGTTAAAATCCACCAGAACCCAAGCCTGCATCTATATGGTCTATAATATCTCCTGGAGCGGCTGCCACAGGGATCTGAGGACCTCATGCTGCCGGACGCTGCAGGCAGATGAAAGCAGTGCTGCCAGCTGGACTTTTCAGCCACAACTTTTTCCACCCCCATGGGAATATAATCACACATACCCCTAATTACTGCATAAGAGTGTCTGTTAATTACCTATCTGAAGTAATTAAATCTGGCTGGGGTCAAAAGTGAGCAACAAGTAGGGGACAGAGAGAGGCCACAAGCTCTAATCCTCTGCTGTTCTCCAAATCTGCCTCAAACCAGATCCCGCAGGAGCTCATTCTCCTGCAGACTCCTTGTTCAGAGCAGTTCTCCAGCTCTCCCCAAGCCACATTTTTTCCCCATCACTTTGCCAAGAGCTGCCCACCCGTTCCACTGGCTCAGTCCCACTGTCCTGGAAGGGCACACTGGAGCAGGTGAAGGATTTGGGATCTCCTGGAGAGCAACCCTAGACCAGCTCTGCGCCATGTTACCTCCCTTGAGCTCCTTCCCAACATCGTGACCAACACTTCCACAGCATTAATCAAAGCTGTTGAGGTTCTTTTTAACGACCAGAGGGCAGAGAATGGAGATGGGAAATGGGGAAGAAACCTCCTTTGGGAAGAATGACCATGTCTCTGCCCAAAGATAACATGGCTCTGGCTCCCTCGGGACTGTCCCCAGGCACATCACTGTCACCTGGCTTGCTTCCCTCAAGCTTCCTCCTTTTGTTAGGCTGATCCCACGCAGATCTAATAATATCCTAAACAGACAAGTGAATCTGAATAACAGCTCTTTCTTCCTCTTTTCAGGAAACTACTTCCCCACTTGTTTCTCTCCTCTCCCTCTGAAAAGGTCCCTTCCAACCTAGTCAATTCTGTAAGATGGCAACTGGGGACAGACAGCTCTGTGAAAAGCCAGAGGAGCAGCTTTGGAGGAAAAGATATGGTAGGGAACAGAAGTTGGCCCCTAAAAAATGAAACAAGAACAAAAAAGGCTGTGTAAGAACAACCCATCTGCTGAAAACCAGGGAGTTAGGATGGGAGAAGCAGCAACCAGGCTACTGCTGATGGACAGGAGTTCCATTTCTCTCCATATCCCATCACCATCAGAAGATGGAAAATGGTGGGTCAAACCCCTCAGGAACCAGAGCCAGGAGAAATGTATCTTTTATCCCTTAAGAATCATGGATCAAGAAGGCTTTGCTTTCCTTTTCACCATTCTTCTCATCCCTGAAACATTTTTTCCTGCTCCGTAAACTTTGACTTTAAAATAGCAAATGATGCTGTGTATGGGAAAGCTTGTTGTTTAGGCACAGTCATTCCAACCTAAACAATATGAAGAGGAGGAAAAGAAAAGCAGAGAAGAAGAGCCAGGGAGATGGTGGTGAGCTGTGCAGGGAGGCACTGCAGCCCCAGTGTTATTGCCACGTGCTGAAGCAAGGTTTGCTGGAACTTCTAACTCCCCAGTATTTTTACAAGCTTAAAAATGCAAATACAAAGTCCCAGTGTGAGGCAGAAAGTTGGGAGCTCATGTTTCAGCTCAAAACTACATTTCTGGTGCTGTTGTACTTAACAGTCTAAAAATAAGTCTAAAATATTGAAAAAGCTGATTTTCCAAACTAAAAAAAAAAAAATAACACCAAGTTAATACCATTTTGGAGAAGTGAAAAAGGGAAGAAGAGCCTAAAACATGCTTTTCATCAGTTTATCACATGCGTTCGGTTTTAATTGATTGCATATATATCATTTTCACAAAAGTGTTCACCCAAAATTCAATAAAATTTCTGAATGTGAAAGGGTCCCTCAATACTGTTGGCTTGTCCTGCATTTGAAAAAGAGCTCTGGGCAGCTTTTAAATGCTTGCCATTATATATACTATATATACACTACACTTGACAGGACAGTGCCCAACAACTGTGAAAATATATCCAGGGATATTCACATTAGAAGAAAAGAAGTATTTTCCTCCTCTTTCACTTGAAATTACTGCAAGCCCCAATGGGGCAGGTGGCAAGGAGGGGGCAAGCCCCCAGGGACACCGTCCCCACATCCCAGCTCTGCTCCCAGAGCTCAGCTGCCATCCCAGCATCTCCAGCTGTGATGAAGTATCCTCATTAATGGCAGACTCCTTTGTTTTGATGAGGTAAATGAATAACTATGCTTGCGCCCTAAGTGGAACTATAAATCAGGGAGGCATTTAGCCACTTAGCTTCGCGCTGTCAAATATACTTTGCAATGGCCAAACACAGCCCCTGTGATAAATTTACGCAGCTGAAGTTTTCAGACCACCAGCAATTTCTGCCTTAAAACCCTCATGACTCAAAAAGGCAAAAGAGACAGGGCAAGAAAGATGAAAACAGGGAATAACATAAGTACCAGTGGAGTAAAGGGGTGAGGATTTCCCAGAGAATGTGACAAGCAGACGCAGAATGAAATAATCTAGAGTTAAAAGTTAAAAGGTAGAGGTAATACTTTTAATTATAGATGAATGTGTGTGTATATATATATATTAATACTTACATTTCTGCAATTTCATGTTGTGTGTCAGCAGAAAGACTAGTGCTCACAGAAAACAGTGCAAAACATGGGATCAGTTGAGGCCCAGCCACCTTTGTTCCCAGTTGGGGTGGGATAGACACCTCCTGACCACTGGAAGAGGCACCCCAACAACTGGAGGACCAGCACGCTTGGGGTTAACAAGCTCCAGCCAGCACAGAAGACTTTATTTTAATCTTATCTTATTTTTCTTCCAGTTTTCCGTGACGAAACCAGGATTTACAACTTAATCTCAGTTAATTTGAACCGATGTTTGTCCATCTGATTGGAAGAGGGGGATAATGGCGGGGCTGAGGGCTAGGATGACTTCAGGACTGAATTTGCTGCATCACAGATAACCACCCCACTCACCCTCCCAGCCTTCCCCTCCGTGGGGATGCAATTAGGCAGCCAGCAATCAATCACTTACGGAAACACTTGCGGTGGCAGAGTTTCCCACTGACACCGAGTTTAACACCATCACAGCAGAGTCCCTTTTCGGCTCCCATTTAGAAGGGGAATAACAAGGAGAGCACAAGCTCAGGCCATGCTGCATTTTATCCACCTCCAAAGGTGACATGTTATGGGTAATGTCACTAAATGAGGTTGTTCAGGTGGGAAGGGACCTTGGGAAGTCTCCAGTATCCCACTCAAAGCAAGAGAACCCTGACTTCACATGAGGTCACATAGGCTTGGTCCAGTTGGACCTTGAAAACCCTCATGGACAGAGCTCCTAGAGACCCTCTGGGCAAGTTGTCAATGCGTAATTATCCTCATGAAGATTTTTTTTTTTTTATGTTTTAAAACCTGGCCAGAGAATCCCTTTCCAGTTCGCAACCACGTCCCTTATACCCTGGCTCCATCTTTCCATTAAGGGGCAGGTTGCTATAAGGTGTGTCCCCCCAAAGCCATCTCTTCTCCAGGTTGAAGAAGTGCCTGTCCCTCACCCTCTCCCACAGAGCGTGCTCCAGGAAACCCAGCAATTTGACTGTTTTGCATGATGTGCTACTCCTATTTTATAGAAACTAACGTAAATGCAAAAATGCCTATGTGTGAAGCCACAGGCCAAAGATTAGAGAGTTTTCTAATAAAACAGCAGCAAGCTTAGCAGCTGTGCATTTGTTTAAGCAAAAGACAGACAGTAGGGAGCATCCATGGCTTAATAAAGAGGCAAGTCTCCTCCGAGGCAGCAGAGGGAACCTACTTACCATTTTTCACATGCCTCACTGTCAAACACACATGAATATACATAACCCCTTGAACACATCATGCCTTCAATGTGAGTCATGCTCCAAAAAGCTATCATGCTTTATACCAAAGGAGTCTTCCAATTCACGTACAGAACAGGAGCATAATGATGATCTGATGCAGGTAAATCATTTGTAGCAAGACAAATGTCATATTAGAAAAACAGAGAAGTCCCAGAGACAGTGCTCAGTTTCCCTTGGGGAAAATAAGAATGATTAGCACCTTTGTATACATTGATGGGAAACAGAGTGCTTTAGGTTGGAAAGGACCTTCAAGATCACCCAGTTCCAACCCCCTGCCCTGGGCAGGGACACCTCCCACCACACCAGGTTGCTCCAAGCCCCATCCAGCCTGGCCTTGGACACCTCCAGGGATGGGGCAGCCACAGCTTCTCTGGGCAACCTGGGCCAGTCTCCCACCACTGTAATGACAATAATTAAATATTAGGAGGCCTGAATCAAACTCCCAGGTGAAGGAAGCACAAGAGGCATGTCTGGCCAGCTTGGGAGGTGAGTCTGACAGCAGTTCTCCTCCTTGGCTACGGCCACAAGCCACATCCTTGGGCAGAGCTGCTAAGAAGGCAGGCACAGCACCCAAGTTCAGCTCAGGTACACAGTCAGGTGCCTTGCAAATCATTGCTGTAAAAGCAGTAAATTCAGCCTCTGTGCAAAATGACTTCAGCACACCCATTGAGGTGACACCATTAAGAGCTGTCACCCCAAAATAGGCACAAACACAGCACCCTGCCTCAGGGACACTGAATAAAACCCAAGAATTCAGCTGCCTTTCTGCAGCCCAGGAAGACAACACCAAAACCACCCAGCCAGACTGGTTGGCTGGCTACTCTGCTCCCCCGCATCAGAATCAGGATTCCCAACTTGTTCCCCAAGAAAGCTGGAAAGATGAGTTGTCACCATGACAGAGCTGCGGCAGCAAGACATGATGAAATCCCCAGCAAGGCTCACATCAACCTCAGGTAAACTCAACCACACACCACGACAGGCTCCTGAGAAACTTGACAGAGACAAAAAGTAATAACTCTACTATTCTGGATTAAAAAAATACCAAAAAAACCCCACAAGTTATTTCTTATTCTTTATCCCTACATTTCTGGGGACATCGTTCAGAAGCTTATCATCAACTAGCACTAATAACTTATTTTTTCCCCCCATTGATTATGTTTCAAAGGGAAAAACATCATGCTAGCTCAGAGCAAGGAGGTATCGGAAGGGTCAGCAGGCTGTGCAGACTCTCTGTGAGCCACACAAGCTATTGATCTGGAAGTCATACACATCTTTCTTCTTTTAACTGCAATCAGTTGCTATTTTTCAAGCTCAGCACTGCAGAGAAAAGAAAAAATCTCCATTACCACTCAGCATGCCAAAGCGTACTCGAACTGCTCCGACACGTTACGCTGGAATTAAAACAAAGAGTTACTCCTGTTTTGCTTTATTTCCTTGCTAAGGTGGCAACTGTTTTTAGGATCCTTTTGCCGAGAGCAGCCACCCTTTGCTGAGAGCTAACATCAAAAGCAGTCGTGTCCTGGAGGGGACCCATGCCGAGGATCCGGTGGGAGCTGCAGGGCTGAGCAGTGCCCATCTGCTTAAAGTATGAATGAGATACTATAGATTCTATACTAACCAGCAGTGAATTAAACCCCTTAGGTACTTTTTTTGGGGTGGGGGTGTCACTTGCTGAAGAAGACCAGTAAATTTAAAGGCTTTAGAGGATTTAAGGGCTGCTTGATAAGCTACTTTCTGCTTGGCAGGGTGTATAGAGATTAATAGTTGCTCCTAAGTTCTAAATGAGTGTTGACCACTACCCATCTATCCCTATTCCCAAAACTCTTATGGGAAAAGTTAGCCAAGTGTAAAGCGAGGTTGCAAACAGGGAGAAGACAAGATGGATGCTCATGTGTCTGTAGGACGAGCTGCAAGAGGTGGCTACCAAAAGGCCTTGAGAACATCCCACCCCACCATGGCAGGGAGAAGGTCTGGACACGAAGGCCATGGGATCAAGGGAGAGACTCTCCCGCCGGCACGAGCACGTTCACCAGGAGCCGGCTACAAAGGGCTGGCAACCAGGGTGCTAATTCATCAGGCATCCGTAAACACCTTGATTTTTCTGGAGCTACATCAAGGCCTGGAAGCAGAAAAAACAGTTACCCCAAACCAAAACTTGGCACGGTGGCCCCCGGCTTGTGATTATTTCAGAGCCAACATGTTCCCAGGACAGTTAATAGCACTGTGCTCTGCTTCGAAAAATAAATAATTCCACAAAAATGGAATAAATACAGTAAGCAAGAAGGCAGCAGCACCACCAAAACACCAAAAATAAGAGGACTGCAAACAGATTATGGGTCAACAACACACTTTTTCTTTTGCAAAAGACCACCAAAGCACGCAGAATGAGGGGATATCACAAGCACAGCCAGAGATATTCCTCTTCCACTACTCATCTCTGCTCAGCAGCCGTCAGGCATCAGATGGAGACTTCTCCCAGCCTGGGAAATAACTCTTTTCAAAAGAAAAAGGCAGGCACATTTGGGATAGGGTCCAAGAAGGAAAGAAAAGGAGTCAAAAGACATCTAGAAACATGGTCTATGGGTAAAAGCTCAGAATGTTACAGAGGTGACAAATACCTCCCAAGAATATACAGTCCTGAGACCAGGTAATTGTATGAAAATGATAGTCATCAGTGGCTCTACTACATTAAGACAAACAAAACCCAACTCTACACCTACCGAATTTTGAGGATATTGTGAAAAATCTTTCTGACTACACGGAGAGTCAAGACCTGGCACAGGATTTGTTGACGGGTTGTGAAATCACCCTCATCAGAGGTTTTGAAGATAAACATCTATCCTTCTTGGGGGCAAGGAGATGGATTGGAAGATACCTTGAAGTCCCTTCTGGCCCTGGATTTCTAAAAGTACTCCAGTGCCACTGGCATGCCCTTTCTTATCAGTAGGCTCTGGTTATTAGCCTTAAAAGAATAATTTAAAAAATAAAAATACTGTCCTTCATTTAGTTGTGTGTTGACAATTCTCATTTCTCCTTTCTTTTATTCTTTTACTGAGTCATCAGACCATACTTCTGTATCTAATCTCAGCAAACAGAATTTCTGTTTCATACTATATGTATGAATTTCATACCCCCTAATAATGCGGAGGATACAGGAAAGCATCAGTCCAGTCCCACCAGCTTTATAACAAAATACACTGAATTATAACAAAACCCATCGGATTACTCCATGACAGCATACCCTTGAGCCTTCCACAATACCCACAGATACCGGCTTCTCAAAAATAAATAGTGAATTTTGCTGAGCAGCAGAAAAATAGTCAGAGGTGAGGGGCAGGAGTGGATAATTGAAAGATTGAAACCAAAAATGTAATAGTCAGATCTGTTCCTCGGTTCCAGAGGTAAAGGAATTTCCTGTTTCCAGAACTGGCTATTTAAAGAAAATCCTGACAACAGAGGGTTTGGGGTTGGGTTGGTTGGATGTTGTTTTTTTTTCCCCCTAATAATGCCAAATAAAATAAATTAATAGGGCCAGTGTTCCTGAGCACATTCTTTGGAGAGGAGTGGCCCCTCATTTTTGAGCCATGTAGATCACCAGGATCAGCGAGCTCAGCTGCAGCACCCAGCCATGAAGGAGGAGAAAGAGAAGGAGGAGGAGGATGATGAAGGCTTAGCAAGCACCTGCAGCCTCTGCACCAGCCTCTTCTTTCAGCCCATGTCATAAATACTGAGGTCAATCCAGACTGGCCAGTAGGGACCAGCAAAGGGACCTTACAGCCAGTTCTGAATCTCAGCTGCTACAATTCCTTGGCGAAATACCCAAAGACTTCTTTTCTCCAAGAGTGAAGCTGGATGCTTTTCATTCCAGCTGGTTTTACAGATTAGTCAGTCAGTGAGGAGAAAAAAAAAAAAAAAAAAAAAGGAAAAAAGAAAAAAAAAAAGAGAAGAAATCCTAGATTGCTCGCTTGCAGAGTGTTTCTGTCATGTTTTCATTTTAGTTTTCATCTCCGCTCCAGGGCAATTCAACCAGGTAAAAAAAAAAAAAAGGCAAAAAAAATAAAGGGGGGGATCTTTTCAGTTCACAATAGCAGTTTCTTCCTTATATCTAGTCTAAAACTACCTTCTTTTAGACTAAAATCATTGCCCTTGTCATATCATAATGGGCCCTGCCAAGAAGTTTGTCCCCATCTTTCCTACAAGTCCTCTTTATGGCCTGGAAGGGGGTGTAAGGTCTCCCCAGAACCTTCTCTTCTCCAGGCTGAACAACTCCAACTCTCTTGGTGCCATTGGCAAACTTGCTGAGGGTGCACTCCATCCTGCTGTCCATGCCATCAATGAAGATACTGAACAGAACAGAAGTGGGGCAGACGGTGACCAGCCTTCTCCCTCCTGCCCTTCAGGGTCCAACTTCATTCTTCTGTACCTAAAATGACACAGGGCTCATCGCTGCACAGACCTAACCTTCATCTCCATCAAGGAGCCTTAAGCACCAATGTTAGTGCTCTGCAATCATCCCCATCTAGGAGCACAGAGCTCCTAGGAGCCTGAGAAGCTCCACCAGTCTTCATATCTCAAGAGCTTCCTGACGCTTCTCTTACTCCTGACTCCACAGGAACTTGTCCTTCTGCCAGCTGCACAAAGCACGCTTCAGCTGGCACAAATTTTGGGGAAAGGAGGTGAAAGGAGTGGGATACAAAAACCACTACCCTTCAGCTCCCTTGCAGCACTCCTGTCACTAAGAAAAATTCGTTATGGGGGAAACATGAGGGGTGTCCAAACTTCAGGGGACACAGGGCTACAGGGAGTGCTGGTTTGGTTGGGAGCTATAATTAAGAAAAAAAAAACAACAAACCAACAAAAACCCCTTGCTTCAGACTTTTGCAACACTGAAATTAAACTTTATTTTGTTATTGATGTTATCTCACCTGTGAAGTATTCGGGGCATTTGAGTTAATGCACAGATAAGCACCAAAGGGATGGAAAGGCCAGGTTTCCTGCCACTTTGCACAGAGAAACAGATGCTGAACCTCAGCTGCCAAAACCCAAACTGCCTATTGCAAGAAAAAAAAGAAAAAAAGGGAAAAAAAAAAAAAAAAGGAAAAAAACCTGTTCCATTACTCCTGGACATTTTTTCCACCTGTTTCCTGGTAGGTAATGACATCCAGCAGCAGTGGAAGGGAAACAGCAGTGTTTGAAGGGTCACAGTGATAGCACCACCGATATGAACTGGTGCAAAATCCATACTCCAGCTCCATTCCCAGGGGGGTGTTTTTATCCCATCACACTCCCCATTTGGTTTTCAGAGCACCAAGTTTTGAATTCTGAGTTTTCAGCAAAATCCATCCTCAGCACAAGCAGTCTGCAAGGGACGGCCTTCAGGTGGCTGGCATTGTGGAGTGGCACAGATCAGCAAAGTGGCCTCGTGACAACACCAGTTTGGCCAAGCCTGCTCAGAGGTGGCCCATCCATGTGATGGTCAACCCCAGCAGCTGTTCCAGGCAGCCTCAAACGTGAAAGTTCCTGGGTTGAGGTGAAGCTCCCATTCCAACATCCTTCACAGCCCAATGCTTTTTTTGGGCTGGTCTTTCAGAGAGGGCCAGGTACAACCAGGCTGAGGAGACCCACAAGGAACTTCTCACAACAGCACTTGATTTTCTTTCCCCAACTTCAGAGAACTTCTTCTTGCTGCCAGCAGCTATCACAGGCCTTAGCCAGAGTTGTAAAGACATTGTGTCCCATCCAACCAAGCAGGAGCTGTAAATGTTATTAGATCTGATCCTCAGAGACTATGGTGTTTGCCATACAATGCCGGTGTGCAACCATTCCTGGCATCTCAGGGCCTGAAAAGGTGGCAAATCTTGGGACGCATTCAAACAGCTCCAAACCATTATAGATGCTACAAGGCAAAATCTCACCTCCTCGCTCCTTCTCCCTGTAGAGGAACACTGAACTGGCCACATGGAGCCCCTCACAGCATCACCGAAAGCCACGTGAGATGTCTCCTACTGGAGAAGGACCAAAGCTGGCCCCTGATCCTGCACCCCTCAGCAACAGAGAAGACATTGAAATGAGCCTGCAGAATCATGCCCAAAAGTCAGGATCATACATCACAAGTAGCAGTAAGTTATTCAGTGATCTGAGGCACCAAAACCTCCAGGACCTGCAGTCATTTGGGAAGCCCGGAAGACGGCAAAATTAGCTCCGATTTCAAAAGCAGCAGAACAAGTGCAAGCTTGACAGCGAGCCTTCTGCAGCTCCTGACCGTCAGGAAATATTGGAAAAGGTATTAAGCAGGGGGAAAAAAAAATAGTAACAGAAATTTTAAAAAACCCCAACAACAACAGTACGTGCCTAGACTGCCTCTGCCCTACGATTTTACAGCTGAGTACTTCCTAACATACCTCTCCCATGAGGTGGAGGTGGCTGGCAGGGCCAAGAAAGGAGGGCTCCTGAGGCCAGTGGTAGTGACCTAAGTGACATGACTAAAGGGTTCATACACCTCCTGTACATTCTCACCCTCATCTTTGCCAAATACCAGTGGGAAGCATCCTCCAAAAAAAAATGTGGTCTAGACCACAGGAAGGCGAGGAGCTGCCCCACCAGCTGGAGATGCAGCTTTTGGTCCCACTTCTCCCTCGCCCCACCAGACTACAACGCTTCACTTCATTGGCAGAAACCAGAGGAACCTGACGTGATAATGTCTTTTCAGCATCCAGTTGAGAGTTGGGAGCAAGTTCATCCACTTTCTTGGCATATAAACTGTGTCCCACACAACCCAAAAGGGGACACCGGGTGTTAAATTGAAGGGCTTGTTGAATGGGAGTCTTTAGTGTGGGGTGCCACAGGGTTCTCCTCCCTCACCAGGTACAACTAATGGCCTGGATCCTGCATATTTTTGGCTTCATGTGCTGTGATTTTAGGCTGCAGTGGCTTCGATCTGAATTAGAAAGACAGCTTGCGCACCAAGAAAATATTTAACTAATATTGAAGAGCAAGTCCTGTGGTTGGGTTTTAAGCATAACTGGGGGGGGAAATAAATAAATAATCACTCTGTGTGTAGGCTACATGTTTGAAAAAGTTCTTGGGAGATACTCTAAGACCATTCCTGCCAAAACTTTTGTTGTCATCATGAATTGCTTGGTACGCAAATAATTTTCCCAACGTAGGTATTTGCAGACTATATGCATTAGCAGAATCTTATTTTCAGGCCATTCAGACAAACAATTAATTGCTTAATTAATTGCAAAAATCAAGCACAGGGACACTTTCCCCTTGCTCTTTTACAGCTAAAAGAATTTCATTCTACATACTTAAATTTTTAAGTGCTGTTGAGATGCCATTTATATCTAATAACTTCCATTTCAGGTTGACGGCGGGGAGGACAGTCAGCTAGAAGAGACAACATCAGGGATACCATAGGGGAGGGAGGAAGGAAAAAGGTGGCTTACACATGCAGGAGAGAAAATATCATCAGCATCACCTCCACGGAACAGGAAAGCAAAACAGCCATGAAACTGGACAAGGAGAAAAACAGGGAGGAGGGGGAAGAAAATAATGGGCAGGGAAATGGCTGGACTGAAACTAGCTCGCAGACACCAGGAATACTCTGATGCTGAGGTTTTTCTCAGACCACATCAATGAATTTATATTTCACCCACCTAAAGGAGAAATCAGGGCTCTCCATTTTACCTGAAGGACATTACTTTGTTAGCAGAAGATCTCACTCTTGGCATAAATTGGATAAGGGCAATGAAATCAAATAAAAGACTTCAAAACAAAATGACAAAAACATGGAAGAAAGAGAGTGAAGATTTCATTAGCTGCTGGGTGGCAAAGCACCTAAGGGTTTTCAAAAGGTAGGGGGACTCTGGACTATTTATACTTAATATTCATTTCACCTAACTGTGCTCTTATTTATACCTATGCAAACCTTCTGGACTGCTATCAGCTCCCCAAACTTTTCATGGAGCAACATCTGACCCCGCAGTCAGATTTCTCCTTGAAGACTTCATAAAAATTACATGACTTTGAAGACCAGGTCCAAACCCCTTTAAATGACCTGATGGATTTCCTGCTGCTTTCAGGTCAAGCAGCCTTAAGAGTCAGTCAGGAGAATATACAACAGGTCTTGCATCTTGAAACTGTCTCCTCCTACACGTGGTTTCTACAGTGAGACCAGGACACACCGTATACTCCTTAAATCCAAGGCATAAGCCTTTGTACAGCTGGTGTAACGTTACAGCACGATGCAATCCTTTGTACAATTGCTCCATATTACCTTTTTTTCTAAGCCACTGGTTTATTTGCAGGGTTTAAACATTTGCTTTTAAATGGCAAGATTTAAAAAATACATGTAATATGTAATATACATACAATATCTATACTTATCCCCAGAAGATCAGGACACATCTGGAGAGCACACACGTTGCTATCAGTGCTCCAGAGGTCAGTTCAACCTGCCTCCAAAATTTCTAAGTCTCTTCCAAAGCAGATTGCTCCCATGTTAACTTTAGAGCCTGTAAAAAGCAGCAAAGACCTGTTCTCCCCATTCACAGAGCGTGCCCTAGGACCTCAAATCTGAAGGGCCATTCATCAGCCATTCCTTAGGGAAAGAGAAATTACTATTCCCACCAATCCCATAGGACTCAGAACTCCAACGTGGCTTGATCCAACCTCACAAAGCAGCTTCTCGGGGCTGACGGATGGGGATTTCACCACATACCTACGACACCAGTTTACACAGATGAGCTGGTTTGACTCCCTCCTGCTCCTCTTTTGAAATATTAAGACACCTTCAAATTCCACCATGTACTCGGGTAGATTTTGCTTTATTCAGGTTACAGCCCATGCTTTCTCCCCATTTAAGTTTTCACTCCCTTCTTGCTACCCTGGCCCTTTGAAGTGGCCGGCTGTGGGTCAGACTGGCCACCGATGCCCCAGTGCTGGCCAAACACACGTGGGAAGTCCAGGTTCCCCAAGCCCAGTAATTAAACAGCAAGTTCACATCTGCTGCTTTTCATTCCTATGCCCTGAATTCATTACAAGAGAAGGAGGAGCGTGTTGTTAGCGCCGTTCTGCCGTAACGGGGAAACTGAGGCACGGAGAGATGGATTTCCTGACAACGTTCACAAAGGTGGGTTGAAACAAAGCTTGGGAGGGGACCTGTTAGCACAAGTTTGAACCTAAAACAGCGGAGAAAATGCAGTTATTATCTGCATTCCATCGCCCTGCTGTACCATAGGGTTAGATGTGGGCACGAGTCCAAGCCAAGCACCCAAAACGACTCCTTCAGCTCCAGTGCAACAAACCAACCCCAAAACTCACATCCTCGGAGTAACCCTTTCAGCTGTGCCTGCCTTTCTGCTGACACTGCATCACACAGATCTATACAGAAAGTTTAACCAAGGGTAAACCCAGCAGATGAGCCCAGTTTCTAACACCACATAGACCTGATCCCACCTTCCCAAACCTTTCAGCTTGTTGGGTTTGGTTTTTTTCCGTTCCTGGTAAGACAGTATTTTGAAGTATGCTTTAACAAAGCTCTTGTTGTGAGCACCTTCATTCCTGATTACATCTCCAGCACGTGTCAGGAAGGTACTGCCCACACTAATTATTCTCCAGCAAAATCAGAGATCCCGAGATTTAATAATTCAGCCTTCTGCGATACAAGAACTAGCAAGCCTTTTATTAGGAAGCATTGTATAGCTTACCCAATAGACAAAAAAAAAAAAAAAGAAGAAAAGCATCTATAAACTGTCTTTATTTCCTCAGAAACCTGCTTTGTTCTGCTGCCCCACTGCTGGAAGCACATGACCTCATGTCTACCAAGCTCTTGTGAAATGGGGAAAATGAACCAGGGGACGAAGGACGGGAGAGAGGAGCCTTCACCTGGGCCACCCCATGCTGACAGGCTGGCTGTGCAGAGATCTTTTGTACGTTTAAAATGACACTTCATCAGGTTTCTGCTCCTCAACATAGGATCAACGTGCTCTGGATTGCAAACTCTGCCCTTGGAGACCTGCCAGAGGGCCTCTGAGGAGGAGGAGCAGCCAGAAAGCAGAGGGTGATACCAGGATTGCTCCAATGGCTCTGGAACCATCCAAGCACGCCCAAGTCAGGGCGAATGCAGTAACCCTACTTCATGCAGCACATCTCAGGGGCTTTGCCTCCTCTGTACTTTAAAGGTTCAAGCATTTAACCCAAGAAACAGTGGCGATAGAACCAATTCAGAGAGAACAACTTCAGAGAGGTTCACTCAGGTGAACAACTTCAGGTTGTTCACTCTGTATTTAGTAGGAGGGAGAAAGCAGGTCCATTGACAAAAGGATGTTTATCAAAAAAAAGCCTACTATCTTCTTATGCCCTCCCTAAATTCGCAGACGCCCCTGCAATTTATTTCCAAAGTGCTTTTTTGGGGGTTTTTTTTTCCTTACAAAGGTCAGTATAAGAATTTAACCTCACCAACAGGCAATGTCACACCACAGGGATGAGTTCACCAGAGTTGTTAATAAATAACTCAGTACCAAATAGGATGCTGTGCGCTTCTCAGGACAGACTGAAACACAAACTAGAAGAGGGTCTGTCTGCATGAGATGGCAGGAGAACTACGGGAACAAGAAAAAAAGAGCGGTTCTTGTGAGGGTGGGTGTTAATAAGGGGCAAGAGACACTGAAGAAAAGAGATCTTAATGCAAAGATTATGACGGCATTCAAAGAAGGCAACCACCGAGAGTACTTCAGTATGGCCTGGTCAAGAAAGATCATAGAATAACAGAACAGTTTGGGTTGGAAAGGACCTTGAAGATCATCTAGTTCCAACCCCCTGCCATGGGCAGGGACACTTCCCACCAGACCAGGTTGCTCAAAGCCCCATCCAACCTGGTGTCAAGCACTTCCAGAGATGGGGAAGCCACAACTTTTCTGGGCAACCCATTCCAGTGTCCCAACACCCTCGCAGCAAGGAATTTCTTCCCAATATCTAATATAAGTCTCCCCTCTCCCAGTTTAAGATGCTGCAGAGACACAAACCCTTCCTCACCAGCTCGATGGGGACGGGTAATGTGGGGAACAATACCTGGGCTCAGCAGACAGGACGAAAATTGGGCAGAGCCCGGCGTGCCTGAAGGTGATGTGCCCATGAAACAGCAAAGATCCAGCGCAGCTGATCCAACAGTTGCCCCGGCTAAAGAGACCTTGTGGAAGAGGGATGCTGTATATGTACACATGTGTGTGTGCGTCAGGTAAGCCAGCAGGAAGGAGGTCTTGGTGATGACTCTGAGAGGTAATTACAGCCTGCAAAGGTTTGAGCTCGTAAAGACTGAATTAGATTTCCTTGAAAGTTCATAACCCAAGATCGTGCACGTAGTCCGGACGCATGGGATGAGCAAGAGGCAGGGACTGAAGAACTACTCATTATGTGCCCAAGTGGGATGGGACTGGCAAAAAACGTAGAATCATAGAATCCCAGGTTGGGAGAGACCTCAAGGATCATCTGGTCCAACCATTCTTAGCAAAAGCACAGCCTAGATCTTTTTGCCAAGAATGGTTAGACCAGATGATCCTTGAGGTCTCTCCCAACCTGGGATTCTATGATTCTATGATCAAGAAAGGGGGTTTGGGAGGGAGGGGAAGGAGATGGTTCACACCACCAGTAAGCTACACAGAGAGGAACATCACAGCAAAGGCAATGAAAGGCTACATGGAAAGAGATGAACAAGGGAGAAGAGGTGAGCAGGTAGCTGAGACCCTGTGACAGGCTAGTGTATAGCAGGCAAGAGGTCTGACTAATAACAGAGCCAACAGGAATGTACAGGACAGCCCAGGAATGGGATGGTGGGAACTGAACCAAGGAGACACCTGCAGGACAGCCAGAGAGGTCAAGGAAGATCAGGGGATATGAAAAGAGGAGAGTTAAAGCAAAGCAGCCAAACACGGATGACGAAAGGTACTGACCTGACCAAGAAAGGGTCTTGAAACAGAAAAAACGTGATGGTGAATCAGTGTTCAAGAAGGAAAGTTTCCTCATGCTCAGAAGAAAGAATAGAGGGAAGACAGAGCAAAAAACCCTCAAACTTTTCAATAGTCTTAATACCAGAACTCCAAAGAGAGGCAGCCCACAGGCACAGGAAGCCAGGAGTTTATACTGGAGTTTTTGCCTTCTACCTGACCCTGAAACACTTCAAACCACAGAATCACAGAATGATACAGGGTTGGAAGGGCCCTCTGGAGATCAGTTAGTCCAACCCCCTACCAAAACAGTTCCATCCAGAGCAGGTTGCACAGGAACGTGTCCAAGTAGGTTTTGAATGTCTCCAGAGACAGAGATCCCACCACCTCTCTGGGCAGCCTCTTCCAGGGCTCTGCCACCTCCATAGGAAAGAAGTTCCTCCTCATGTTGAGATGGAACTTCTTATGATCAAGTTTGTGCCCACTTCCTCTTGTCCTCTCACTGAGCACCACTGAAAAAAGACTGGCCTCTTCCTCTTGACACCCACCCTTTAAGTATTTATAGGTGTTGATCAGATGCCCCCTCAGTCTTCTCTTCTCCAGACTAAAAAGACCCAAGCCCCTCAGATGTTCCTCACAAGAGAGATGCTCCA
>VXBW01003976.1:8622-63850 GCA_013400375.1 Thinocorus orbignyianus
TTCCCTCCCCCGCAACCCCCCGCCCCCTCCCCGGTGCAGAGCGGGGCCGGGGGGAACCCCGGGCATCCCCGGTCGCACTGGGAGCACGGCGGGGCCTCCCACCCGCAAACACCGTCCTGTGTCCCTGCCGGCATCCCAGCTGCCCTCCCCCCGGGCTGGCGGAGACCCCGCGGTCGGACTGGGGACCCCCCTGCCCTGCTGGGGGCCGGGGACCCCCGCGTTGGTGCTGGGTGCCCATCCCCGCTGCAGTGCGTGGTCCAGAGTTCCCTCGGTTGGGGACCATCCTAGCCCACCCCGGGGTCCTGGGGAGCCACATCCCACCCCCGGGGGTGCCCCGGCCCCCCGGGTCCTGCGGATGAAGCACCCTCTGTCCCGGGCCACCGCCCCCCGGCTCATCCCGCTGGCTTTGCCCGTTCCCGGCTCGGAGTTTGCCCCCGGCAGCAGGAGGTTGGTCCCGAGGGTTCAGTGTTTGCCCTGCGTTATTTCTAGCAGATTTGGGGGGCAGGTACCCCGATGTGCCAGTGAGGGGTTGGGGTTCCCCGTGCGCTCTGGATGCTCGGAGCCCTGGTCCCTGCTTGGGGACATCGGGGAGCCCGGGGGGACACCGGCAGTGTGAGGGTTGGCACCGCAGCGGTGCGACCTTGGGGTGTTTTGGGGTGGGTGGGCTGCGTTACGGTGCCCAGAAACCGGGGTGCTCACCCGGGTGGGGGTCCTGACTGCACTCTGAGGACCACCCTTGGGTGGGCACCTCAGCCCCTCGCTGGGGACCCCCCCAGTCAGCACCTACAAGTGGGTTTGGGGGTGCCCCAGGGAGCCAGGGACCAGCAGCTTGCCTGGGAGGTGGCACAGCCCGGGGCTTTCCCCAGCACAGAGCTTTGCCCGACGGGGTGCCACGGGGTGCCCTTTTATGCCAGTGTCTTGAATCCTGGGATGGTGGGGACAGCTCCTGCATCCTGCTCGATGGCTTTGCTGCTGCAGCTCTGCCGGGAGCAGCCTGGGGTTCTTGGATGTGGTGGGACACAGGGCTGGGAAAGCCGGGCATCGCGCTCGCAGGGCTTGGACGTGGCCCTTATCTGCTGCCACCACCCTGGGAACTCGCTGCACGCTCAGCTCCAGCGAATTTCCTTTTTCTGTTTTTGCTCCTTTCCTCCTGCTGACGTTTTTCCCCTCCGGAATAAAGGGCTGGATGGGGACCATGGTTACGGGGTGGTGTGGGCAGCTGGGCCCCATGGCCGGGGTGGCACTGGGCAGGAGGGGACAGCAGAACCCAGTCACCCGCCTGCACCGGTGCCCTCGAAAGGGGGGAAAAAACCCGACGTGTGTCTGCGTGTGCTCCGGGAGCCGCCAAGGAGCAGGAACCTGCTCTGCCTCTGCCCACGCATGTTTTCCATCCCGTTCCCCAAGGGGCTGCCGGCAGCGGCTGCTCGCCGGGAGCCAGGGCTCGCCCACTGGCGTGTCCCGCCGGCCGCTGCCGCAGGATGTGCTTGGCCTCCTGCGAGTGAGGGAGCCACCAAAACCGGCGGTGACCTTGGCGGGGAGGGAGCTCACCCCCGCCTCTGGCTCAGCTCGAGCCATCTCCATTTGTTACAGCCCAGCTGCCGGGAGATGGGCTTTAGCTCAGCCCCTCTGGGCCCCATCCTGCCACGCAGGAGGCTGCTCGTGGTAGAGGACCGGGGGGATGGAGTGAGCCCTGCTCCCATCCCCGTCCCCACGATGCTCCCAGCTGGCACAGCAGCGGTTCCACCTCCTGGCACCCCTGTCCTGACGCTGTCCCCTTGCTGTCTCCATCCCAGATGCACCGAATCCAACCGAAACCACCTCAGGTGACAACCACCAGGCCAGCAGCTGCGTGAGAAAGGCAGCGTGGCACCATGCCCGTGGCAGAGGGGGTCCTTCTCCGCTCGGTGACCATGTGGCTGCTCCTGCAGAGCCTCCTCCTGCTGGCCTCCTGCTTCTGCTCAGCCGCCGCGTTTCCCAAGGGCTGCTACCCCTCCGAAGAGGAGGGGCTGAAGACCTTCCGCTGCAGCAACGCTCGGCTGACCGAGGTCCCCAGAGACATACCCAACGACACCAACAAGCTCTTCCTGGACTCCAACCGAATCCCCTTCCTGCCCCGCGACGCCTTTCGGGACCTGCCTCTCCTGCTGGAGCTGGACCTGTCCCACAATGCCATTGCCAGCGTCGAGAGCGGGGCGTTCCGGGGCCTGGCAGAGCATCTGCACTCTTTGGACTTGTCTTCCAACAGGCTGGTGTCGCTCAGCAAAGATGCCTTTAACAACCTGAAGGCCAAGGTCAACCTTTCCAACAACCCCTGGCTGTGCGACTGCCGGCTGCAGGAGCTGATCCGCACGGTGGACCTGGTGGCCGGCTCCTCGGGTGGCATCGTGTGCCACTCCTCCACGCAGGAGGAGCATGTGGGCAAAGCTTTCCTGCAGGTGATCGCCGACACGGACTTCTGCAACGTCTACAAAAAGACTACGGACATCGCCATGCTGGTCACCATGTTCGGCTGGTTCGCCATGGTGATCTCCTACCTGGTCTATTACGTGCGGCAGAACCAGGAGGATGCCCGGCGGCACCTGGAATATCTCAAATCCCTGCCCAGCAAACAGCGGAGGTCGGAGGAGTCGTCCACCATCAGCACCGTGGTGTGAGGCACCGGCATCCCGCAGGACACGGGGACGCATGGAGCTGGGGACCGGCCCCTCCGCAGGGCTCGCCACGGCTGCAGGAGCTGTCGGGAGCCGCCACCGTGGCACGGGAAGAGCCGTGGGTGTTTGGTTCTCCCTGGAGAAGTGGCATCTGGTGGCAGGAGCGCGGCTGGTGAGTGCCAGGCTCCGGCATGGCAAGGGGCAGAGCAGCTGCGGTCGGGGACAGTTGGCGGCGATGAGCACAGGGCGGCTGCAGCACCAACATTCCGAAGGACTGGAGCAATCCTGAGCATCCCCCAGCACGTGGCCGCTGCTCCGACCGACCGACCTGGACGTTCAGACTCCTTTTAAAACTTTGATGGTTCCTTCACCGAGATCCCTTGGGGCATTGATGAAATCGGTGTTTTAATCCCTCCCCGGCTTTTCCCATCCCTCGGCTGCCCGAGGGATGTTCCCGGCAGCGCCGGTGCTGGCTCCCTGCCTGGCCGGGCCATGGGGAGGAGCGGTACGGCCACCAGGCCAGTGCCCTGATGGGTCACTGGCCCCCAGAGGGTCACGGGCTGTGACCGCAGCCCGGTGGGACTGAAGGATGGGGTGGGAGGTGGGGACACACGGGTTGGGAAAGGCGAGAGGCAGGTCCGAGGTTGCCCCACTCCGGCCACCCCATCTCCCCTCTCAGCCCCCACTGAGATGGGGGGTCTGGGGGGCAGCCCCCAACGCCTTCCCCTTGGAATGATGATTTTCCCTACGAAGCAAACAGGGGATAAGAAGGAAATGGGGAATGAGCTCCCTGCAGGGCCACCCAGGGGTGTGGGTGCTGATGGAGGGGCACCGAGGGGTCCAGGCGGTGGGTCTGGCCCTGCTGGGACATTGGGGGGAGCAGGATTCCCCTCGGTGCTCCCCTGGGGACACCAGCCTGCTCCCACGTGCCACCAGAGGAGATCTCCAGCCCTTATTCAAGGGCTCCCAAGGCTGCCGACCGGTCACTGTGATGGGAAATGGGGATGGAGGGAGCCCCCGCGGCTCCTCCGCCCTCTCCCCGCTCCCGCGCTGCTGGCAGGAGCCTCAGTCTCCCCTAAAACACCCAAAACTCCCTTCTTGATATTTCCAGTTAGTGGGGTTCCTGGGGGCAGTAGGTAGAGGCGAGGCTGGGGGTGGGCACGGGTCGGGGGTGAGTGCCCACCTTGGGGTGTGCAGGGTTCAAATGGCAACTCAGGGCAAAGCCGGGGCAGATGCAGCCTCTTCCAGCCAGAAGAGAGACCCCGTTTGGCCGGTTTTGCCCTTTTTTTTTTAAAAACACAAACCAACTGAAGCAAAATTGCCTTAATTCACCAAGAGCACCAACCAAAGCTGCTTCCACACCCACCCGTGCCAGGCCAGACCCGCTGCAGCAGGGGCTTTATCGCTGGGTCCGGTGCAGGGATAGTCTCTGGCCCCCGTTGCTGCCCATCTCCCGGTGTTCCCGGGAGCCGTGGGACGGAGGCAGCCGGTGCCACGTCACCCGTGACCTTCCACAAGTGCCTCCTCTCCCAGGGGCTCTGCCACGCACAAACGCCTCTGCCCCAGCTCCAATCCAGCCGTGTCCCCCCATATCACCGGGGTCCACAGCCCCACGGCAGCTCCCCCTACCCCAAAACAAGCAGCTGCGGGAAAAAGGGGCTGGGGGGCACCCGGACCCCCCCCTCAGAGGCTGCACCGTGACCCCGGGCGCTGCTCCCACGGTGGGCATCACTCTGGTGATGCCTGGGACCACCCAGACCCAATCTGTGTTTTGTTTTCAAGGGACCTTTAACGTTCTTACTTTATACGACAATAAAGTTGGCTTTTACTTTGGAACCCGTGGCCAGCGTGTGCTGAGTGGGGAGGGGACACAGGGCCACCCTCTGTCCCCGGTGACACCCTGGCTGCAGGGGAAGGGTGACAGGCCACCCCACGATGTTTTCCCAGAGCCATCTCTGGCTTTGTCGGGTGTTCCAGCAACACGATACCCGGCTCCTTGCTGTAACCCTGCCTTCCCCTTCAATAAATGATCACTCGGCTCCCGCAGTGCGGCTCAGGTCACCGGCACCGTGCTGATCCCCAAGCCACCGCGTGCCAGGACACCATGGGGCCATGTGTGGGGGTGCCACATGGCTCTCTACCCTCCCATCCCCACCCGGTCATCGTGTTGGCACATGGGGAAGCCCCTCATGATGCCCGTGGTCCCCACCAGGGCCGTGGCACCTGCGGTGGCTCCATTGGTGGTCAGCGGTGGGTGGGCGAAACCCGGGACCTAACACGGAGTGACAGCTCTCGCTGGAGGGACATTAACCTTGTTTGTCACTCGACTGTCTCCAGACACGGCGTGGCACGGTGTGGCCATGACAGCCCACAGACCCCGGGCTTCCCGAGCAGATGGCTGCCATCCCCCAGTCCGGTTCCCTCCCTGGGGACCCTCCTCCCGAGGCCCCAGGAGCAGCTGGGGAGGGATGGGGGGGCGCAGTGGAAAGGATGGTCCCAGATGCCACCCTGTCCCCAGGGTCCCACCGGTGTCCCCCCGACTGGGGCCAGCCCTGGTGGCCACCCCGGCTCTCCTACCTGAGGATTAATTAGAATGGAAAGCACCGGGCTCGTTACAGCCTACACTAACGAGCAGGGGGGGAAGGAGGTGGATTCTGGTGGCAGTTCCTGCGGTTCTCTGGTTGTGGAAGAGCCTCTGGCCTGCAGGGAGGGATAAAATATAGAAGAAACCTTGTAAAAATCTGCAATAAGCTCCAGGAAGACAACTTGGTCTGAGACGGGCTGAATTGGACTGGATTTAGAATTAGTAATAGCTGGTATTTAATCGGGGGCTGCAGGAAATAGAATCATAGAATCCTAGAATGGTCAGAGTTGGAAGGGACCTTAAAGATCATCAAGTTCCAACCCCCCTGCCATGGGCAGGGACACTTCTCCCTAGAGCAGGTTGCTCCAAGCCCCATCCAACCTGGCCTTAAACACTTCCAGGGATGGGGCATCAACAGCTTCCCTGGGCAACCTGTTCCAGTGCCTCACCACCCTCACAGGAAAGAACTTCTTCCTGATATCTCATCTAAATCTCTCCTCTTCCAATTTAAAACCATTACCCCTCGTCCTGTCACTAGACTTCCTGACAAATAGGAAAGAGTGGAAAAATGGGGTGGAAAATGTGGCCAGAGGGTGGCTGTGGCCGAGCTGGGGTGTCAGAGGGGTCTTGGGGGGATCAGGAGGAGGTGTGGGGCCGTCAGCCTGCCAGGCACCTCCCGCCCCTAGGAAGGGTTTTCCTCCTCTCACGATTTACTCCAGCAAATTGCCAAGGGCAAGCTCCTGCTGGGGAGCTGGGAGCCAGAGTTCGGTGCTGGTGTGTGCGTGTGTCGGGGGGTTGGCATTAATATCAACACTTCTCATTAAGGCAGGAAATATAATCACCCATTTTAATACCACATTTCTGGGTAATTCGTGTCCTGCCATACTGTAGATTTATCTGCTGGGATCAGCAAAGGGAGAATTAGCAGCGTGACCTCCTTCTGCAGGGTTCCAGCATGCCGCTAAATCTCCGTTATTAACTTCCAGGGTGTTCTGCCCACCCTGGAAGGTAATTACCCAAGCGGGTAATTAACTGGCCAGCACGGGGTGTGCTGTTCTTCCTCGGCAGGATGGAGGAAAATGTGTTACTGGGGCAAGATTTAAGAACCAGGTCTTGACTGGAGACGCCTCTTCTGCCCGTCTGGCCCCAAATCCCCTGGGAGCCTGGGGACTGAGTGATGCTCCAGGGACACGGGGATCCGTGTCACACGCGGATCCGCTGGGAATTGGAGGGTTTATGGAGTTCTAGAGGGGGTCCTGGCTGTGGGTCCGTCCTCCCAGCCCCATGAGGGGAGGTTCTGCTCCACATTTGCTCTGGCAGGGGACGGTGTGTTTTAGAGGGAAGGCAAAGCAAGGTTTCTCTCTGCCCATGAACGAAGCGCGTTGGGCGGCCGCGGCCCCAGGCTGCATCCGGAACTTTTAACTGATTAGATTTAGAAGAGGGAAGGAAGGATGTCTAATTGTTTAATTTCCACAATTATAAAAATATTTATAAATAATTAGAACTGATGGCAGCAATTACGCTGCGATTAAAGCTGGTCTACACTTCATCAACAGCCCTTCAGTTCCCCAGCCTTATTTATCTATTTTCACCACCAGAAAAAAAAAATAAAATAAAGGATCCATTTTCAGTGGCTTTGCTGCCAATAACGAATCAGACTTATTCACTGCCTGTGAAGGACTCACTAATCAGATGCTGCTGCTCGTTAGAGGAATGGTCCTGTGCAGAAAACACAGTGGCTGGGCTTGGGCAGGAGGAAATTGAATTTGGGTGGATAGGAAACGGGAGCAGAGCTAAAATCCCCCAGGATCTCTTCCTGAGATCTCCTCTAAATCTTTCCCCTTTCAGTTTAAAGCCATATCCCCTCATCTGACTGTAACCAGACCCGAGAAAAAGCTTGTCTCCATCTTTGAGCAACCTGCTCTAGGGAGAGGTGTCCCTGCCCAGGGCAGGGGGGTTGGAACTTGATGATCTTTAAGGTCCCTTCCAACTCTGACCATTCTATGATTCTGTGATTCTATGATCTTTCCCTTTAAACACCGGGAGATCTAGGGGGGACACCTTCCCCTAAGCTGGAGCTGCCGGTGGTGTTCCCATGGCTCAGAGCAGCTCCCAGGTGTGATGAGTTGGCAGGATGGACCATTCTCAGGGCATCTGCTCCCCCTGCCCCTCCCTTCCCACAGCCTCTCTCCTTATCTGTTGTGCAGACTGGTGTTCCTTGGTACCTTGAAGTGGTTTGTGGAGTGTTGTGGGCAGCTTGGTGTGACTCTTCTTGACTTAAATTTGGAGGAGCAGCTCCCTTGTGGAGTAATGGAGATGTCAGACAACCCTCCTGCCGGGTGGAGGAGTCACTGTCACCCTGACAAACCTGACACCGGCTTGGTGGCTCTGTGAGTGAGTGTTTTAACATCTGCTTGTTAAGTGTTTCCTCAAGTGGTTTGTTCCAGGCCAGGGGAAAAAGCTGTTCTGATGTTCAAACAATGGGCTGTGGGGCGGCTTCCACTTGGCGGATGATTATTTTTTGTCACTCGTGGATGTTTCAAAGCCCTTGTGAGCTGTCGGCGTGGAGCCCGTGGGGAGGGCTGAGTTACTGGAGGCCCGTGCAGGGAAAGGGACAGGAAGTTTTAAGCTCTGAATTTGTTATTTGAGAGAATTCATGCCCGCTCCTGAGGTGCTGTGATAGTCCTCTCCAGAAAGTGGGATTAGAGCTGCCTGGCTGGGGCAGGTTAAAGCAGGGCTGAGCCTTGCTGGAGTGACCAGGGACTCCCCTGCTGTGCCGAGAGCGTGGGCTGCAGCCTGTGCTTCCAAAAAATGTGTAAAACCAGAGGAGAACAACAGGAGGGGGAAAAAAAAAAAAAAAGAAAATAAGAGGATTTAAAGCTGGGATGAAGGTTGTGGCAATTCCTTGTGAGCTGTTGCAGCTGGGGAGCGTAGAGAGGGGTGGTAAGAAATAAAGGTGAGGTGAAGTGAGAGCTGGTCACAGCGATTTGTAAAAGCTGAAGCAGGAGAGGGGCTCAGCAGCTCGGGAGAAGGGAAGGAGCCACCAGGAACGACGTGCCATAAATAAAAGATTCTGCCACGTTCAGGGCCATGGCAGGAGGCGAAGGCGGGGAGAGAACTCGCCCAGGAAAGGTCAGAGCAAAGCCGTTTCACATCAGTCTTTCACATCAGTTTTTCTTTTTTGTCTCTGCAGAATTAACGACACAAACTCCTCTGCGATGCGGTGCTGCAGCATTTGGACCTAGTTTTCTACTTCTAAGGCCCGCTGAAAAACTTGAGGAGCTCCAAGAGCTTCCTCAGCCTCCAGTTTTGAGGAGGAGGGAGTAAGTGTTCGCTGTGACTTGCTTGTCGTTGCACTTAGTACCTACTTATTGCTTCCCCCCTGCAATGACTAGTGCACGTGGCATCCCTCTGTGGTGAAACAGGCCAAGGGATGCGAGCGGTGATGGCCAAGCCTGTCTGCTTAATCTGTATAAGCCTGTGTCGTGCTCACAGTGTCCAGTTGGCAGCTCAAATAATCAGCCTAGGGGCAATTTAAATGCTCGTTACAGTACATTTTCTTCATCAGTATTTAATAAGTAATGATTCTGAAAAGCTCGGAGCGCGGTCTGTGCCCCTACTGTCTCCTGCTGTGTTCCTGTCAAAAGGGATAAGTCAAACTGGGTTGAATCTGGTCGATTTTTGGATGAATACTCAGCAAGGAATTTCTAGATGCCGTAAGAAGTTGCGGTTATTGAGTAGGAGGTGCTCTTTTGCTTGATTTAGTCCTGTATCGTGGAGGAAAAAAAAAAGAAATGGCTATATGCCAGGAATCCAGGCTGGGTTTTCCAGGACTGGGTGTATGCAGAGTCCCTTTGGCTTGGACTGGGGGGGTTACACCACCCATGCATGAGTGGCTTCAAAAGGGGCCACACTGGCCGGTCGTGCTTCACGAGGGAATGGAGAAAAGGAGGGTGAAAGTTCTCTGGTGTCCCTCAACAAAGCGAGGCTGGAAGGCAGCAGCTCCCGGCAGGGAACGGATGATAATGCTTAAGAATAAGTTTTCAAAGTGTATTTTGGTGGCTCCACGGTGGCCTGGGAAGCTGGGTGGCTGGGGCTGGTTGCTCCAGTGGGCTCGCACAGCCTGTGCTCTGCACCTTCTGGGGTTGGTGAGAACTTGGAGATACTGGTGAAGCTCTAGAGAGTAGCACAGTAATCTTTGCTAACAGCACTTTGTGAGCAGAGTGATGAATTGCCGCAGATCCAGCAGCAAACCTTCAAAAGCAGATTGGAGGAAGTCTCTTTCTGGGAAGGAAACCTTCCCATTATCTCAGTGCTTTGGCAATTCGTATCTTGACTTGTTACTCATCCGGTGAACTTCTTGGGAATTTTACAGCTGGAGTAAGAGGATCATCTGCTTGTACAGCACCTGGCAGAGCTCTGCTGCCAGGATTTGATGCAGCTGAAGGAGCCTTCAGCCTCTCCTCTTCCCTCCCTGGGACCTACCCGCTTCCTTCTGGGGAGCAGCAGAGAAAAAGAGAACCATGGAAGCTGGGTCCTTAATTCTCCTGACTTCTGGACTGTAGAATTTGTTATTAACCCTCTCTTGTCTCAGGGACCTGATTTTACTCATCAACACTCATCAACAGAGGTTCCACTGGTGGCAGTGACACGGGAAGCCCTGAGTGGGTCAGGGTCCAGTTTTGCCCAGAGCAGGCTGGAAAACTTCACACACAGAGAAAGAAACAGGGGGGGAAAAACAAAGGAAAGGCCATTTAATACTTTTTAAATCATGAAGATTAAATACTTCTATTAATATCCAGTAGAAATTGCTCATAGAGACTCTGGTGTATGTCATTATGGTACATAATTCCACTACAACGACCTGCCATCTCTCCCTGAATTGTTTATAGCTCCTTTATGCTGTTGGAGCAAACTGCAGCGCAGAGCTGCAGCATGTCTGGTGTCACCGCAGAGAAACAGACTCTTTGCACCAACAGCCGTGTGACAAATGTCTCTCTTTTTTCTTTTTTCTTTTTTTTTCCCCCATTGAATTACTCTACCTTGCATGAACGCTTCATTTCAGGCATCACTTTTACAGTCTAAGTGGTCCCTGAATACAGGAAAATCTAGGGGTGCCTGAATGATGCTGTTTGCAGTTGTTCAAAGGCGTGTAGGATTCCAGAACAAGCAGCTACAAACGAAAAGAACATCACAAAACCAAGAACACTTTCACAGCTGCTCATCGCTCTCCCAGTTTCTGTCATCAGTTTATTAGCAAGATGTTGCTCCGTACGTTTTGACTTGAGGCTTTGGACAAGTCTGGCAGGTCACTTGGTTGTTAGGGCTGTAAGTTCCGGGACTGCAAACAACTGCAAAGAGAACAGAGTCGGTGTTTCAGCCAGTTCCTCTTGGCCTTAACTGGGGCTAGGACCATCCCACACCATCTGCCTCTCCAATGCTGTCAGTAGGATCCTGACTGTCCCAATCTCCTAAGCCTGAAGCTAAATACCCTGAGTGATACCCCTGAAGCTAAATAGCCTAAATAATACACCTAAAACTAAATACCCCGTGCTTCAGAACCAGCAAAAGACCTTTTAAAACAGCTGCATGTTTTCTAGCAGCACCAGCGTTAAGATAATTCTTTCTCATTTGCTCTAGAACCTGAGCAGTCACACACCACTGACCTGGAAGGAAAAAAACCCACTTCATTGCTTCCACTGACTCCCACTTAGCTACCCATATCCTGGGCTGCAGCAAAAGAAGTGTGAGCAGAAGGTCACAGGAGGTGATTCTCCCCCTCTGCTCTGCGCTTGTGAGACCCCACCTGGAGTCCTGTGTCCAGTTCTGGAGTCCTCAACATAGAAAGGACATGGAACTGTTGGAACAGGTCCAGCACAGGGCCATCAAGATGATCAGAGGGATGGNAAATAGTTACACCTATGAGTGCACCAGCAGACACCACCAACTTGTTTTCTGCTCCTATTTTCTTTTCTTTTAAAAAACCAGCAACATGTCTGTCCAACAGATGAATGGAAACATCACTTTTGACACTGATATTTAGCAAATGCTCTTCTGAGAAACCTGTAATCAGGGCTAATGAGCTGTATTTAAACCAAGGTGTTTGATATTTACCGCAGCAACTGGCGCAGCTCGTGTGGGTGATGTAGTTTTTCCCAAAACCTGGCTGGCAGCTGTCGACGTGAATCACGGAGAAACTGCTGTCCACGTAGTGAATTGTAGGAACGATTCGAAACTGGCGCTTCAAAGCGTATGTCTGCTTGTGGAAAAACTCCCCAATTCGATCTCTCGCCTGAAGTTAGATATGTTGGAAGAAGAAAAAAGTGTCAGGTGTTTTTTCTCAATTTTAAAAATATCAGTAGATACTTTACAGCCCTGATTCCCACACACTGAGTTGTCACTGGGAGTTTTCCTTTGGCTTCCCAGGGCCCGGGATCAGACCCAGTCCCTGATACAGTGGCTTAATGTCAAGAAGCCAGAGAGAACAGATTCTAGAAATCAGCTCCAGTAGACTCACTTTAAACTGTGTTCCATTTACCAAATTATAAACCAAAGGCCTAGTTTAGAGATCTAGAAGATCAGTATATTAATATGAATACTTATATTTGTTATTCTTTATTCTTACAGGTAAATATGAATGAAATAATAAGCCTGAGTATTTCTTTTTTAAAAATGTTTGGGTCAATTTGACTTTTGAAAACCAGCTTTCCATCCTGAACAGATTTATTTGAAATCCATGAATTATCATTTGCAATGATATTAATCCCATAAAATCCGGGGAAGCTGGATTACTACCAGTCCAATCCACAGATGCTAAGGCAGAAATTTGTGTTAAATACGTGGAGGAGACACAAGGGCGGCTGACACAGAACCTCTTGAACTCTCATGTTTGTCACATCTTCACAATTGTGAGGAGCTTGGTGGCAAACTTCTTTCCATCCTGGTGCAAAAGGACTTACTGTGGGTGGGGAGGAAAAAAAGATAAGTGTTTATGTGTTGAAGAATATATTACAGTAAACACACACCTCAAGCAGGTATCTTTAGGTTTATTTCAAAAAACATTGAGAAATAAAATGTATTACTGCTTTTAGCACCCAGGGTGCTCGCTTCATCCTATAGTGCCCTCTTAATTTTGTCTCTAATTGGTGAAGAATGGTGGGTTTTGTTTCTTTCCTGTCACTGTCTGAAGTCAAGGTCATGTTTTGAAACAGTTCTTATGAGTGGGTGCATTTGAATATTGAAAAATGAGTGACCGATAAAAAGGGAGGGAGAAAAACTAGATTTGGTCCTGTCAGTTTCTATCCGGTCACCTAAATTGCTTTGTTCCAGTAAGAGTCTGAGGTCAACCAGAAAAATAATGTGGGGAAAAATATGCTAAGCTGACAGGAAGGATGGAACGAAATTCTCACACAGTACCCTCAGGTTACAGAGAGGCTGAAGTTTTATTTAAACTTCAAATCTTCAGCTCCTCAGTTTGTTCTGAATGTTTTATCGACTCTACTGAGGGGAAAACGGCCACAAAACTGTTCTGTAACTGCTGGATGGTCCCTCCTGGGACACGATGAGAACAGATAGAGGAGAGAATGTGGTCAAAGCGTTAATGAATAACTTCCTCTCCTCTGTGATAAAACATTGCTAAATTAGGGCAGTCACCAGGGTGAATTTAACTTGTTTTGCAAGGCGACACAGCCACGTCGGTGTTACCATAAGGGAACTGTGAGGCTCTTGCTTTTTTTCCCTAGAATGAAGCAAACCACTTATTAAAAATTAAATAATGAAAGGAAAATATGACCATTTTCCATTTTTTTCTCAATAAAATAATAATGGCATCTCATCAGCTATCTCCTTTCAAGAATCCTTCCAAGCTGCACACCTTCTTGCTCGGGCTGAGATATACAATGCTCTAATTTTGACATATAAACTGCATTTTAGCTCCATCTGTGGGTTAGTGAGAAAAAGTACAGGGACTCTGAAAGCAAACAGGGGAAACAGCTTCTGAAGGCACACTGGGCTTAAATGTGCTTCAGATGTTGTCGATAGTACTCTCAGGTCGTTCACAAAAATAAACGTTCCCTCCCAAACAAACACTGAAATCTGTTACCTTGAAAACTAACAAACAGTTCGTGCAGGAGGCCTTGATCTGGGAGCCTGACAGAATGGCATTTGCAGGAGGACTCTACGATGCGGCACGTCAGATCAGAGATGATGTTATTTAGGATTTTCTTTAGTTCCTCAAAGAACAGGCTGTTAGCTGCCAGCTCACATTCCCTTGTAGTAAAGCGAGCAAATACCCGATAGGCATGGTCAGCCTCTCTGTAGGCTTCAAGAAAACGGTTTGCGTGTGAGTTCTGGGGTGTAATCACAAATTCAATCTCCTACAGACCATCTCTATCTTATCATCTCTATCAGCGTACTTTGGAGCTGAAATAAAGGCTCTTCTTCAGAAGCAAACAAATAAATAAAGCTTACTCATTAACCATAACAGAACAGATCTGTCCTTGTTGCAGTTGATTCAAATAGTAAGCGGTGTTTTAGTTCAAAATGTACAGGAATGTATGTGTGTATGTTACCAGGCTCTGCTCCCAAATATCAAAACAAAAAAGGAGGCAAATAGTAAAATTTCACAGAAGTAACATGTCTACAAAGTCAAGTCACTGAAATGGGTTGGGATTGGGCAATTATGGTGTAGGAGTGAAACAATATTGTAAAAGCAAGTGTTTCTTCAGCATTTTTGCAAGTGTTTTTTGTGTGGGGAGGTGGCATCGGTGAGTGGCAGAAGGCTGGGGCAGAGGGCTCCCTCGGCATCAGCATCTGTTCGGTTTCTCTCTCTCGTGGGGGACTGCACTCAGACACTGCCTTCCTTTCCCTGGATATCACTGGAATTACTGTGATTCACTTCATTCTCATTAAGGGTAGAGATTATTTGATTTTATGAGTGGCCAGATAACCTTGGCAGCAGTTATTTAAAACCTTTTCTAAAACTGGGAGGGAGTGTGTGTATGTATAAATATATATATATAAAAATTATTTTCTGTTCTGGGAGAAACTGTTAACTAATTCTTTCTTTTTATCAAGGCTTGCAATAAGCACACACTTCACAAACCCACCAAAGGCAGCATGCATTAGCTTACTAGTAAGTCAGCAACCTTACCGTATAGCATAAAATGATATGCCTCCAATATTTCTCTTTCTTCTTGTGTAGTAGTGTCTATGATTTTGTGAGAAAGAGTGCAAGTGTAGGCTCCAGACATAGACTCCTTGAAACCCATCACCATCAGCTTTCCTGTTTCTGTAAGATTCACATACTTCTGCCCTAGAATAAAAACAGGAAATACTTGATTACTGGAAATGTTTGGTTTCTGATGTTCAGCTCATTTAGAACATTTGAAGATGAGATCTCGCTCTTGTACATAATGACACTGATTCGTGACAGTCTGCAACAGCCTAAAATTTATGACCTTTAGGACTTGTTGCAAGTTTCCTTTTCTCTCAAGCATTTGAAAATTTTAGAGGGAGAAAAGAAATGTTGTCTCATGTCAGAGCTCATGGAAAAATATGACAAAGGACCAAGTGACTGTTTGGACCCACCATCCTTTTTTAGGGTGGCATCAGTAGGAACAAGGAAAATATGTGATTTCATATACAGTAACCTACTTAGCCATTTGTGGTTGGCTTTTTCCCTTGTAAATAAAAAACAGAAAATATCTCTCTACCTCAACATGTCTTCCCAATTGCCTTCCCACCCCTCGAAGCAGAGGCTGTTACTAAGTTTGTGAAAAAGTATGGTACAAAGCTGCTTCTCTTAATGACTGGGGAAAAAATGGCTAAGGCAGGCAGGAGGGAAACCCTTTGCAGTCCGAACAAAGCCACTAACCTTTTAAACTTTTCCCATCTGGACCAATCCACGAATACTTGGGATCTATTAGTTCTTTATGAGAACGAGCGAAATCCATGCATGCTAGAAATGGGCTGTTTGTAAACACTTTAACATAAATGGTAACTGGAAAACAAGAGGACAAGGTAAATGACATGAAATGCTTCTGTGAAATGGAGTCAGCAAAAAGCTAATTTAAAAACAAAAGGAATGAATAATGTGAAGTTTATTTTTTCGTGTTTGGGCTGGAAAAGCATAAAGTTAATCTTTTTTTCTCTCCATTTGCTGTTATGAATATGCCGGAACTGTCCACAGCGTGGCTGGTGCTGACTGTGGGGAGGAGACACGTCCCTCCCGTGTTGCAGGGTGACAAAAATCACCAGATTTTCAGCCTGTTGTTGAGTGAGACCCTCACTTAGGCATTAAACTTTCGGAATTGCCCATAGCATGTGGAGCAAAGCACATACAGCAACATCATGGGTCGATGGTTGGACTCGGTGATGGAAAAGGTCCCTTCCAACCAAAGCAATTTTATGATTCTATGTGTTTCTAAACCCAATCCCTATCAGGATCGTATTCCAGAGTTCTCCAGCATCGTGTTTAGCTAAGCTTGGTGATGTCGCTTCCCTGTGTAGCGCTGCCTATGTAGTTTTAGTCTAGTATGACCTAAAAATAAAAAAAAAGGATAAACAATACACAAGTTTACCTTTGTGTTTGATATCGCCAAAAACATAAGTCTTTCCTATCAAATCAGCAGAATTTCTCTCTTCTATAGGTACTGCTCTCACTGTAGGGAAAAGGACTTCAGAATGTTACAGAGAACTCTGAATGTGAGATTGCTAACTTTTTTTTTCCCCAGCAAGTTTCTGTCTCTTGCCTTACTTTTTTTTTTCCCTTTCTCCTCACACCCTTTTCTTAAAAACGAGAGCTCAGACTTGCCCGTTATTGTTCCTTTTGCCAACCTGACTTTACACAGCAGGTTCCAACTGAGCTAAGTGTTTCTCTTTACTAAAAGGCAATAAAATAGTTATAAAATCTAACCAGCAAGCTAAGGCTTTCCGTGATGACCCCAAGGAGAACCGGGATGGGTATAACATCGTGACCGTAGGAAGGGATTGAGTCTTGAAGCAACCGTGAGCCTTTGCCTTTGGATAAAGGGTGGGCAGATATCTGGGCATGGGGGTTTCTGTCACGAGAGCCCTCAGGAGAGGTGAAAATGGTGACCATTTGAGTTTTTTCAGGCCACGGTACCAGACCAGGATGGCCCTGTGTGACCTCTGCCATCCAGGGCTGAGGTATGAGGGAGAAAAGCGCTGCTGGAACCCCCACCTCCCCATGTAGAAGGGATTTTACGGCTGAGGCCCTGAGGAGCACAACCGCTGCCCCCACAGAGCTACTCCCGGCCTTGTCCCTCAGCGGCCTCCTGAAGGAACCGGCGCCGGTTGGGTAGGGGGTGTGTGTGTGGGGGGAAGAGGCCGCCCCCCACCGCCCCCTACCTCCGCCGGGACTACCCCAGGCCGACACCAAGGCCGCCACCAGCGCCGCCATCCCCAGCAGCGGCCGCGGGGAGGAGCGCAGCCTCCCGCCGCCCCCTNACCCTCTGGGCGGGGGCCTGTAGGGTCCAGGGGGGGATCTATAGGGCGTAGGGGGGCCTATAGGGTTTAGGAGGTCTTACTTTGTGATATATTCTCGCCTATGAAGGGTGGGGTAGGGCAGCCACCCCCGGAGTCCAGGCTTGAGAAACTACCAGGCCGCTCCTCCACAGCGCGTAGAGAAATTGGTGGTTTTTCTCTCTAAAAGTGGTGTTTCCAGCTGTGTGGGCAAGGGTAGGAAACTCCAGGGGGCTGGGGGCTGTGGTCTGTCTGCTCCCTGCACCCAACCTGCCCCGAAACCGCAAGAGACGGCCTGGCTGGCACCTCCAGCTCCAGGTTTTGAGGTGACAAGCACGTTCTGGGCGCCAGGGTGCTCTTCAGCTGCGGGTTTCTGGAGCAAGTCATTGCGGGACGAGTACTTTCAGCTTCAAAACAGAACAAGGAAACCATTCCTGCCACTTGCTATGAGAAAGACCGAAAATACGTGCCGGGCGTATCCTGTCGGCTCAAAAACAGAGTCGAATGCCACGTTATTATTTGGAAGTACTCAGTGGTTTTTGTAAGTCAGTTGCATGTTTTGCAAGACTTGCTTATGACTTCTAAACTCTTAGAAATGTTTTGTTTCTAAAGCAGGTGTCGTAAAAATACTCAGGAAACAGCTGAACAAGGACAGGTGGGTACTTGGGTTTGACCAAGGGAGACCCTTAAGATCTGTGGCCAAACCTTTGGTAATTAGCTAAATCATATTTATCATGCGGCCCCAGGCTAAGTCAGTGTCCAAAATGTATGTGACAATATTTGCATAACAAATACAGAACCAGCCAAAACAGGAATGGCAGTTATTTTTGTAGATAGCTGCAAAAGTTTTAATTCAGTGCTTCCATGTAAAAAAGCCACCACCTGTGTTACGAGTTTTCTTAAATAAAGAAAGTCCCCGTCCCGTCCCCCCGAAAAAAAGTGTGAAAAAGAAGGTAGTAAGTTTAAGATATTGATAGAAAGTACTTTCACTCAAGCCTGGTGGCATTTTAAAGTAGCATCCCTCTCATTTCACATCTTGCAAAACTCATTGCTCTACTGAATGTGCTTGCCTCATTATTGTACTTCTCTCTCTCTTTGCAGGGAAGCGGCCACGCTTTCTTCTTCCTTACACCAAGGTTTATCTCTCAAGTGGTCGGTTAAGGTATAAAAACTATGTCAGGGTTTTCATTTTTAATTTCCTTTAACTGTTCATAATTAGGACCACCTCAAAAGATCCAGCGTTCCCATGTGTTGAATGTTTTCAGTTTTACTCAAAGTTAGCATTTCACGCTTACCCCAGATAGGCAAAATGATTCAGTTTTTAACGTGTTTGCTATAAACTAGTCATATTTCAGTCTGAACATCCTCTGTTCCTAAGGATGTTTGTAGCCTGGTCTCATGTAACTGTCCTGCACAGCCCATCAGTCCCCAGCTTAGTAATTATTATAAAATAGTGTCTTTACTATAAAGCTTCGTCTGCAGTTTTGAATCTTTATGAACTCAGGCTCCTGGTCTGTGCCTTTATTCAAATGACTCATTCCTCTTCCAATATATGATATCTCTAAGTTATGAACTGATAAACTGTTGCTACAGTAGATTCCAGGGCTTCCATAAAGTTTGTAGGAACAAGAAACCTTCCTGATTTCTAAATGGTTCTGGAGGGGGAATACAGAGATCGTGTGAATTAGCGGAGAATTGGTCATGAACATCCCAGCTATCATTTTGGTTTTGTTTTTTTAACATTCCATTTCCAGAATCTTTATCCAAGTGATGGAAAAGCATCAATTTAAGCAGCAGTCGTTGACATGACACAGAAAATAAGTAGGAGAATCACGGTTCCGTGCTGTTTTGCTGTCACACACCTGAGCTATGGGAATTTGCACTTGCTCTCTGGTGTGATGTTTAAGTGATCAGGTCAGATCACAAATTTATTTGCTACTTTGCTAACTTCTAGAATCTCATTATTACTGATTTCTGGACTTCCTTGTGGAAAACAGGTAGTGAAAAAACAGAAATGCATTAAGCCTCCATCAATCTTCTTACCTCAAGACATTAATTTCTTAATTTTTTAAATACACCTGATGTAAAGGGCCAAAAAAACCCAACCCAGTGGCAAAATGTGATGACATTAAGTATAAAACTGCAACAAAGAGATGCAGCAATAGCCCCGAGGGTCCTGAAGTGCCCTGGTCGTGCTAATGATCATCAGAGAGCCTTCCATCTACAAAGTCTTGGGGTTGTTTTTCCTTTTTCTCTCTGGCTCATCAGAGTTCAAAGCTGCAAACACGAAGCGTGGTGTTGTTGAAGCGCGCCAAGTATGGCCTGTTCTGCGCTGATGTTCTCTGCTGATCTGAGATCTAGGCCAGCTATTATCTTTTTAGGCCTTTTCTTGGTAAATAGCTGTGGGCTTTGGGTGAAGGAAAATGCCATGAGTAGCGCTTAGCTTGCAGATGAACTGGAGCCTGCCTTGCTCTGGCACAGACCACGCTTCCTCGTGACTCGTAGTTTGGGTCAGAAGGGACCTGTAAAGGTCACCTGGTGCCACCCCCTGCCGTGGGCAGGGACATCCTGCACTGGGTCAGGATATTCAAAGCCCCATCTGAGTGCTGTGTAGAGGGACCCTCCTTTCAGACTTCTGTCTTAGATGTACAAAAGTTGTCATTTAACAATCCCTTGAGCTCTATGAGTGAAATTCATCTTTGCTTTAATTTATTAAGAGATTTTCTAACTTTGTTTTCTTTTTTTTCTCTAAATAGCAATGCTGTTTTGATAAGAAAAACAGCTAACTTAGCATAAGTTTTATTTTACTCTTATCTCAGCCATCTAACTTTGCTGTGCAGTCCGAGGAGTGCGATCTGTTCGGGAATCATGCAAAGAGAACGGCGTTCGCTTAGCAGCTGAGGCTGCATGCATTTACATGATGTGTGAAACAGAGCCAGGACGAATGGCACACGAAGGAAATGAAGTCTGTAGGAAAGGAGCTCTTGCTCTTTCTGGTGTGTGGGCATTGTGGCACACAGTCTACCGGGGCTTCTGGGCTGAGAGGCAGAGTGAGTCAGACGCCTGCCAAGGTGAAATAGCTGCGGGTCGCGCTGCTGAAACTCTCCGTATGAATAGCGATTGTCCCTTGAGTGACCTCACCCCACTCATCACAAATGGCTTTCCCGCGCTATTTTGGGTGTTAGTGCTTGCTTTAAAGATGAAGAGCTCCCTAAAATGCCAAGTAGCATTTCTGACCGGTGTCCGTAATGGGTTACGGACCCTTTTGTCTCACTGAGGACCCTTCTGCAGAAGGGGCTGTTGAATGGCTTCTTACCTGGGAGATGGGGCCCGCTGCTTGTTGGATAACGCTTGCAAGTCGAGATGTGGGTTGAAGGGGATGGTTGACCAAGCTTGAGATGTGGTGGGTAGCTGGAGATCCATGCCATCCCCTAGCTGCTGTGGTCCTGTGGGTAGGGTTACTCCTGCTAGGTTGGTTTATTGCTCCTGGAGCTGCTCCCCCTGGTCCCACTCTTGACGGTATCCCTCCCTGAGGACCTGCTGTGACTTCTTTGTGGATCAACCTGTGATGGTAGGGAAAGAGCTTATCTCACATAGAATACTAGAATTGTTTAGGTTGGAAAAGACCTTTGAGATTATCACGTCTAACCGTTAACTCAGCACTGCCAAGTCCATCTCTAAACCATGTCCCTCAGCACCACGTTTGCAGGGATGATGACAGCCACTTCCCTGGGCAGCCTGATCCAGTGCCTGACAACCCTTAGATTAAGAAATTTTTCCTAGTGTCCACACTAAACCTCCCCGGGAACAAATTGAAGCCATTTCCTCTCATCCTATCACTTATTCCTTGGGAGAAGAGACCGACTCCCTCTGGCTACACCCTTCCTCCAGGGAGTTGCAGAAAGCGAGATGGTATCTCCTCAGCTCCGTTGCCCTTCTCTGGACTCGCTCCAGCCCAGCCCCTCAAAGTCTTTCCTGTTGTGAGGGACCCAAAGCTGGACACAGCACTTAAGGGGGCCTCACCAGTGCCCAGTACAGGGGGACAATCACTGCCCTGGTCCTGCTGGCCACACTGTTCCTGACACAGTCCAGGACGTTGGTGGCTTTCTTGGCCACCTGGGCTCACTGCTGGCTCATGTTCAGCAGCTGTTGGCCAACACCAGGTCAACACCAGGTTCTTTTCCACCAAGCAGCTCTGGCTACTCTTCCCCCAACCTGTGGTGTTTGTGGGGTTGGTGTGACCCAAAGGCAGGACCCAGCACTTGGCCTTCTTGAACCTCACACCATTTGCCTCGACCCATTCATCCAGCCTGTCCAGAGCCTTCTTGCCTTCAAGGAGATCAAAACTCTTGCCCAACTTGGTCTTGTGTGCAGATTTACTGAGGTGCTCTTGATTCCCTTGTCCAGATCATGGGTAAGGACATTGAATGAACCTGCCCCAGTACTGAGTCCTGGAGGACACCACAGGTGACCAGCCAGCACCTGGATTTATCTCCGTTCACCACCGCTCTCTGGACATGGCTTTTACCTGGAGAAACGGTTCTCATTCCAGGAGAACGCTGCGGGAAATAGTGTTGAAGCAGTAAAGTGCAGGTAGACAACACCCACAGCCTTTCCCTCGTCCACCAAGTGGGTCACCTAGTCACGGAAGGAGACCAGGAGACTCAAGCAGGACCTGCCCTTGGTGATCCTATATGGACCGGGCTGGAGATGCTCTTGGTAGCCCCATGCCGTTTGTCCTAGAAGAACGGCAGGGGACCTCCCTCTGCTCCCCAGAAACACACATCTTGGGCCGCTGCTGTGGCTGGTGGCACTGCCGAGAAGTCCCCTCCAAGGTGGGCAAGTCTCCGGGGCCCGGAACGGGTCGGCTCCGTCGGTGGCCGCCCGGCGCCGCTCTCTGCCCGCCGAGCTGCGGGGCCGGATGCGGCGGTGCCCGGGGGAGGCGAGACCGGGACCGGTGAGCTCCGTTTGACAGTCCCCGGTCCCTGGAGGGCAGGTGGAACCGGGAGCCGCGGACGGAGCATGGAAGGTGAGAAACGACCCCGCTTTTTCCCCGTCCCGGGGGGTTGGGGGATGGACGGACGGACGGACGGACCCCCCACCGACCTCCCGCTCCACCTCCCGTTCCCTGCCCGGCCACCGGAGCCGCAGGCTCTAATCGCGTGTTGCAATTAAGCAGGAAACGAACGGGGCTTTTCTCCCCCTCTCTCTTTAATTTCAGGAGCAGCACAACGTGTGTGTTGAAGTTGGGCTTTAAAGCCGGCTTTATCTACCGCTCCTAGTCCAGATTTTAACGAATTAAAGGGCGTCTCGGTTTATTTTCGCTTGTAAAACGTGCGTGTAACTTCCCGAGCCAGCAAAAAAAAAAAAAAAACCCAAACAAAAAAAGAGTTGCGAGTTAAACTCGGGCTACAGCGTAATTTACTTTTAAAGAAAAGCAAAATTAATGGTGTTTTTAGCAAGCCTGGCAAAGAAGCTTTGCAAAGCATCGCTTGATTTGTTATGTCAGAGGTGGATGTTCTTAGCTCATCATTTTAAGGACTTGAGTTTAGATTCCATGTGTCTCAACGACATGAGGTTTTTGGTTATTTTAAGTTTGATGCAATTGTCTATTTAAAAATACATTCTCCTTTGCTAAAGGTTTGTATTGAAATACTCTCATAGATTGAGACTATCACTGCTTCAGAGATACAACTAATGTTTTAAAAGGATGGGTCTGGCAGTGGTTTGATACTTAAAGATGCAGCCTTGTTTCCTTGGTCAAGTCAGGACCGTTGGTATATCTCTTGTGGGAGAAGAAAGCTCTTTAGGTATGTCAGTAATTTTAGTCTCTGATTAGAAAATAAGCACGTTTCTGCCACTAAAGTTGAGATTATTTGAGAAGCCTCTTTTTGTGTTCCTATTTCTTGTACAGTTAAAGTTAACTTACAAATAATCCTTCAGGTTTTAATTTAATATGTGGAGATTATGAGGATCAATTAATATGCCTGAGCTCGTTACGTTTGGGATAAAGTTAATGTAAAAGGCGGTGAAATACTCTGTTATCTCTGGATCCAGTAACTGCCAAGTGTCTCTGTTTTCTTGGGTCTTGGGAAACTCTCAGCTCCACTGGAGTGGATGGAGAATTTCCCCTTGAGGACCAAGGGGTAACGCTTCTGTCTTGGAGTTTCTTGAGTGTGAGGAGACTCAGGACACAGGCACTGGCAAGAGTAGAAGATTAGGACCTGGGTCTAGCAAGCCCCACAATCTGCTGGGTTGTGTCTCTTCATGACTGGTTTATTTTTGCAAGGAGCACAAGAACTGACTTCATGCTCTCATTTCTGGTTGCTGTACTGGGATGAACGTGTTGAATTGCCAGAAGATGTTCTGTTGGTTTCAGGAGGTCGTATGCTACAATATGAGAAAAATATTACCCTTAGTTATGCATTTCTGATCAGGATTTCTTCCCAAAAGGACACATGCACTTAAAATACCTGTGTCTTTCAAACATTACATGGCACTTAAGAGTGGTGAATGTAAGAGACCTGTGTATTAAAAGTGCAAAGAGTTTATTTGGTCCAGGTACCTTCTTCAGAAAGCCAAGGAGATTGTAAATGCTGATCAGTGGGGAAATTAGATAGGCTTTCTCCCGTATAATAGTACGGTGTGGGCTGAGGGTGAAGAACGTGCTGGGGTGACACAGGGTGACAAAGGCACTGTCTTTGCTGCGAGCATTTAGGGATAAGGCTGTGGGAGTCTACCTGCAGAGCGGAGACAAGAGTGGTGTGTTTTACTTTGGCTTGTTTGTGCCTCTGAAGGTGGCAGAGAGATAAGGCAACAAGCTGTGATTGCTCCGTACGCCCTGAGAGAGGGACTAAGAGTATATGGGATTTAAAAAGATGTCCCCTTCGCCGTGCTGTTGGGTTGAAAACTGCAGTGGGCAGTAGAAAGGCAATGCTCTGGTTTCCACTTTGGATGCAAACAGGTAAGATTACAATAATTCAAGAAGTACCTCTTGTTCTCTTGCCTACAGCTGTGTTGATGATAGAAGGGCGTTAGTGTTATCGTTCATTTGAAAAACATCAATTTTAGGGGGGTTAAAATACAGGTAGACTGTTTTGTTGCTTCTATTAACTAGTCAAATACCAGGATAAATTGTATGGGTGCATTAAAATGCCAGAGCACTTTTTTAGCAAGCTATTTGAATATTTTTGCTCACTCTGGCTATTGGCGTAGAGCACAGGATGGCTAAGGATTGGTTTCAAGAGCACTTCTGCTTTGTAAGTGAAAATCGTGCGTCAGCTGCAGCACGCCCAGGACACCTCTCCTTTCCATGCACCCCAGTCAGTGGATCCCTCGGAAGCTTGGGAAGACTGACGTGTTCTGTAAGTGATTTCCCCCCCTTGTGCTTTTCTGAACGTTAGGTAGAAATACGGTCTTATTGGTGCAGGATCAGGGATGGAAGCTTCCTAGACCTTCTCCTTCTAGCACCCTTAGGGGACACAGCGAAGGATCTGGCTTATACTCAGGAAAGAGACCTGAGGTTAAATATTAAGAGACCACTAAGGCTGTAAGAAGCTGCTTGAGACTAATATCATAAAGAAACCAGGTACTGATGAGTGGATGTTGGAGACTTGAAAGTGATAAAAAGACTGGGATATTTCTCAACAGAAAAGAGAAGTGTGATACGGCGTGTCGTTATCTTCTCAGAAGGATGGTACTGCCCAGCAGCCCATCAGGGACAGGAACCTGTTATGCTCAGCAAAATGTAAATAAATAGGCAGAGATGATCTCAAAATTAAACAGATGAGTGTCGGAGGACTGGCTGAACGGGTCCTGCTGGGTTTGTCGCAGGGCTCGGGCAGCGCCGCTGTCCTGGAGCTGCAGTTTGGAGCAGCTCAGGGCTCTTCACCGACCGCTCCGGGTGTTACACTGAGCCCTGCACACACAAACTTGTGCTGCTGCGATTTACCCAATAAGCTACAGCAATGTCTGCATCCTCAGAGGAGGGACTGTGCTCAGGACACCTTCTGGTTTCTAAAACCATGTATTTATACCAGAATATATGCAGAATAACCTGATTTGAAGCAGCTGCGTAGGGGCTCTAACTCTTCATTTCAAGACCTCCTGGTTAGCCCCGGGAAAGGCAGAGTTGATGCAGAGTTTCCAAGCCACACCTCTCCCCCCACCTTTTTTTAAGCACCTTTTTTTTTTGCTTAATTCTGGGGTTTTGGCCAGTTTGGTGCTTTATCACCCAAATGGGGCAACCACACAGGGTTTCTGAATGCAATTAAAGTTGAGTTCAATTATTACAGAATAATGGGGATTTCGTTGTCTTGCCCAAAGCTTAATAATTTGCACAATTACAAGGTACAATTTGAGTAATTTAAGTATATTATTGCAATTTAAAATTAAAATCAATACTAGAGGGAATTTAGTTCATGTATTCTGTATTTACTGATGTTTCCCCATCATTTTTCACAGCATAAAGTGGTCTTTTTGCTTCTCTGTACCTCTTTTCCTGGTATGAAAAAATGAAACAAACTAAGAAACATAACTATGGATTTCCTTGATCTTATTTATTTATTTACAAAATACCCTTTTAATAAATATTTGAACTTTTTTGTTACTTAATTCTGTGACCGTTTATGAGACAAGGCAACAATTTTAGCTCTATTAAAAGACACTTAATGAAACACTTGCATTCGTGCTATATTTGCCTGAAAGGCTAGGACCTCTGATTTAATTCTAGGATACATTTCGTAAGTGCTAATAGCTTAACAACTTGTCTGCAGCCAGGAGTTCCACCCTGAGGAGCTCGGGCCACTGCTGGATGGCTTGAATCATTAATAACTTAAATGTGTTGGGTTTTTCTTGCTGCTCTTTGGTAATAGCTAGTTAAGAGTAATGGGCTCTACATGCATAATATAACTCTCAGACCCACTATTGAGAAATGGGAGCCAGGTGCTTTCATTTAGGAGACAAAAACCCCAAACATTTAAAGCAGATTTACTGGATGGTTCTCTTGTTGCTGGGGTTTTTTTTTGGGTTTTCTTTTTTTTCCCTTTCGCTGAGTTTGCCTTTATTTCGTTGGACGCATGGGGATCTCTTTTGCTGCAGGTTTTTGGGTAGCCTCATCTGATACCAGGCTTCTTTGCCGTAGAGTTGACAAGGCTTTACATTTTGACGTTGCAGAGACCACAAAAATGTTCCATGTGCAGTGGTGGTGGAGATAGCTAATTATGGGGTAAATGTCACCGGTGGTTAACACCTCAGGGCCACCACGGGTGTATTTCTGTTATGTAACTGCCAGGAATGAATTCTACCAGTCCTGGAGCTATTTAATTTTTTTATTTTTTTAATTTTTTTTTAAATGTTCAAAGATGATAAAGGATTTTCCGGCATGTTAAAAAGAAAAAAAAAACAAACCCAGGCAGCTGTGACATGGAAGGCTCATATCAGTGAAATCTCATGACAGCAAGGTATTGAGTAAAGAGTCAACTGGACAGGTCAGATCTGTGCCTCCAGTTAAGCTCACCAGCAGAAATTTTGGGCACTGCAGTGGGAGATGTAAATACCTGCAGCTCGGATTGTCTTCAGAGCAGCCAGCACTTTGGCAAACCAGTTCACATATGGAGTCCTCTAAAATTTTTTCAAAATTCCTGATACACGATCCCAATTCACAATTTCTAAATGGGAGCTAGACTTGCATTCCCACAAAAACCAAGTAGATCTTGTGAAGATAACAGGGCTTTCCCTTTGTATTGGGAAAGGAGTGTAAAAATACCTTGTACTTTGTGCTTTATAGAAATTCACATCCTACAGAGTCACAGCCGCTGCGCTGTGCTCACAAGGTGCAAAATGAGATGTTAAATCGAAAGTGTAAGTTATTCTGTTCTATAATTTTTTCAAGTTAGAAAATTCTTAATCCCTTTTCCGGGTACATGCCAGTCCTCAAGGTATAAAGAAGTTATACAATGAAACAGAACAATTATTTGGTATTTATTTCTGTGAGAATTAGTCAGTTTTGCTTTCAGTCCAGAAAATGAGGAATTTCTAAGATTATAATGCCTGTGTCATGAATGGTACTAAATATTGAGCACCTCAGACTGTTTTTCTGTCTTTTGCAGATTCACAGGCAGGTATGGACCTAAGTAATCCTCAGGAACAGCCCATGGTTGCAGGTACAGTGCTCTTCAACTTATGTTCTTTCACCATCTCTTGAAAATTTTGTATTTAAATGGAGAAAAATATACGTGTTGCAGCTTGTTTACATTCCCAGCACATTGACAAATAGAGAGATGGGCATTAAAGGCAAAAAGTGAGTTCTAGAATCGAAATAAATCTCTGGAAGTTCAATGTGTTATTGGAAAAAGATAGCGAAGGAAATAAAAGACTGGGTATTAGGAAAGGAAGCGTTTTCAGAAGAGAGCTGGAAGTTTTGGTTAGGGAAGCAAAAATAATGTGATTCTTTTGGTTGGCTGCTTTTCTGAAAATACGAAAACAAACCTCTGGGGTGAGTCAGGCAAGTGTTTTGCTTTCTTATTAATCAAAAAAATAAAACTTTTTTTCCAAATCCAGTGTAATATTTAGCTTGGGAAGGATTGGGGTTTTTTACTATCCAGCTGTTAATAAGTTAAACAATTTTAATAGCAATTTCACAGGGTTACTGTGAGCTTTAAAAATTCACAGGGTTGTTGAAAGAAAACACTGCCAGATTCTTAAACAAACTGATCTGAAACTTACAGAAATACGCCTAATATTGAGTTAGTCTGTAGCACGGATTCGATGAAAGAGGCTTTATTTGAAAGACTTCACCCAAATAAATGTTACTAGAGTTAAAATTTTGGCTTTATTTCAGAGAAGAGAGGCTGGGATTTCTGGGACGTCCTGCTGCCACACTGAAAACTTTCTGATAATGCTGATGTACAAAAATAACGTCCCTGAAATAAGCAGAGAAGCGCAACCGGGTTCAAAGAGGTTTCTGATGAAACGTGCCTGAGCAGTTCCTGGCCTGGGGCCAGAATGATTAATATTTTGCCCAAATGAACAAAGTAGCGCTGTGATTCCTTTTCCAGGCTCTGAAGAGCTTGCTTGCTTACCTGCTAGCAGCAGCTGGCAGAGTACATGTGATGCAGAGAGTTACATACACTGGATTTTATTCCTGTTTTGTTGTCATTTAGAACAACCTAAAGAATAGTTAAATTGAGCAAAAGCTTAAGATTCAGTTAAAAGTAGGTACTGTTTAGGAGTTTGGATAGGACTTGGGGAAGCAAATCCGTTCACCCAAATTGCAGTTAATGCACCCATTGATAGAACATTGGGAGCAACACTGGGAGTTTGCAGATACTTTGATTTAATCACCCGGAAATATTCTCCAAGCATAAATAGTTAATTATCGGTTTGTTGTTTGTTTGTGTGTTTGTTTTCAGAAGGACAGGAGGTTTTGACAGACTGTAATCTGAACAAATCCCCAGAGATGGAAAGCATGGATAATGGAGAAGATATGAAGGAGCACAATCAGTCTAACGAAGAAGCAGGAGGTAAAGTGGAGATTGAATTCTGAAAAATCATAGTTCTGTCTTTTTATTCATCTGATTATGCTGTGAGAGTGATTTGAAAGTTGATTCATGGCTCTGTTTTTCCTACAAGACTGTAAAAGGAATAACAAGACAATTAGTTGAGAGTGTTTCAACGTGCTCTAAAGGAGGAGCAAGTGTTTCCATCAGGGAACCTCACGTGCATTTTATAAAGGTCACTTTTACAGGATCTATGAGGTGTGGATAGTGAGAGAAAAAAGCGTGTGGTGAGCTCTTCTAGCCTGTGTTTCTGTTGTAGCATAAAACTCTTAAAAGTAGTTTGCATATGAAGAGCATGTGTCTCAGGACTGCACTTTTTATTAATGTTGTTCACCTACTCTGAGATCTGAAAAATAACTTGGCAATTTTATTATTTTTTTTAAAAGAAATGACAACTTACCTCAAATTCATAGCTCATTCACAGCTCAGCCCTGTAAAACTTAAAACTCTAATAGTAATCCTGTACTTTAAACTGTGGGTGAACAGAAGCTTGGTCAATTTACCATGTTTTTTGTTTAATTTGACCAGTAAATGCTTCCTATACAACTCTGAAAGAAGATACAGGTAGGACTAAAATATTAAATCAAGATTTACTATTTTTTACTTAAGAGTTCCTACATAAATGCGTATTTCCCTTTCCTAAAAAACCTCCTAGACCCTTTTGACTTAAAAGAGAAAAGAAGCAGCTCCTGGACTCAGCAATCTCACAGGCCCTCAGAGTTCAGGATTTGTGTGTGTGTGTGACACAGACACAGAGCAGGAGGCTTTGAATTTCCTCCTTGATGCAGAAGCTCATAAACTGAAATCACAGCTTTAATAAACATTCCTGCCACTGAGCTGAGCGTGTTCATTTATGCCAGTTCTCAACCACAAACAGTGAAAAATGCTGCCTGGTAAAGGATGTGGTATACGTGTGCTGGGGAAAAGGCATACAGTATTTTACCAGTTTCACGTTGCCTTTTAAGTTCTGCATGTCCATGGCAGTTCAGCAGTGTCAAGACAAATGATGTCTGTGGCTTTGGTTTGTAGTTTTGAGGTAGCGTTTACGTATCGCATGAATCAAGTAAATCACCAAAGAATCGCCTCTGGTTTGGTTCCCCCGGTAGCCTTGGTTGTTCCCCATAATATGAATGTGATTGCTTTATTTTGGGCTAAAATGAAATGTTCAGAGGTTACACTCCTGCATTATTAAAGATTAAACTTTTCCTACTTACTAACAAAGAACAAAACAAGATAAAATGCTCAAGGGGGTGCTGCGCTAGCAAACGAGTCTGTGAGGAGGGTGAAATGAATCTCATTTAGGTGTCTCCTGCACTGGTGTCTGGCCTTTCTTGACAGTTAATGGAGAGAGAGCACATAGATTTTCTGACCAAATTTGAGTGTCTGATTTAGGATAAGATACCTCCTGTCCCCAGGGTAGCTGCTTCGGTCAGTGGAGAGTAGCTTAGTGCAGATATCTGCTGTGTAGACTCCAGCTTGGGCAGATGAGTTCTGCTCTGCTTACCCTAAAAAGAGAAGTTTGATGTTTTTCTCCACAGAACATGAAAGGCTTGAGCCTTTTCTACATCCAAGGCATCTGATCTCTCTTTTAGACCCTACAGCACATAAAATATTCGCAGTTATATTTCAGCTTTGTCCAGCCCTTATGCCATTTCCACTTGGGCCAGATCGCTTCTGCCTCTGCTTTCCTGGTGGCCGTGCCCTCTGCTCCTCCTTGTCACTGAGCTGTGGATACAGGAAGCCAGGGCAGGGTTTCTTTCACAAACCCTTCAATATTGACTGTAAAAGGGGAATTGCTCTAAATCCTCCCCACCAGAAGCCTTGTCTATTCCTCTCTGCTGGCATGCACAGCGTCATGCTATCGAGTGAGTCTTTTTTCCATTCCTTGATTGTGCCCTTCAGCTTCAGTACCACTTCTCAGGCTCTTTTCCATACATTTACACCAGGTAACACTTAAAACACTTGTGAGAGAATGTTTATATTGATACTCTTATATACCACTAACTTTTTATATTGTCACTAATCTCCTGAAGTCTCTTTACAATTTGTTTGGGAAGGCAAATACTGAAAATTCACATCTCAAAGATAAGGCTGTAACTATCAATAAAAAGTCAGGTCTTTAATAGGCTCCCTTACGATCAGAGCATTCATTCATTATAAAGTGAGTATGAACCCACTCTGTACCACTCTGTTCTTTGATTCTCACTATAGGAATAAAGATTGCTAGGAGAAAGCTGTTTTAAATGCACAAGAAAGATAGCTGCAGCATCTCAGTGTAAAATGGTGCAAAATGAAACACAGATATATATATATTGTGTTTACTTCACTGCTTCACTGAAGAGTTCTCTACAGTCATTCTGATACTGGAAGCAGAATAAATCTTAAATATTTAATCACGCTGTGCTAGAAGTGTAGACTGTGCCTTTACCAGTAGGTGCATTTAAATTTCTTCCTAACAACACCAGTTCAGTTGCTGTTGGATACTAAAATTCAGAAATAATCTTGGCTTTCATGTCATGCCCACCGTATAAATTGCAGATCAACTGTAGCAGCGCCGTTAGTCACCGAGCAGTCCTTGTGGGTCAGTAACTATCTGTCTGTCTTCTAGATAAGTGAAACCACATTCTGACAGTGCTGCCTCGGTGGGAGGATTATCATCCAGGGATCACTAACCCTGCTAAAAATGAATATATAGTATTCTCCAGAATCAGAGAATAGAAATATTATCAGTATCGGTGGTGGCTCTTGGGACATGGATTATGTCCTGCCAACACCTGAAAAGTCTGACTGTTTAAAGGTGGAAAAAACCCAAACCACCAAGCTGTGATCCAGGTGTGATCACTAATACCCTCATTGCCTATCAAATCTGGAGAGGAATAATGAGAAACAGTTGTGTGGTTCTCATAAATGTCAATTGTGATATTCGTGATCCACCTCTGTTGTGGGTGAGCGATTCTGCTTTGGTATCTTCACGGCTCATCGTTGGTGACAGAAACCTCACCTTTTTTTTTTTTTAAAATCCTGAAGCCCTGCATGATCCATGCCCATGGGGTTTGTTCCATCTGCTGAAGGCCATCATGAGAACATGAGGCCACTGACTCATAGGGTGAGATGAAGCCTTTGATACCCTGCTTTCCACTGCCTCAGTGTGTCTGTAGCGTGTTTTTCTTCAGCAGAATGATGTCTGGTTTTTCCATGTTTTGTCCAGCATTCATTGTGAGCTGCCAGTGTCTTGGACTATGTGTTTTTTATGACTCTTGCATGACTAATGGATGGCACCCTAAATACACCACGGGGACTTAAACAGACTTTGAGCAGAAGTTGGAGCCTGGTCATATCTAGACATTGTCTGACTCTAGTTTGGAGATGTTTATGCTCAATCTGCAGAAAGTGGTACTTGTGACCCTTTCAAAAAGCTGCAGAAACTTCATAAAGGCACTGAGGAAAGTAGTGCAGAGGGCTGAAATGCCATCACAACCCGTCCTCTTCTTGGTATGAAAAAAAGTCTGCTTTTTCAGCAAACAATTCTATATTTGTCCTTCTCTGAGCACATGCAAACACGCTGATGGACGCGTTGTTTGTTCTCTGTGCTGTTACTGATGGGGATGAGGTGCCACTCAACAAAAACAATCCGTGGCCTGTTATAGACCCCTTCTAAAAGGGCTTTGACTATGGTGATTGCTTAGTACAGGACAAACAACCAGGCAGAAGGCTGGAGTAATATGTTCATTAAAAGCTTGATGGAGAACAAGAGAGAAAAAAAAAAGAAAGAAAGAAAAAAAACCACCCTTTTTTTTTTGCCTCAAGGGAATGGAGGCTGCATGCTGTGGTGCACATGGTGTACGCTTGCCTGCAACCATAAAAATATGCCGTTCCCATGGTGCTTCCTGTATCTAGTCTGAAAAGAGACGAGCAATGAGGCAGACAGGGGAGGAGGCACTTAATTTCCCTCCTTTCTTTGTGTGACCCCAACACTCTTACTTTTGGTGGCCAAAGTTGAAGCATCCTTCATGTAAAAATTAAAAGAAAAAAAAACAAACAAAGCAAGCCATGTTCTTTCCTATGGGAGTCAGAGTGAAGCATCAGCATTTAATTATGTCTTAATTCCCTCATCTGTTGAGGCAGACAACTTTTTTTTGGGGTGTTATGAATGTTAGCGAGCTTTCATGGTTGTGAAATAAAAAGAAATAGAAGCCACATTTGCGGTTTATGGATGCTCATTGCTGCTGCGTTTAGGTGTGCGAAAGGGAGCGGTTGAAAAGGCTGGAGTGAGACAGGAGAGGATGACAAACCCTCGCTTCTGAGGTTCCAGCGGGGCTGCTCGCACGCGTACTTATCTGCTCGAAAAGGAAGTGCCGTTTTTTATCAGAATATTACATCTCCCAAGCCCAGATCGAGCCCTGCTGCTCATGGGACTCAGGGGTTATCTCACAACATCAGCAGCGCCCTGCTGCAGAAGTTCACTTCATCAGGGGATTTCTGTAAGTTTTAAAAACCAGGCAAGGAGTCTGGTAGGGTTTAACCATGCCAGGGCTCTCTGCTCAGGTGGCTCCTCCTGAACTGAAAGTCGAATCTTGAGTGTTATCAACAAAAGATCCTCTTGGCTTTGTTTTAGCAAGAGCATCCAGTAGTGTCATCGGGGCAGGAATGCTGCCAAGCACGTTGGGTGACCTCAAGAGCAGCCAGTTGTGTCACCTCAAGCCAGGCATGTTGGGTGACATCAAGAGCAGCCAGTTGTGTCACCTCAGTCTGTAAACGACTGACATCACCTCGGACTCTCCTGCACGGTGGGTGTCCCAGGCCTGACACACAAACTCGGGTATTCCGATTGCACTTTTCTTTCTGATTATTTCCAGGCAGCTGTTTCTTACTGTATTTAACTCAGAATTTGCTTCAGAGATAGCCTGGCTGTCGGTGTGAGCTGTCAGACAAGACAGGGTCTGGAAGGAGAATGGATGCACAGCGTTACTCAATAGATGATGGGCTCCTTTCTGTAACTTCTAAAACTTCATTTTTCTTCAGTTGTTCTACAGTGGGCATCTTGAATTCGTACAAAATAACTCCTTGAAATTAAAGGGGAAAAACACTCCTTTGGCATTGAAATAAAATCCGATCCAGGGCAGATGAGTTGTGGTGTGTTTCCCCTCCCCCTCCCTCCCAGCAGGAAATAAGTGAAAATGAAGAAAACGGCCCTAGGAGCTCAAATGAGATGTCATTGCAGAAAATAATCCATTTTTAGAAATATGGGTCGGTGGAAAGGAAATCAGTTAATTAGGATGACTCACGTTTTGCCCCCAAACCAGGCTGTTCACTTGGCACAAAATGTGTGAGTTTAAGGGGCAGGTTTGCTACTGTTTGTTGCTGCTGGAAAGGTAGAGGAAAGGATAAATAAATCCACAAGAATCAAAATGAATGCAGCAAATAGTTCCATGAGGGTTGGAATTGATGCAGCTCGATTTCCTTTGGGGCTGTGTCTTGTTGCTGGCATGAGCTTCTATACAAGGCCAGGCTAAAAGTCAAACACAAGTGTTTAGTTATAAAAACCTCCATTTGGAGAGAAAGTGCTTGTAATCTACAATGCAGTTCTCAGAATCTGGATTCCAGTAGTGGACACTGCTGGAATTATTATTTTTTTTCTAGTCAAATCAAACCAATACACTTAGTTTTGTGAAGATTGTGGTGCTCAAGGATTTTGAGCAACATCTTAACCAAGCTCCTGTCTCCAGGTGTTAATATTCCATTGATGTTTCTCACCTATTCCCTCGTTCTTCATCCTATATTATATTTTTCTCTTCATATTATATTTTTCTCATCTAAAACACAGGAGTATATTGCATTGTAAGAAAGACTTTTGGGAGAGGAGTTAAAAAAGGCTAAATCAAACTGCACTTTCAACTTCTCGGATGTGAAGTTCATTTGAAAAAGCAGTTGACCAGAGCCCATCATGCCCGAGTGGTCGTATTAGTAATCGGTCCCTTGATATAGCTAATGCAGGCCATTATCTGAATTTAACATGTGGCCTTTTTCAGTCTGACTGTTAGGTCCAGATGTTCTCTGATTAACTGTCTAATTGAAGTCTGATTTAACGGTTGTGGTTGTATCTGGCTTTCTGGACTTCAGGAATTGTAATCTTAGAAAAGTTTGCTAGTAGTGATGCTATCTTAACTCAAGCAGAAGGGAAGAACTCATAGTTTCATCTTTTTCTGTGTTGTTTTTGGTTGTTTTTCTTTTTTTGTTTCAAGAAGGAGACTTTAAAGGTACTAAGATTTGAAAGGACCATGTTAACAGGTGTCATGAATGAAACGAAATTCATCTGGGAGAGGCTGTGGGAACCCTGGGGACTGTAGGCCCGGGGCTGTGGGATGGTGTTCCCCTACTGACACATTTTTGTAATTAAAAAAGATGAAAACTATCCTGTGATAGTTTTAGCATGGTGCTAACCATAGTTTTGTAGCCCCCAGTCATGTTGGCTCAGGTAATAACATTCTACTTCCTGAAATTCTGTTTGTTGTGTCAGTTAAATGCATCATTTTTCATTTCCTTCCCTAAACCGTGGCCTGGTGCCGCCCGGTGTTGCTGTGTGTGCTTGTCCTGTTTAACTCCAGCTCTGGCAGCCCTTGGTTTTGGATAACACTTTTCCTTTATCCCTGTTTCCATTAGTGTGACTTCAGCATATTTTGGAAACCTTTTGAATAAAAATCCTAAAAAAAACCCCACTAGATTACTATTAGGCAGAAATTGGTAATAGCTGGGAAATACCAGTATGAAATTATAGGTTTATACAGGAATATACATCCTGATAAGAAAAATCCTTGTATTTGAATAAGTTCCTTTAAAAACCCGTTACATAATTCCTGGCTCACACGAGCTTGGAGATGATGTGTGTTGTTTAATTATTTTGTTGTTGTAATTAATTGTACAACTCGATAAATTATACTGTGTTTTAATGATAGAAAGACACTGCTATTAATGAAGTAGAAAATACACATCCGAGTGCTTGGAAAATGATGCCTGGTTTGGGTGGTGGGGTTTTTGTTGTTGTTTTTTTTTTTTTTCCTTTCCAATTCTCAGCTACATTTCAATTTGATTTGTTTCTATTTTTGTTCCAAGTCACAATAAAAACAAGGAAGCTCATTACCGTAGAGCATACACTCCACAGAGGGGAATTTTGAAAGTTTCTCTCCTATTTTTAGAACTGAAATTTCCACCAGGTGCATAATGCACCCGTTCAGTTAGGAATTACCACTCGAGTATGCTTTATAGGGTATCCGAACAAAATAGATGCTTGGGGTTTCTACAAAAATGGATGGTGAACAATAGGACCAAGAAAATACTGGAAGGCACAAAGATAAAATAAAATCAAAGCGAATATGTCCAAGTAAGAATTATTAGTAAGTCAAGGAAGTGAAATCTGTGGATTTCCAACGTGTTGTATAATGGAAGCCCTGAATGTGGCTCTTGGGGTTTTTGGTGCAGAAGAACCTGCTTTGGTCTGTAGGGACACAAAAAGGGACCTCAGCTGCAGGGACACCTGGGTGGGAGCAGTCTGGTGGCATTCCTGCTGTCAGAGGAGCACTCCTTTATTGCCACCACATCTCACTTGCTGGTGAGCATCTCTCTGGCTGGGAGCTGATCTGCTCCTGGTGATCAGTGTTTCCTTTGTTGGCAAACAATGATCTCATAAAAGCATCTCTGCTGTGTCAAACAAGTGAGTTTATCACCGCTGTCAGTGGAAGAAACAAAGCCAAACTGGGCCAAAAAAAGGCTTGAGCTCCTTTCCCTTCCCTAGAAGGCGGAGAAGACAGAGATGGAGAAAAGTTGGTTTATGTTTGACTGTTGCCTCCATTAAAAAAAAATCATAATCTCATGTTACTATTGTGTCACTTCATAATTTCCCCATTATTTATAGTCTCCAAATTTCCAATGTTTACATTTATGCGTAAGTCATGTTTTCAGCTTTTTATTTAAGGATAAAATGCTTCGATACAGCATTGGGGTTTCTTTATAGTTTACAGTTGTGCTGGGATGTTCTGCAAACCTCACTCTGTTCATCAAGGAATAGGGGCGGTTTCATGACCTGTCTTCCCCCACACTGCGTTAATTCCATTGTAGAGGTGTTTTTCATAAACATGCAGGATTCTGACTTTAATTTGGAAACTCCACTGACTTTTTCAGTTTCACCACATACCTCTGCCCTGTTTCAGGCTGGTTTGGGTAAAGGAATCTCGCCGTCTGGGAGGGGACCGACTCTAGTCTGTGTATGCTTGGTTTTGGGTTTATTCTGCTATTTCTGGGGACAATTTGTGGAGATAACGGTGATGAATCATCAGTTAATACCTGTCAGATCCAGGTAGTCACAAGAATCCTTCAATATGCACACGTATAGACTCCCTTCTTGTTCTTCAGCATCTGAATCCTATTAACAGCTGTCAAAACCTGGTAAACTATTTATATGCTTTCACAATTTGTTTAATTGGATAGTTAGGAAATGGCATACAAGAAAAGCTTTTCTTTTTTTTCTTTTTCTTTTTTTTTTTGTTTTGTTCCTTTAGTCTGGCTGAACATCTGTAGCATTAGGGGCTCATTATCTCTGAATTGGCATAGCAAATCAGCAGCATCATTAAAATGCCACATTAAGATGATTAAGTTTCTTTGTTATCCAGTTGACTTTTTGCATGTGCTGAGGATTTCACGATTATGACCCCACTCCTTGTAAAACACTTGAGCAACATCACCCTTTTGTGCCGTTGTCTTTAATAGCTTCTGTTTTTCATTCTTTGTGCTTTTCATAACACTGCTGCCAAACTTTGCTTAACAACAGGACAAAACTTACCGTCTTTTCTCTATATTTGATGCCAAGGTCTTGGATTAAATATAGAAATGGGTTTTTTTTCCTTCGGAGACTTCCTCCTAGAGACAATAGCTAAGATAACACTCCAACATGTCCTAATTGTTTGCTGCTATTGACTGCTCTTTTATTCAGGCATTTTATAGAACATATATAAACACTGTTCATGTGGTGACTCAGTCTGAAGTTGCCACCACAGCTTTATTTTGGATTTTTTCCAGAACCCATTGTTTTTACAGTGTTTCAGGTGAAACAAAAATATTACTCTGGAGTATGTCTTTCATCTTGTAATCATCTCCCCAGGAAATGAAACCATGTGCATCAGCCTTAACGCATCACACTGGTACTTTGTTGTGTAAAATCTACATATAGTTTTTTTTTTTTCAGCAGCGTATATTAACTTGGTGAACTGCCTCAAGAAAAATAGTTCCCTGGCTTGGACACCGTGAATGTTTTTCCCCCTCTTACAACCTCTTTGCTTTCCTAAGCACTTCTTTTTTTTCAACTGGGGAAACTTTGTTAGTGTTGTTGGGATAACTGTGTTTTTCCTCAACTAAATTTCCCTTTTTTTTACCTTAAAGTTACTACCACCTTCCTCTTGGTTAAGTTGGACCAGCCTGGAAACTCCCTGATTTCATTATAAGATGTTGATATGATTTTTCAGTGACAGGTACAAACCTTTCCACCCAGCTGTCAGTCTCCTAATTTCATAGTATTCCCTGTGCGTGCCAGTACATGGAGCAAAAATCAGGGCTGAAAAAGGAATTCGGTTGCTTCAGAACCTCAGCAACCACCTGGTTAACTTTAGGGTGGCCTGTGCTGAGCTGTCTTCTCCTCAGACTGTGTGTGGCTGTTGGGAAGGCAGAGGAGACTCTATGAACAATAACGGGTGTGTTAGGATGGAAGAATTCCAACCCTTCTAACATTTATTTGGTTAAAACTAGCCTCTTCCATTCTGCTGTCTGTTGTTCTCAGGCATCAGAGGGTGAATTTTTCCGTTGAGGTTCCTCAGATGCCCACGTGCAGATGGAAAATACTTGGTGGGATGTCACTGGAGCAGGGGTGGTGTTTGCTGGGGGGGAGGCAGTGGTGGAAAAGCCATGACCAGAACTCAGGTGTGTCCTTCTCTGCTACTATAAGAAAACCCCAAGTATTGCAAGCAGTCAGCGTGCGACATGGAAAACACAGAGGTCATTATTTTCCCCCATGGAACCAGGGGATGGCTTGCCCAGTTTGTGCCAGTCAGCAAGAGCTTGCCATGAGGAGCTCAGGCTGGTCTTCATGCTGTGCTGCACTGGCACAGCTCCGTCAAAGAGTGAAAAGCTGTGAGCCATGAGCTTGCGGTGAGAAACAGTAGAAAACGGTAGAGAAGCTGTCTCAGTTGGAGGTCACAGCAAGCCCTCCGCTGCGGAGCAACTGGTGCAGGCGAAAAGGTGAGACGTTGAGTAGAAAGTGGGAATTGAAATTGTTTCTGAAAGTACCAACAAGGTGCAGCTGCAAAGTGTACTTCCTTCTACCATGCTCTGCAGGGTGTAGCATATGATTTTGGAACTGCCTCCTTTTGAGAGGGAAAATAACCATCCAACCATCCCCAAACCCCCTTTTTTTGGCAGGGAAAAGAGATTCTGTTGAAAGCTGCTTTTGAGCAACTGGCAGTATTATTTCCTTAGAGTGATGGAAACGGGCACATAAACTAATTTTGGAGAATTCTAGACTTCCCTGCAACCTTCTGAGCAAAGACCCAAACCTGCGTGAGTTCTTCTGGGATCAGGGCAGTCAGTCCCACCACCAAACTTTAAAAAACGTCTAGGCTAAGGGGATAAAACCACTTCATTTGGGGAAAAAAAGGCATCCTTCTCTGGATCTCATAATCTAGGGAGAGCACCAAGAGGAGCCTCCGAGTTTTCCACGCTACCGTGGATTCTTGCACAGGATGAAGAAATTATCACCCACCTGTTTCTTCCAACTCGCTTCAACCCAAAGCAGGGTGGATCGGCAGGGCTTAGTGCAAACTTTTAGCGTTAGAGGAGTGATTTTATCATGAAAATCTAGTTGAAAATTTGGATTTCATGAAAGTATTGGTTGCCAGATCTTTATTTTTTCAGCGCTGCTTTTATGTTGCTGCCTCATTCTCGCTGTCACCCATTGTTTGTTCTTGGCATTTGATGTGGTTTATTACTCAGAACCAGAGCTAATACATATTCAGCAGTCCAGGTTCTGTGCTTTGGAGAAAGGACAAGTGATTAAGTGCCGTATTTAACTGTCTAACCCTCATTTTGAGAGAGGAGCAGGTGGCCATGAGAACAAGACTTTCAAACAGGAAACTATGTATTTTATCTCTTCGTGCTTTTCTTCACTTGGCAGCTTGAGGCATAACTGGAGTTTCAGCCGTAGCCTGGCTCTTGTCTGGGTGGAAAAGTCAGATTTAAGCAGAAAAAAAAAAGCTTGTCCTGTCAATTCAAGGATTTGAATGCGAGTGCTGGTAATGCTGGAGTTAATAGTGAGTAGAAATTCCTCAACATAAGTTGGGAATCATCAGCTGTTTATAAAGTGTAACCAATTTGCTTATATTTTTACACAGGAGCATTATTTTTAGTCAATGATTAGCCACTTGTTGCATTCTCCTCTTGTCATGAAATTACATTCATTGCAGGCAACGTCTTAGGTTTCCTCTGGACGTAGCTCCAGGTGCAGGAACTTGTTCAAAGACCGTGATTGCTGACCTTCACGAGCCTGGGTTCTTTGTCACACGCTTCCAGTGTGACTTTGGACAAATCCTTTAACGTTTCTGGGATCCATTTATTTGTTGGGAAGTCCTTACCATGTGAGGAAAACCTCTGCAGGTTCTACTCATGTGGTAACCGTGTGATCCAGGTGTCAAGAATATCAGAGGCTCCTCACATGTTTGAGATCCTGGGATAAAAATTGCAATTTGCAAGTGAAAATTAGTGTTATCAATTAGGATTAACTGGTGAGAATCTGTATTTCTTGGGCATGTTACAAGTGCCAGAGGTTCCACAGGAAGATATAAGTATCCTTTTGAAATTTGTGTCTTTCTGTATTTCCAGTTCACAGGAGCAGCCTGAGACACTGATTTCTGAGGCTAATTGTGAGTTGTGAGAATAAGTGTTTTCCTTTGAATCCTGACTAGTACCCTGTGATGGCAGGAGAATTTTGTACCGTATAATACTTTTATAATCTGTAGAAGAAAATTATCCATCAAGGGTAATTAACAGGCAGGGCAATATTTTTAAAGGTTATCTGGCTGTGAGTATCATTAAGTGTACATAACCCATGAAGATTCATGTCTCAACTACATTCCTTCATCTTTGGGTGTTTAAGTAAAACTTTTAGGAAGATTAATAATGTGATTTTACGTCATTTTTGTTGAGTTTTTTTCTAAGAAACTTCAATGTGCTGCAGATGAGCTGTTTTTCACTTTTGTGCTTTGTTTTGCCTGCAGATGATGGGGTTGAAGTGAAAGGAGAATACAGTGAGAGAGAGGAGAATGCTTTAAATTCAGAGCCTATGGAAACCCCTGAAGAAAATGAAATGCCTTACACCTACCCCAGAGAATATAACGAATATGAAAGCATTAAACTGGAAAGACACTCTGGTTCATATGACAACGTCAGGCCAGCTAGTGGAAAAATGAATTGTGATATCTGTGGACTAGCCTGCATTAGCCTCAATGTCTTGATGGTTCATAAGCGTAGCCACACCGGTAAATATCCCTCTATTACTCTTGTAAGGGCTGAATATTGAAAGGAGAATAGTTTGTAATCTAGAGCACTTATTTTTAAAAACGATACCAAAATCAGCGTTTCTTTGCTCAGTCTGTGAGTCCACATATAACCCCTAACAAGTTACTCACTTTTCTGTGCCTCACTTTACCCACCTTTCTTCTTACCAGGACTGAATGTTAGTAAATGTGTATTTGTGAGGCATTTTAAGAATCTTGGATGAAAGGCACTATGTTATTCGAGTACTTCAGACACAAAACACAAGTTAGATTGGTTTTGTGCTGCCGTTTCCAGCCTGTGTGTGTATTTCTCTTTGTGCTGTACTTCGGATAAGACCTTTTTTTTTTCTTTTGTCTGAAAATTGCTAGCTTGTTGGAATCAGCCTCCTCCAGAACACTTATTTCCATGGAAAATCTGTACAGCATTTTCAGTAGTCGTACATGTGTTACAAGAGGCTCTGACACCCCGGAGCTGCACGTAACTCCCACTGAAGTCAACGGAAGGGCTGTGTGTGTTGCTATAGAAAGAAATTGATCCAGTACCTCATTCTTTCCCCTTCCGAAAAGGAAAGGGCATGAGGATAACATGATACCCACGTAACCATTAAATGTCCTTTTTTGTATGTCATTTTAAGGTGAACGGCCATTCCAGTGTAATCAGTGCGGAGCTTCCTTTACTCAGAAGGGTAACCTCCTCCGCCACATTAAGCTACATACAGGGGAAAAACCTTTTAAATGTCATCTTTGCAGTTATGCCTGCCAGAGGAGGGATGCGCTAACAGGTCACTTAAGGACACATTCTGGTAAGTGGCTTCAAAGACACTTCATGTGTTTTACATGTGTGTCACTAGGACACTGGGCGTGGAAAGCAGAGGCAATCATAGAATGCTTAGAGTTGGAAGGGACCTTAAAAATCATCCAGTTCCAACTCCCCTGCCCTGGGCAGTGACACCTCTCCCTAGAGCAGGTTGCTCCAAGCCCCATCCAGCCTGGCCTTAAACACTTCCAGGGATGGGGCATCAACAACTTCCCNATGCCAAGTTTGCTCAGCCACTCTGGTTTCCAAGAGCTGCCGGATCGCAGTGACCGCTCGCTCTGCTCACTGCGCTGGTGGAACTCCCTCGGGACACGGCTCCGCTCCTGATGCCGAAAGAGGACACGGGGAAACCCGCTGTCATGCCTGTGTGCTGTGAGAAAATGCCAGCCTCTGTGCCTGCTGGCACAAAAGAACTCCTTGGTGTTTTCCGATGAGGAGCCAGGCTATGCCAGCAATCTCTGAATTTCAGGAGTAGCACGAAGATGTGCTTTGCTGGGATTTCTTTCCAGTCTTGTTCCAATAGCTCTAAGAGCCCAATCCAGGCCAGGAGGACTCCAGGGCTGGTTAACACCTTGCTGTTGTGTAGTGCCTTTCATCTGAAGGTCTTAACATGCTCAACAAATGCCAGTGGTTTTTTTCAAGACTGGTAGGGCGTTGCGTCCGTTTTACAGATGGGGGAAACTGAGGCACAGAGCTGAGGTGACGTGGATAACAAGCCAGGTATAAATTGATCAGTCTTAGTTCCCCCAGTTCTGCAAGAGCCAGGTCGTGCTTACTCTTTGATTTGAGTTACACAGAGACCTAGAAAGAAAACATGTATTCTCAGTATAGATGTTACCTCTGCGCTGCATTTTACAGGGGGGGAAAAAAAGTTCAACCTCAGAAAGAACCAAAGTTAAAAATGAGATTATCTGACACGGATAAACGAGATTCTGATTTAATCACGACCCAGCACAGTGGTGGTAACCGTCCCCCACCAGCACAATGCTAAAAACATCATGCTTCGAACACATCGTGTGGTTATTGTGACTGAAGTTTTCAAGAGCTGGCTTATTCGACAGTATAAAGCAAATCTCTTCAAGTGAATCACATAATGAGTGAGCGATTGCAGGAGCAGCAGGGAGTACGGTCTTTTGGCACAGTGTACAATGCAAGGCTAGTTGTATTTGTGCTGTAGAGAGATAGTATTTTGCCTGCGTGAGTGAGAGGATATCTGTTTGCAAAAAATATAATGAGATAATTTAGGAAGTGCTTCCAGCCCTTGTGTCTGAGGCTCTGGGAAAAGCTGTATGGATATCCTGAGTTTCAAAAAGGTTTGTTTTAGCTTAAATGAATTAGGAACATAATTCGCTTTACAATAAGTGCCTTTGGAAATGAAATGAACCTCGTGCATGGTTTTGGTTTGGTTTAACTCAATGAATTTAATGAAATCCTTTAAAAATCCTGTGCAGCCAGGGCCTAGGTGAGGCGGTTAGGACAATCACAGTCCTGGTTTAGCAGCGGTAGAGTCGGTCATCCCCAGGGAAGTTACACCAAGAGAAGTTGTCAGCCAGAGCCGGGCTCCTGGGGACAGCGTTTAAGTGTTAGTCCTCTCTTTACTGGTATAGAACTTGGGGCTGAAGAGCACCCTGCAGGGACTGTGTGTGTCCAGAGGGTTTCACCCTAATTTTGTTTGTCACCCTAATTTTGTGCCTCATAACCTTAACAGAAATTTAAAGCATTCTCCGTGAACTGAGTGTATTGCTAACTGTATGCTTGAATGGCAGGGAGACAGTGTTTTAGCCTTCTCTTGTGATTATTTTCTGCTGCTTTCTTATTTTTCCAGTGGAGAAGCCATACAAATGTGAGTTTTGTGGAAGGAGCTACAAGCAGAGGAGCTCGTTAGAGGAGCACAAGGAGCGGTGCCGCACGTATTTGCAGAACGCTGGCATGTGTGAGGCTGGTGAGTTTATAACACGACAGTGGTTTGGGGGTGCGAGGGGTGTGTGTGGTGGCACATTTCAGTTCTTCAGAAAGGGCATCTGGTAAGCTGTTAATTCACAGCCTGAGAACAGTTTTTACTACAATCATTTTCAATAACCTGAGGGGCTGTAACGTTTTATAAAAGGGTCTGGTTTAATGCATCCCTCAGGCAGCTAGTTAGAGAATGCTTTTATTTTAATCACTTTTTTATTTCACAGTTACTTTGAATAAAACCTCTAAAACACCTTGTACGCAGCATTTGAGGGGTAATGGTTTTAAATTAGAAGAGGGGAGATTTAGATGAGATATTAGGAAGAAGTTCTTTGCTGTGAGGGTGGTGAGGCACTGGAACAGGTTGCCCAGGGAAGTTGTTGATGCCCCATCCCTGGAAGTGTTGAAGGCCAGGCTGGATGGGGCTTGGAGCAACCTGCTGTAGGGAGAGGTGTCCCTGCCCATGGCAGGGGGGTTGGAACTTGATGATCTTGAAGGTCCCTTCCAACTCTGACCATTCTATGATTTGTGTAGGTGACACAGTAAGTCAGATTAGTCCTACATTATGTGGCTTATTTTATTGGATGCCCCTGGTTGTTGACAGCAGTTGTTTACACATCTCAGTCCATTTGATGCTTCCTTTTCTTCAGCATAAGGTCTGTTGGTCAAAATCAGTTAGAATTTGCAGAAGTTTTAGTGGCAGGAATCTAGGGCATGGAAATGGGGTGCTGTCCTGGAGATCACCGACCGATCAGCTTAGGAGGGAGAGAGAGGTGAAGGATTTATTTGAGTACAGAGCTGACTTTGAAAAGGGCTGAAGGTAAAATGGATCAAAACCCCAGTTTTCCTGATTTTCCTTGCTGCAGTTCTGAAAATACTTTAGTGAAAGAATAACTGCCATAATCTTTTAGCCAGCTTCACCTGAGTATTTCCAGTCCTAAAATGAACTTGTGTGATTTGAGTCCCACAAGACGCCAGTAAGTCAGGAAAGAATTACTTTTCCCATTCAGAGTCGGGAAGTGGTTGTGGCCTCCTCAGAGATTATAGGACTGATCTGGATCTGTAGTTGAGGCCACAACTGCAGAATTCGGGTTCTATGCAGCCTTAGAACAGACAAATAAACAATAACTTCAAGGAATTGAGTTTCCTGCTTTTGATTGTTAATGTCAAATAGGATTTTCTTTACAAGGATAAAGGTTAGATGGAGTTTTCAGTGAAGAAAACTAAAATGTAAAAATATACTTAGAGAGATGACAAGGCCCTTTAATATTTTTTTTTAAAAAGTAATGTATTTATTATATGATTATCAAGCAAAGATTCTGCAAGTGTCATCACAAGCTGGGCCTGAAAACCAGGGTGAAGACCCATTAATTTATAATGATGGCAGTTTGGGCACGAGAGTTCTTGCCCTGTGCAGTGAGCCAGGTGGTGGATCAGCCTTTATGACAACACACACACAAAAGCCACCATAAAGAAACAAATATCTCACAAAGTTAGCCCATGAAAAACTGGAAAGCTCTTCTTTTCAGCAAATGACATGTTTTTTAGAGCTTTAGTAAAAGTAAATGCTTATCAGAATGTCAGCAGGTTTTGGTTTTCGTGAGAACTCATACACACTGTAACTGTGGTTTTACATTACAGTATGTACTCCCATGATGGCAATTGCTCCGAGATGTCCACCATGTGAAAATGGAAAACGTGATAGCTGCTATAGATTTCTGCTTTTAAATGATTCTCATGGTTTATATTCATTTCAGGATAGCAACAATTCACTTATCCTGAGTCTGCTGTGTACCCCTTACGGCAGTGCGACCGTACACCTTAAATTGGTCACAGAGGAAATGTGAATTTCCAGTGTGACACGGTGTGGCTGCACCCAATGCCTTTAAGACTTTCATGCTTTTGAAAATATTGCAGTGTTTTCAGTGGAGTAGTAGGTTTTATGAAAAACAGGAACCCCCGTCTTGCTGAGGCATTTCCATTCGATTCTCTGGCATCAGCACTCTGTCAGATGACAGAAGCAGCGAGAGGGAAGGCTGGGAAGGGCCTCAGGAGCTCATTTACTGCATTTGACTGGTGTTTTTTTTCCCCTAAGTGTAGCATTTTGCACTTGGGTTTAGTCAGCATTGTTTTTTTAATTTCTGATCATTTTGCTTATTGGCATCACGTTGAATTTTGGTGCTTTTCTGAAGCCCTTGCAGCCTTCTCACATGGACCCATTCTTCAGTGCAAGCATGTTCTACGTCCCATCACCCAATCATTAATTAATTAAACTATTGAAAACCCATTCTAGTTACTTTTTAGTGGGAGGTTTGCATGTTCCAAATGTAGCAGTGTGGAAATACCTCTGAAAGAGAGGTTTTATGTAACCCCAATTAGCCAGAGCGTTGCTCAGTCCCTGATAACAATCTCTGGTCACATTGTTCTCATTGCACAATCACCCACCTCTCTGTTCCACTCTCCATTATTTAGTGACCACATCGAGATGCTACAGGAAGCAATGCCTCTAATTTGAGCTCGGCTTTGTGCTTTAGGGTTTTGTGAACGATGCCCGCACGTTCTAAAAACTCTACTCACATTTACAGTGTGACAGAAACCACATCATGGAAACAGTTCAGTACAGGTTCAATGATGGTGTGTTCATGCTCTGGGCTGGGAGAAGAGTGTCCGCTCTCTGGACCTCTACAGAGTGACAGGGTGGCCAGGTGACAGCAGTGGCTCATCAGCCAGCGACTCCAGGAAACCATAAATAGTCGTTCGTGATGGATAAATCACATTTGCACAAAATTTTTTCTCCTGGAAGTGTTTTATAAGCATGAGATCTGCGCACACCGCTGAGGAAGGCAACAGTCCTTGGAAAGAGCCCCAGAGACACCTCAGGAGGGGACCAGGGAAGGCTGTGGTCAGTCGCCAGTGTTGGGTCCACAGGAGGTGGTGACCCAGCTTGAAAAGTGGTTGGGATGCTGGAGTTAAACCCCGTCCCATCACTGTGTGAAACACCTCAGTTGGGAGCTTTGCTTTCTATGTAATTCCAGAGGTACAGGCGAGGCACTGATCAGATCTGAAGCAAAGGGAAAAAGGTGATTTATTTGCTCTGCAGAGTTTCTTTCAGCATCCCGAGAGTTTCAGCTGTTTTTTGGCCGTGCAGCTGAGCCATCGGGAGTATTTAACTTGCAGGACATTGCAGGATCTCAAGCTGAACAGGTGAAGTGCTTTGAAAGTCTGCATTTTTCTTTATAACTATTCATTTTTTCTCAGTGTAACTTTGAGCAAATCACTTGTCCATTTCCATCAGTCCAGCCTGAAATGTAGTTTTAGATACATGTTATAGTTAGATAATTAGTTCTTTAAACTGATGTCACGATGTGCAGCAGAACCATCCGGTGGGTGAGGTGACTGAGGAGGGAGACAGGGCATGATTATTTCTCTCGGTCAAGAAGTCTTTAGAAAACTTTGAGTGCTTAAAAAAAAATAAAATTTTCTGAATACTAAATATTATTATTGGATTGTTTAATAAGTGATGACAAAGAAGGAGGTGGATGAGATAATTTCAAGGTACCGTTTGGGTAGAGAGCGCAGTGTTGTGGGAGAGAACCAGTGTAACCCCCCGTGTCTCAATGGCAGCAGATTCTGCTCCCCGAAGGCTGCATTATGAAGGCATTGTCAAAGGCCTTTTGTGGCCCATAAATAGAGATATTTTTTTTACTTTAGGAAAAAACGGCCATTAGCAAGGAGTAGAAAATCTTAATGTGAAAGAAAAGAGCCTCAGTATTAAAATAAAACGGCAGACAGACATCAAGCTGGAAGATTGATATTTACAGCTGTCCCAGAACATATTATGTAGGTCAATAGTTACTGTCTCTTCAGCAATCTCGCCTGAGTAAAGACTATTGTTACCTCTGCAGGAAGCCGCTCGTCTGCCCCCTCGACACTAATTTAATAAAGTTCCCTTGGTGGCACATAAATAACCCTGACGGGACGAGCAGTCGCTGATGGGCTGCCTGGAGCTGCCAGCGTGTTCATAGGGCTGGCTCAGGGACCTACAGCACCTTCACTCCTGGAGTTGTGTCAGGAGATAGGGAAAAAGATTCTGAAACCCTGAAATTAAAGCTTTTAACAGAATCTGAGTGCAACTCATGAAGTTACAGATTGAGAAAAAGAGGAACTAGAAGAATAAGAAAAGTGAAGAAATGGTAGGGACCAGGGCTCTGCTTTTCTGGCAGGGATGAGTTGTGTTTTCTTTCTTCTGTTTTTTAATTTGCAATGTAAATTCTTGAATATACAGCACTGTTTGTAGTATTATCTTGTTGAGGGTAGTTGTGGGGTGTTTGGGTTTTGAGAATTTAAATTGCTATTATTAATGACTTGTGCAATGATCCCATCAAGATTAAAGCTTTCTGGGTTGGGGCTGATTCCAACCTTGAGCTGCAGTTGTCTACAGATCATATAAAGACCTCGGAAAGCACACGCTGGGTTTTGGAGTGTGAGAGTTAAACAGAAGTTCTGAAATTAAAAATCTCATGACCTTATTCTCAAGAATTAACTAGAGCTTCTGGCCCAGATCCAGACGGGTGATTATGTTCTGCCTACCTGACTTTCCCTTGGAGTTTCAGCTTAATCTGATGTTTTGTCTCACTTTGTGTAAACTCTTACGTAGCGTCTTGGTATTTCACGCTGGGAGCAGGTGCCTTTTAGGAGCTGATGAATGTATTTATGTAAGTCTCTAAACACACTAGAGTCATTTGGAATAAAAACCAGACTAGAAAGGCAGTGTGTTATTACTTTAAAGCATGCCCTCTGTGGTCTGGTTATCATTTATATCATGGGGTTCCAGCCTAATGAAACAGGGCTCGGGCAGAGCTGGGTTGAGCCCTGTTATCCCATCCCTCCTGAGTCATGTTCTTAGCCAGCAGTTGTGGCATCGAGGACTTATGAAGAGCTTTACGTTTTCAAAACGCTGAACAAACATTAACAAATAGCTCTGGCTGAGGTTTGGTGAGTCACGGTTTGTGCTGACTGAAACTCATATGATATCAATAAGAGCAATAATAAACAGGTAAAGGAATGACTGGCTCTGAAGCCTGCAGGGCACTGCTGCACGCCGGGCTATGGAAGGATGATAATGCACTTTTATCACCTGCTGTGCTTAGCAAACTGCAATTTCAGTCCAATTCTTAATAGCACTGCATTTAGCAGGACTGAAATGATACCAAAGTGCTTGTGTTGTTTTTCCCTGGCATTTTCCTTCTCTTTTCTTGTGGATTATGATTCCCATATTGAGGTATGCTGGTGCCACAGTACAGTAACACAGCAGCCAGGATTCCTTCATGGGGAGATCTGACCCTCTGTGTTACCTTGGGAGAGTAAATCACTCTTCCTTGTTTTCCATTTGTACCAGCTCTGAAGTGGGTCTGGTTTTCACCACAGGGGTCCCTAAGGCTGAAACTCTTCATGCTGCTATTTAATATAAAAATACCACGACCACTACTTTGTTCTTCAGGCAAGAGCAAGCATTTTGGGGGGAAGGCGCAGCGGTTAAGTTCGGTATTAGTCTGGCAGTACTGATATGAGGTGGCAGTCCCTCAGCTGGGCTGAGCTGGCCCAAAAACCTCCCCGAGGTGAGAGCAAGCAGTAATTTCCCTGAAACGATGGGCACTGGTGAGTGTGGCTGGAGGAGAGCTCCAGAAAATGGGAAGAACCTTCAAACAGGCAGTGGCCCGGTCTCAGGAGAAGGGTCACAGGGCCCACATGTTCTTCTCCTAAAATTAGGAATTCTGGAGGCTGTAATGACCTTTAAAACACCTAATGTGCTTAAAGTGTGCCAGAGAGAAACGTTCCTCATGAGTTTTAGCTGCAGCATTTAGTGATAATGACACCTGAAAAAAACAAAGTTAGAAGTGAATATTGAGAGACTATATTCTTTTTCTTTTGATGAAACACTAGTATGTTTTATGCAAGTTTCTAAGTGATTAGTTAAGATATCTAGGTATGACTGATACCTAAACCGTGTACCAAGAGCACTGAAGGTCTGACATTGGAGGTTTGCAGCCCTGTGCCCGTGTGCAGGTGTCACAGAGTCTTACTCAGAATAAAAAAGAAAGGCCGACAGAGGTTCTGTCTCCATCGAAGTGTTGTAACCAACCCTTCCAGCCAGTCTGTTTTACACTTCCTCTTGCTGATGAAGATGCTGGGTTCGGAGGGTTTGTGCTCCCCTTGCATGAGCTGGGGACTGCAAGATCCGTCTCTGTTTCTGTGCTTGGTTCCACTGACCACAACTGGTGCCCAAGATGCAAAGAGCAAGAACGACAGAAAAAAGCAAAACAAGTTTACATCAGATCTCCAAACTGTTTCCTCCCAGTTAGTGTGGCAAACTCCGGAGATTAAACCATTCATCTCTTCCTTTTTTTTTTCTTTTTTTTTTTTTCTCTTTTTTTTCCTTTTCACCTACGTGTTGCTTTTTTTGTTGTTTTTGTTTTGTTTGTTTCTTTTTCTTTTCACATTTTCCAAACTAGCAAGCGTGGAGGCAAGGCACATCAAGGCAGAGATGGGGAGTGAAAGAGCCCTTGTGCTGGACAGGCTAGCGAGCAACGTGGCAAAGCGAAAAAGCTCAATGCCTCAGAAATTTATTGGTAAGAACAAAAAACCTTTTCATCTGCGACAGTTAAATATGTGCAAGTTGGTAACCTGTAGTACAGTGCCTCTTCTGATTTTAAGTATCCTTCTCGAGTTTATAACCTAATCTAATGTGAAAGAATAGAAATAAAATAACTTGGATTGTTCTGATATGCTTTTAGTGCTTTGTTGTAGGGTTTTGATTAAAACAAAAAGAGTATATTCTGTTAGATTCTGAAGCTGGGAGCTGCTCTTGTGCTTTGTGTCTGTGCAGGCAATGTATAAATATATTTTATGAGCTTCTTGTGTGTTGTTTGCTGTCCCTGGGCATTTGAAATGTTCTCTGCGAGGCTCTTCAGAGGGAAAGAACAGGAAGGCTCGATGCTGCTCAGAGCTGAGAGCTCTTTTTAAGTCAGCAGGAGCTGAAGGCACTTGCAAGCAGCGTGTGTGGAATAAGGCCTAAAGACAGAAAAGTATTGGATTTCTGTTAGTCATCCTGCTGAATTTGAATATGATTTTTAAAAAAAAATATCAAATCCTTTCTTGTGGTAATTTAAGCAATGAGATGTTTCCATAGCATTTTCTTTGCATTTCATTTTATATGATCAGAGTTTTGCATCCTGGGGATCTTGAATACTAGTTGGGCAGGTTTTTGTGTTCCAGTGAACGCCTGATCCTCTTGGCTACTCTTGTCTCATTAACTTGCCTTTTAAGAAACTAAAACTCAACTCTCCTGTCCTGAGCAAAGACCTGCCTCGCTCAGCAGTTCTAGAATATTACTAATAATGCCTTATTTGTTCTATTCCTTGTGGTTAAATGAGGTACAGAGCGCTTCTTTCTCTTGCTATACCCTTTCCCTTTGGTGTGGGGTCCCGTGTGGTGGTGGGTGTTGACACCCATGGCTGGGGAGGGGAGAAATGTGGGGCTGGGTGAGCAGGCAAGGACCAGACCTGTCACACAGACCCACCAGAGGGACCTTCTCAGGACCTGGCTCGAACCTGCGGGGCCAAGGGCCAAACCTAGGTAGAGGTATGCAGCTAAATCTGTAAAAGCAACCTTATTTCTGAAGGTAACGTAGCTCTTGCTGGATTTGGTGGGTAGCACTGGATTTTTCATCTATGAAAACCCGTAACTTTTAGATGTCTCAGCATGGCTTTGGAAAGGTCACCTTTTTATGGAGTGAAGTAACCCCAGCACGCTCCGTCGGAGTGCCTTTGGGTACTTAATATTGAAACTGTTGACTGTGTGATTTAGCCCTTCCATGTCACGCTGTGATTCAAACAGTAATACCAATGCAAATGGCTTTCAAAATCTTTAGCTACCTCTTTTAGCACCCAGATCAGCTTCCCCCTGTCTCTTTTTACGACTGCTACCGATTCAATCTGTGTGCCTTTAATTAAACGCATCCTGCAGCAGGACACAAGGGCTCAGCACATGCTTGAAGTTAAGTTACTGGTGTTTTTCTGGTTTGTTTTGCCAGAGAACTGGTTATTGGATGGGGTAGATCCTTTTTTGACTTGTTATTGTGCTCAGTAGCGTGGTCTGCAGATGGAGTGAGCTGATAAACCATGTCCTGCACAGGGTTTTGTGGAGTAGCTGGAGGACCCAGAACAGTTGACCTCAAGGAACAGAATAACCTGTTCCCGAAAATCACTGTTTTTCTAGACCCTGTGTGATTGGCGTGTTCTTGCTAGGTAGCATGTGAAAAATGCACTCCCTTGGTCCCTTTTCTCCCCGGGAAGCACGTTTGCAGGAGCAACGTCCGACCTTGGTTTGACTCCTGTGACTTTCTGAACTGCGGGTGTAGAAGCGCGGATCTGCCAGGACAGCTTTGTGATTTCTTGGGAAACGGCCTTCCCAGAACGGCTGCTGATTTTTCATTTTGGCAGGAAGAAGGGACGGAGATGTGTACTAACAAGGCATCTTTGTTTGCCTCATTTCGGTGAATGAAGTCTATTGATCAGAAAAAAACACCAACCCCAACCCTTTGTTATTATTTGAGGGGGCTCTGTGGAGATTCTCAGGAGCGCCAGGAGTCTCTCCCGCTTTATTTTTTGACATTTTCATCTTCAGGAGCCAACCTTGTGTGTGCAAGTCTCAAACAGGGTCACGGAGCAGCAGATTTTATTATGTTTGACTCTGAACCCCTACACAGGGCCCCCCTCCAAAGGCTTCTCCTCCAAAGGTTTTGTCCTCAGCTTTTCCTTTAGTTACGAGGGAACAAGGACCTGAATTGGAAGTTTACGATTCCACCTTTCCTATTTTGCTGTGGATTTATATTTTGCATGTATATGGCCCAAAGCTACAAACCCTGCCTTTTTGTACTTCCTGGTTTGATTAATGAACAGGTTAGTTTTATTTTTTTTCAAACTCAACAAATGAAAACAGCCTGATACTGGTGGTACTTAAACCCTCACGGGGCTGTACGTCGGGTTGACTCGAGGTGAAGTAACCCGGGCTTTTCTGCCAGTTGACACCAACTTGACCCACACAATTCTATTTCTTCCTTTAAAAAAACCAAGGAGTTTATATAAAAAAATAAAATCTCACTTTCCCATAGAGATAGAAGTGCTGGTGTGGTTCTGACACGTTAACAGCTCCCCTGACCCCCCAAGTGGGCACGGTCTAATGAGAAATGACCCGCTTTGGTTAACGAGGTGGCAAGAAGAAGGTTCTCTCCCTCTTTCCAGGGTCTGCACCTCATCAGGCTGCCAAAATCTGTGCAGGGTTTAAGGGTGAGCGAAGCATCACTGGGCAGCACGTGAGCCTGTGTCACACGCCATGGCTCATGTGTGAATTCTGGAGGGGAAAGCTTTTGCGTTGCACTGAGACAAGAACATTAAATAAAATTAAAAAAAAGAGGAAAGGCGTTGTGCTGAGCAGTGGCTGCTTTGTAGGTGAACATTGGGAGAACCTGTACATTTCATTTTTAACATAGTGTTTTTCAGTTTTAGTAGCTTAACTCAGGATAAATTACATATTTTCTCTCTGTAGCCAAGAGGACAATCTGCTGCTTTCGGCGCAGACCATCGTACTCACCCCCAAATACTCCTTTCCCTTTTCCTAAATCATCGAGACTAACTTTCTCCTGGCTGATTGCTGTCATTTTTAAGTGCACCGCTGGCTTTCTTTGTCTCTCTCCATAGAAAAGTTTGCTGTGTTTCACTGAGGGGAGACTAAAATAAAGAATGAAAAGGGGGGGGGCCCTGCCCCATCCCCTTGACTGCGCTGCGGTGCCACGGCTTGGCCTTCTGTGTGTACCATTAGCACTTTCTGTGGCATTTTCACACAGACTCAGCCTACCTAAATATAGGCAGCCTTCTGAGATATCGAAATCAGACGTCTGCTTGACTTGGGGGTGTCTGCTGAGACTGCAGGGGGGGCAGAGAGAGGGAGAAGCTGTTCTTTAGGTAGTGCCTTTTCCTCCTAAAGTACCTTAGAAACCTCGCAGTCTGGTTACAGCCTCATTTCTTGCCCTCTCCTATAAAGATTCCCCCACCTGATGTGCTGGAGCCTTTTAAAAATGTACAGCAATGTGAGACATTAATGTGTGTCAGAAAAGCGTTTGGGTATTTGCATTTCATTTGATATAACTGGTAATTTAAGCGAGACAGACTGGGCTGTTGTGGGGACTCTAAAAAGCCACCAGGATAGTGGAATAACAGAATGTTGTCAGAGCCTCACTGATTATATGTTGCCTTTTTTGTGTCTTACCTTATGACAGTGAATCCTAACCCCAAATTTGTAGGGAGTCCAGTCTATTTTTACTTTTGTTGCCTTGTTGTTTTTTTTCTTTTTCTTTTAATTTCAAATTTGTTCACATCTTTCACTTGCCTGGAGCTGCTTTTATGAGTCATACACAATGTGCTATATCGCTTTGTTTCCTCCTGGGTAAGGCTGGATAGCGAGTTTTTGTTGAGGCTTGGGAGCAGTTACACTCTTGTGGTTCACTAACCTTTTTTCAGAGTGTTTTATAAGAGAAACGTGAGCTCCTGGTTTTCTGCCTCTGCAGTGAAACCTGATGAGTTTCATATACATTGAGTCATGGTGTTGACAGGTGACTGATAAACATCTGCACCACTCCAGTTACCGTAACTAAAAGATTAGTGGATCTCATGTTTGCAAGTCGCTTGCACACGAAACATTTGGCCTGGTCCAGTTTTGGTTTTTGTTTTTTTTTTAAAGCTAGAAACAATTTTATCTTTTATGTAACCACGGAATTCAGTTACTTATTGCTAGACATTCATAAAAAGAGGTGACTTTGGTCCTTTTGGGGAGCGGTTTGATTTCTGCCCCGTGCCTGGCACGGAGAGAACTGCTTGCGATGGGTTGCCCAGTCCACCCTCCCCTGCCCCAGTCCTTGCTGGAAGAGGCGTGAGAGGAATTTCAGGTACAATCTCTTCACTCTCCTCCCCTTCTGTCTCGCCTAGAGCTTTCGGAGCCCACATTAGATTGTCTGAAAAAAACTGGTGCTGAGTTCAAAGCAAGCAGGCGTGGTGCAGAGGGAGCTGGAGCTGTCAGAGGACAGTGGGTGAAAACCTGCTTCAGTGTCCGAGGGCAGATAAAAGACTCTCTGTCATGGGTAAAAGTGGTGAAAAGTGTGTGAGATCTCAGCTGCTGCTCGTCTGCAGTGTTTCTGTTAGAGACGGGTACGCTTTTTGGGGAGGGCAAGTCAAGAACAAAAGGTTGCAGTTGATACTCTGGACTATTTTGGTTCATTATCTGTTAGCTCTTTTACAAGTATTTTCATTAATGGTCATTTTCTAGGGGAAAAAAAATATGTGACAAGTTAGTCTATGGAAACTTTGATAATATTCTTCCCCTTAAATCCCAGAATAATTACAAAAAATTAATGATTTGCCCAGGAAATATCCACACCACCTCCTCTATTAGATCCTTTTGCTTCCAAGCCTGGACTTTAAAAAGAAAATTACAAAACCCCCCAAAATCCCACCCAAAACTTATGTGTGTGTATGAGC
>VXBW01003978.1:2274-18399 GCA_013400375.1 Thinocorus orbignyianus
AAAAAATATTTGGGTTTATTTTTTGAGTTCTGATAGACATAGAAAAAGTTCAGAAAACTAAACTAACCTGGAATGGCAGTATTTGCACATCATATAATAAAGGCTTAAGATTTCCCTCTGGTAATACCATAATGCATCCAGTTACAGGCACTATCTGTGCCACAGATTTCCCTTCTTCCATGCAAAGAAGAAAGGCTAGAGATCGAAAACAATACAGAATACAGTGTTGTTGAAATGGGAAAGAGGTATCATAGTCATTTTCTTCCCCCAAAAGCAGAGAAAAAGATGAAAATCAAGGCAGGCAAAGCCTAACACTCAAGAACTCAAGTTCAAGACTGTGTAAATTGCAACAGACGGCACTAAAAATCATAAAACTGTTCTAAAATACTTATTTTAGTCTCTACCCTATAGCTTTCACGATAACAATTTCACAGTCATCTGTAACTAATACCTGGGCATTGAAGTTAAATTTAACTTGTGACATCATGAACAGATTTGAAAACTGTGTAACATGGATACATACAGGCATAAGAAAAGGCCTCTGAATTACTGCTGTTTATCAAACTAGCATCCTCTTAAAAACAAACAGCAAAACATGTGACAAAGTATGTTCAACTGATAAAGTGCTTTCAGTTAAGAAACTTACAGACAACCTCAAGAGATTGGGTAAAAAAGCAAATGTTGTGGTATTAAGACCATGAATGAGAGCAGCAACAATCCAGCATGTATCACTTTGGTGTCTAACCACTAAACAAAATTAAGTAACTAATATAAAGTGGATGGTTTGGGCAACATTTTCTTAACACCGTTTCACATGTTTTCAAATACTTCAGAAGAGAAATTAACTAAAAATTTACAAATCCTTATGAGAAAACAACTGCTTAACCAGATAGAGCCCACTACACTTCACCGAGCTGCGACAAGAGTTGCACATACTCAGGCCCCCTGAAATCCCACTTCAAATAGTAGTTCCTAATTTTCTGGGTTATCTGACCTCTTACTGTAGAATTCTGGTTAAGCAGCTATTGACTTGACTAGAAGGCTCTTCTGGGCTTCCAATTTTTACTGTTCATTACGATGTAAAAAGTTGAGAGCAGTCCCGTGAGACTAAAACGCCCAAAATTTCCCATGTCACTACTGTGATTTGAGCAAGGATCTGCACTCATGTGGTCATCAAGTTCTTCTTTTACTTTGACAGGAGAACAACCTGGAAGACTAAAAATACAACAGCTGCTTTTTCTGGTGGTTTTTGTTTGGTTGGTTTTTGGGGTGTTTATTTTTGGGTTTTTTTGTTTTGTTTTGGGTTTGGGTTCTTTTTTTTTTGTGTGTGTGTAACAGGGGTTCTGACTGCTCCTAAAGTATAACTTCACATCCCTTCTGTAGAGATGAAGTTGAGGAGAGCATTCCACTGTCACTAGTGAGTTAATGTGCCAAATACTTTATTAAAATATCATGATAAAACAAAGAAGACTGGAAAGTACTGGGACTTGAAATTCCTGCTTTTCTCTTCTAACAGCTACTGATTCTAAAGCTTGCTAATAAAGCTACCACTACCAGGCTGGATGGTAGAACATCTCAAGGACAGCTGTGTAACTTTTGCAAATGGTGGGCAGGGAACCACTAAATTCTGTCCCATTCCCTATACTGGTTTTCGATCTATACTTTAATCTCATTATCACAGCATAAGAGAACAGAAACATAGCTCTGACACCTGATATTTCACAGTAATTGAAGTTGTATGTTGCTTTCAGTTTTATATCATCAGTATTAGGTGGTTACTTAAGTAAAAAAGATTTTTTCTTTCTGTGAAAGACTATGTTTCTTATAGCTGCTTCCACAGATGGTGCTGCAAGAAAGAAAGAAAAAAAGAACTCACAGCAAATGCTTTTTCTTTTAACTGGTGCCCTTTTATGAGGATTAATTTTTCTTGCAGATGGCCTTCTAAACAGTAAATGTACAAGAATCATAGAAAAGGGTATCAGAATACAAATGTTGGAAGCCTGGCTATGTTTATATTCAGTATTGTGGTCCAGTGAAGTTCCTCTCCTTTACTCCTGGTGACATAACAGGGCAGCAACTGTGGTAATATTGCAATCACTAAACTTTCAGCTCATAATTTCTAGTAGGGCTTTTATTACTTAAAATGTAGTAAGGGGAATGGGAGGGGCTACGGGTATAGAATGCTTGCCATTAAAAAATTTTGAAAATTTATCAACAAGCTGGTGATATTTTCTGTTATTCAGGAATTATCCAAAGAACTAGATAGCTTTGACTGAACAACAGTTTAAAAGACAACCAATTTTAAAGCTGTGGACCTTTCTCTAAATGCAGCTTTTCTGCATTCCAAATCTTAATAAAACTATGTCATCTGCAAAAGCAATACTAAAAACTTCCTCCTTTGGGCCTGCTTTACCTCTCCCTTAAATTGCATGAGTTTTGTAATGGACTGCAAACCACAAGTGAGCTTTATGACATTCTTCAATACCACACTAGAGAAATTTTGATAGCTGTCCCTTAGCTTTCACAAGCCAGATCTAGTACTGTAACACTGCTGGAAGATATTTTGTCTTACAATTATTGATCCAGTACTATTAAATCTCTAAATAATGGCGGCAAACATGCCAATTACTGACAGTGGGGACAAAGAACCTGCAAGAAAACACTCACCCCCAAGGTCTGCTCAGAAGAAGCCACTCCAGTGCACATACATATTTGTAACCATGCGAAGGACATTTTCTAATATCAAAAACACAGACAGGCAGCTGAGGGCAACTTATTTTTCACTGCAAGCAATTTCTGTGCTTAGTCTATTTAGGAACTGTAATCCTAATACTCCTCAATAAAATCATAGTTACAACAGGACCCTGAGAAATTATGCATACTCTGAAACAGCAGGAGAGAGCAATGCGCAGGAGTGCAGTTTCCTGTGAGTCAGGAAGAAAGAATATTGTTAAATCACCTTTCTCTTTCACATCTGTGTCCTCATAAGACAAAGTCATTAGTTGAGCCAATTCAGAAGATATTTCTATGCCACCTTTCCTAGCAGGAAGATTGAGAACACAGCAGAAGCATCACAGAAGAAAATACTACTCCAAAGTGTTCCTGAGTAATAGCTACAGAGCTATGTTCTGTACCAGGGGTTTGGTGCACTCCACTGTCCCCAAGCACAGGAACCAAAGATAGGTTACATGCGGGCAAAGAAAAACAGCCTCATGCAGTATCAGTAACATTCAGTTCTATCTTAACCTTTCTCTTTTTCTGAAGCTGGCCTTGCATGACAAGCTCTGTGTCCTCCGGCAAGCTGATTTCAGGCTTTTCCTGATCCTTTACAATATACTCATTTGCATTTTCCTCCTAAATTTTTTTTACTCATTTTCTTCAAAACCTGTATTTCATATAGTGTTGGTTTGTCTTTAAACAAGTCTCTGGCAAAACTCACAGTGAACATATTAGAGAAGGGAAAGGCTGCATTGAGAATATCATGAAGCTATGCAGCAAAAAGAATCCAAGTAAACAAGCTTACAATCAGTACACCAATAGCATGAAACTTGTCCATCGTGATCCACTGGAAGCAGCACCTGCACCTATTAAACAATACTGTAACACTTAATTATTTAAGTGAAATTTGTATTATTTCTCTGTAGTAAAACTAAACCAACGTTTCTTCCTGTAGCAACAGCTTTCTGCCAGATAATTTCCCTGCAAAGCAACATTGATTTCACTGCAGTATCTACAGATTGTTAATTTTCTTTTGCAAAATAACTGGCCTGTAGCATGCTGGAAACATTTCTCCTAAAATGTCTTGGTGGTTCTCTAAGACCCAATAGGCTGGGTTGTTCACTTGCATCTGACAGTAATGCAGAAGAGTGATGATTACCTTAAAAGACCACTTTCTTAAAAACAATCCCCACAACTACATCCAACACAGTTTGTCAAACGCTCACTTCTCCCCACACACATTTTATTGGGTTTTTTATTAAACCACTTTCAAAAGGCCAAGGTTTCTGTCCTCTGGATCATCTATCATTACACTCTCTTCTTTTTTATTTTTACAAATTCAAATTTTATATGGCTCTATATGGACCATTTAACTCACATAATGTAATCATTTCTACTGAACTGCAAGCCAAGACACCTCCTTCTCCCAAAAGCCCCCAAACAGTGCCAGAGGTGATGAGGCTGAGTAAAACACTATGGTTTACATGAACCAGCTAGTAAAGTACTATCACACTCCTGTCTGTGATGTGCCTCTGCACTGCTGTAGCAGCCACTGGTCACTTAAAGCACCCAAACAGAAAAGCTCATACACACCCAAACACAGGAAAATTATGGTTCTCTGGCCACAAAACATGCAGCTGCATCTTTCTTCCGTTGGTTAGCAGTTTACTTCATTAAACTGACTCCCTCTCCCTCATTTTTTTTAAAACAGAAATCAATATTCATCACCCCACCCAGCAAAAGCAGCTAGTCATAGAATATTAGCATCAACCACCTACCATTCCGTGCTTGCGAGCTATTCTCCTTGTCCAGAAACCTTTCCCCAAACTGCGACTTTAGGTGGTATTTTTAAATCACATTCCAAACAGTGCCAAGGAAAAGATGGACTATTTATAATACTTAAAAATAAAAAGATGGACAGTTGGATTCAAGGTAAATCAACGTTTTTGTATAAAGAACGAAATAAAAGCCTGGGGGAGAGGGTAGCGCAGAATAGAAAATGGCAAAATGTCTGATAATAATGAAATAAAAGAGAAAGGGGGGGGAAGGAAAAAAAAAAAAAAGGAGGCTTGCTGAATCACGCTCTTTCACTGCCTGGAAACCATTGTGCAGCGTGATGCTGGCTGTACCATTGTGGAACCTACCAGAGGAGACAGGCAGAGAGCCTGGGGAATGGGGCTGCTATGGCAACTGAGAGGAGCGCACATGACGTCAAAGCACACAGAGGTCTCGCAGTGGGAGGGAGAGAAAAGTCTAATCTGCAGCCACAGCTACCATATCTCCTGGTGAATCAGGGGACAGAGAGCAGAATATGCAAAGGGAAGCTAAATAGCGTTCTGTAGCATTTACCAGCACCGGCAGCTCAGGCATCCGCGGCATCAGGGAGATAGTACAGCGAGGAGATGCTAGCAGCAGTGTAGAGGAGATGCTAACAGCAGTATAGATCTGCTTTTTGTTTCCATTAGCTGTTATACAAAGTCATAAATGCCTATTACCCTAAAAAAACCCCAAATATTTGAAATTTATGTACATTCTACGCGAGGGGGAGGAGGGAAGGGGAGAGGATAAAAAATAAATTTAAAAAAAAAAAAGAAATAGAAAATCACATCTCCTTCGCAGCTACTAAATACAGCTATTCATCCGGCTATTGCTCATATGAACAAGCAACATAACTCTAAGAACAGAGTCCCTTAGAAGCCCAAGGAATGGCCAGAGACCTTTGCATTAGGAGGCCTACTACTAGAATGCCCCAAATCTCCAGACTGAAAACCTGGTATGTCTAAAAGGTCCCAATGTACAGAGGTACTATTGCATTTTGAGCTCACTGAACCAGCAGAGTTGGTGATGGCTTCTGATGTCCTCAAGTTGATAATTATGCAGACCACATTCTTATAAATATGCCAAACTGCAGGATATCTCTTCTCTTCTGACATTAAACATGAAACAAACTACACTGCTAAGACAATCACACTGAACAGGACTTCCATAAGATTTAGGCTAGGATAAGAGCCAGCCAGAAATACCATAGTGAAATGCAGTCTTGCTGGAATACTTATCTTCTTTGAAAAGCAGACCATTTAATTCAGTATATCAATTATGTTTTTAAGAGGAATTCACTGAAGCTTTCCTGCCAGTGATCTACCACAGCCAGAACCAAACAGCCCCATGTAACCTGGAAACCTTAACACAGGCATTATCTAATTCAGGTTGGGTAACTGTTCCATTTCTGAGAGCCATCCAAATCCCTCCAATAGGTCATACACTGATATATGAAATGATCATGGCCACCAGGTCAAGGGAGATGATTCCACTCTTGTAAGACCCCCAACTGGGGGTACTGCATCCAGTTCTGGAACCCTCAGCACAGGAAAGGCGTGAATCAGTTGGAATGGGTCCGGAGGAGAGCCACAAAAATGATCAGGAGGTTGAAGCACCTCTCCTATGAAGACAGATTGAGAGAGCTGGGGTCATTCAGCCTGGAGAAGACTCTGGAGAGACCTTATTGCAGCCTACCTGCATGTAAAAGGGGCCTTACAGGAAATATGGGGACAAACTTTTTAGTAGGGTCTGTAGCAATAGGATAATGTGTAATGATTATAAACTAAAAGAGGGTAGACTTACACTGGTGTCATGGTTTATCTCGAGCTGGCAACAAAGAGCCATGCACTGTTCTCTCATCCGCCACAGCTGTGGAATGCAGGGGAGAATCAGAAGAAAAAGGCAAAACTCGTGGGTTGAGATGCAGGCAGTTTAACAGAACAGTGAAGGAAAGAGGAAGACAACAAAAATAACATTGATACAGGAATGTACAAAACACCATTAACGTACCACCACTCACCAGTGGACCTAGGAATCCCCCAGCCCACTCTGAGCCACTCCCATTCCTGCTCGCTCCCCTGGCCAGCTTCCCTGGCTTGGCTATATACTGGGCATGGCATCACATGGCATGGAACACCGGTCCTGTGCTCCTTGTGAAAATTAACCCTATCCCTGCCAGAATCAGGACAACCAGATATAAGGAAGAAATTTTTTACTATGAGGGTAATAAAACACTGAAAAATTGCCCGGAGGGGTGGTGGATGCCCTATGCCTGGAAACACTCAAGTTAAGGGTGGATGGGGCTCTGAGAAACATGATCCAGTTGAAAAGCCCCCACTTGTTGCAGGGGAGGTTGGACTACGTGACCTTTTAAGGTCCCCTCCCAACCTAAACTATTCTATGATTCCATCCACAAACACTTAAACTGTTTAGCATAGCTACAGATGAAGTCATTGGCTGTATCTGGCCCCTGAGCTTGAGTTACCTGTGCTTGGCTTAAACATACCATGCTCCGCCACCCTGCTTCTTCATTAGTCTGTTTCTCCTGCATGTTCTGCTATCAGCACTTATTTTTTAGAAATGAAAGTTTTCATCTTGATCTGTGTATCATTACTGCCTACATTTATACATGTATGAAGACCTGAACACATTTATTTCTCATGAGAAAAAATTCTTTAGCTCCAACTTTCCCATGCTGTTGTCCTTTTCTATTTTTTTTTTAATCTACTCAATAGCTCTACCATTAACTAGCAATCACCACAGAAAGTTCTCCCCATGCTCTACCTTATACCGAGAAAACTGAATGGGACCTAGTGAAGAAGTGTGCACAGGTACATCATGTGCCCAGAGAATGTCCTGCCACTATCACCTGGGTCCTGCCAGCGTCACCAATGTTTTGAGGAGGCAACAAGGGTGGCAGGGCAGAACCTCCACCACAGTTTGGAAACACCTGAACAGTAGACATAAGAAACGAGTCAGATAGTTTTAGTGCGTCAAGTAACTGGTCTCAGAAACCATAGCATATTTGACTGGGTAAGTTTTGGAAATCTGTAGCTTACTACACTTATTTTTTTTGAGTGATGAGAGGAGGAGGGGCAAGTAACGGAGCTGCAAGATACACAGCACAAGCCACAATTAGCAGTAATCACAGGACACTGAAACAAAAAAACCCAACTGGCAAAACAGAAAATAACTTAAACAGAAAGTTTTCACATTGTTATTATTTACACCAAAACCTTCATGCCCTTTTTGTCTCTATAACCACATTCTTGTTTCTACCATATCATGCCATATCTACTCTCTTAAGGCACGTAGGACATCATCTTCTGCTACCATCCAACTGTCATGCTTGCACAAGAACTTCTTCTTCTAGCATGGAGGAGTGATAAAACACTCCAAGAAAGGTTTCGTCCCTTCCAGACCCTACAGAATATCACAAAAGAATACCCTGAAAAAAATGTTTATTTTGTGCTTAGTTTTATTCAACAAGCCTTTAGAAATACACTATTGTTAGAAAAAATACCAGAATGAAATTACCTCTATGAATAAAGCCTACATATTGGCCTCTTTTGGGGTCTGTTTATTGCAAAAAACTATGAAAGGCTTTCGCTCATTAGTAAAGACTCCACTACAGCCACCACATACAAATACATGTATGAGTTTATTACTAACATGGAGCTAAGGGTGGTTGTTGGTTTTTTCTTTTTTTTTTTTTTTTTCTTAAAAACATGCCCATACATGTTTCACCTGCATTACCTAAAAATATTCTGGATACATTAAAAAATAGTTGTCCTGGAAAAAAACACCATTTCGTGAATCAGTAGAAAAGCGAATATTTTGAAAATAGCATTAACTGACCATTCACTGGTGCAGAAGGGATTGGAAGTGGTTGCTTGTGACACAAGAAGACTGGGGTTGGGGGAAGGAAGAAGAAACCCAAGAGCCTAAGCCTTACAGAGGTGACAGGGGCTTTGTAGTGTAATTAGGATATTTGTCTTTTGAGGAACAACAATTCTAATGGAAAGATGCTGCTTTTTCTAATGAAGGAATTCTACTTCCTCAAGCTCAACAGCCAAACCAGCATTTCACGCGGTACTCACCTTGAGTGATTACCACTCACTTTTTATGGTTTCTTGCTGACATGGCTTACTGGCTGGGCCAAGATATACAAAGATGCCATAAAATGCATTTCAGCCTGGAATCAGGCCACCAATAAACACTGTTATGGCATAACACAGTACAGAAGATTTGAGGCAAGTAATTTAAATCAATCATTTTAAGTACCTGATTCCCAGAACAACTGCCCCAAATCTGAAGGCACAGACATGTTCGCCATGACAGGCAAGGCTAGAAGTGGCTATGATCTAAATTTAAGATCAACTGGACTTAAGCAGATGCTTACAACACAATGACAGCTACAAATGTCACCATTTAAATTCTTTCCAGCTAAGCTCTTGTACCCTCTTTCTTTGTGCCTCTGAAGCACTTATTAGTGTTGGTCTTTTTTAGAACAAAACTTAACATTGTTTTGCTTTAAATGTGAATTCCAAAAAAGTACATATGATTTGCAGACCGTGAGATGAACACTAGACTGCACCTCTGTCATTGATTTTCATGAGACAGGCTGGGAGCACTGAGGATGAGAGAACAACTATGTCAGGAGTTGTATTTACACAAATAGAGATCACTGTTGAAACCAAAAAAATAGCAATTTCAAATTGAAATTCTGGTCTATCTCCATTTCCAATTCCGTTTGCTGATGCTGTTTAGTTAAAAAAAAAAAAAAAAAAAAAAAAATAGATGCAGGTAAATGAGGTAAATTGTCATTCCTTCCAGAGCCTACCGCATGGATGGTTGAATGTAGCAACTTCCAAATTGCCACAGTTCACAATCCAGCATATTAAAGTAATCTCAAATTGGTAATGGCTTAATGCACTGGATTGCAAACCAGGATGGTTTAGGAGCTGCTACACACCCTGTTCAGTTCTAACTGCCTTACAGAGGTCATACACTTTATAATGGTTAAATGGAGCTATTTCACTCAACTCATCGCTAAAGTTAGAACAAAGTGATTTCTCAACATCTTCTCAACATCAACTTTCAGACATTTGTGCACACCATTCCACTCTGATGTAATGCTGTGCTGTCAAGTGGAACAGTGAAGAGCCTGTCTACAGATGCTGGAACTCAGACTCACTATACCACTGCTGTTCTCCCCAGATATATGCCCACTGTACAACAAATCTTAGTTTCTTTGTTCCAAAGTTATCTTTCAAGCTTGAAACTCATTCACTCACTAGGTGAATGTTTTTTGGCAGTTCTCATTTGTCTGCAGTACAACTCTCCATTGCACTGAACTGGATTTCGCACTCAACTCCATCAAAAGGCCTTTAAAGCTATTACGTTTTCCACATGATCATTACACTAACAGGTGAGAGAGGGTCTTGGAAAAGTTAAGGAAGCTGCACATATTCCTATCACTCCTCTTTAACTCCCTTTCCTTCTATTACTTCTTCACCATCATATCATAAAAAGTACATTTTAAACTCAAGATTTCTTTAACTTTGTGTCCTGGTTCTGTTCTGAATAGGACTAATTCTCCCCAGGTTCTAGCAGGGACACAAGCATTTCCATCCCATGTGAGCCGTGCCCGGTGGTAGTCAGTAGCTGGACAGGGGAGGGAAAATGAAGTCACGGCTTGGGAGCAGGATGTGGGCATCTCGGGTGCAGTGGTATTGTAATAGTGTTTGTACATTCCTCTGTCAGCATCACTGTTGTGATTTTCTTCTTCCTTTTGCTATTCTGTTAAACTGCCTTTGTGCACACCCATGAGTTTTGCCTTTTTCTTCCAATTCTCCCCCCACAGCCATGAGTGGGGGGAAAAGGGGGATGGCCTGAGAGAGTGGCCACCACATGGCTCTTTGTTGCCATCTGAGGACAAACAAGTAAGCTGTGCTCCAAATACATATTTTGAAAGAATATAGTTTTCTATCTTGAGTTTGAATAACAGTAAAAGCTTTGACCATGTTACCATGACAGCAATACATTCCATAAGGTAGGATTTAGAAGAGTTGGGCCAAGTAATTCTCTTGGCTAGACACTACTGTATTCAAAGTTGCTGAGTCTTAGTGAAATTGGGGGGGAAAACAGAATGTCTGTCTCTGATGAACTACCTGGATTTCAGTCTCTGGCTGACATGGAGCTAAACCTTCTCTGCTACTGAAAACTCCGGTTCCTAGGTAACTTCAAGAACTTTCTATATACCACCTTATCTTATCAATTATTTGTTGGTAGATTACTCACTTTGCAGTTGTTTCTTTTCTTAAATTTTATTCTTGGATAACAGCTTGGGCAACTCACACGCTTTTTCCCAAGCTCACCGTCAAGATGATGTTTTGCACTTACTAAATCCTGATTCCATGTTTCTTGCACATAAGCAAGAGGAAGCCAAACAGTTCCAACTAAGAGTGGAATGTCAAGATGTCAGAATTAGCAGTACACAATCCATTCATTTTAATGCAATTGGGTTGAATATCTCTGCATTTGGTTCCTCCAGGCATTTTTTCCAAATACCTAATTTCAAAGGTATGCTTGTACCACACCTTGGAAGCAGTATGATCACATGATGAAAAATGCATTTTTGAATGTTTTATTTTATCTCAGCCCTGACCCAAGAAATAGGTCAAAAACATTTTGCTTAAACTAGGGAGTTGTAAAGACTGCAGTTCATAAAGACAGTAACTAGTATTGAGGACTCCAGCATTGCCTGCAAGTTAAAATGAAGTAGAACAGCTAAATTTTCACTTGATTTGTAGAAAATTCATTCACAGCAAAACACAGCAAGATAGGTATGTCAGCTACCCAATCTACTATATATGGGATGCATGTTCTCAAAGTATATAAAAATTCTCTTCACCATACCCACTTTCTGCTCTTGATGGCTAAGGAATTGTTGCAATGCTCTTAAATGCTGGGTGAGGAGAGGAGAATGTGTGATGCTGTACCAGAATAAGACCCTTGGAGTTGTTACTTCCATGATGTGCTCAGCTGCATCTACCATACAGCACTATTCACATCTGGCAGAGCAACCTTATTAAGCACCCTATTTTAATATTGATTCTGGAACAAAACAACAGCTCAGTGAGAACAATGTTCAAACTGGCCGAGTACAACAGGTCCATAAATCCCCCAAAAGTGCGGAATGGTGATGTGAAAAGATCCAAGTCAACATAATTTAATTTCAGAATTGAAGTAATAGCTTGGATATGGTGATAACATTCTCTAGGCATTCTCATTCCATTAATTTAGACATTGTTTGTGCTTCTAGCCCTTCCGCCTTCTTCACTGCCTCAACATACTTCTCTGTCATTTCATACTACTTGCAAAGGATGTCACAGAAACAGCAAGAAGAGGGGGGAAAAAAAGAAAAAAAGAAAAAAAAAAAAAGACAAACTCATGCAAATCTTGCCTAAGCTAGAGAAACAGAAGGATCCCAACCCGTTTACCTTGCTGAAAAAAATAAATTGAGAGAAGCTGTGGTCAGTGTCTGTGAGTACCTATACTGGAAAAAGGTACCTGATCTAGTAGTCTAGTAAATTAGGACAAATCTACAGCCAGCGATTGGAATAGGAATCTAGGCAAAGCCAGAAAATTCAATAAGGAAAATAAGTTCTGCAAGTTATGCCAAAAGCACATGGCATGCATCAATGTAATATTGCATTATTTCTGCTGACAGGAAAATCAAGACAGTAACCTGCGTAAATGGAAATAAAAGCTTAGAGCCACTTCTGTTGACTGAGAAGTTTGCAGAGGCCAGTTTCAGGGATTGTTCTTCTAACTTGTCTAATTACTTCACTAAAGAGGGACTACATATCACACTGTTTTCATCAGGAAAAAAAGAAAGAAAAAAAAAAAAGAGTATTTCAGAAAGAAAGTGTTAATCCTGCCTATTAAGACAAAAGTAAGTTCAGAAGTTAAGGATTAATAACTACTAAAATACATAACTGACTGATGGAAAGAAAAAACTGAAACCAAAGTCAGGATCTGCAGGAAACTCATGCCTGCGAGACAGAAAGGGAGGTTCTAAATCAATTAGCTATTTTAGAGAGAAAAATGACACTAGATCTCTATACTTCAGTCCTAAGAATTAAACTGCCATGGAGAGTGATTTAGCTACAGTGATTTTTGTTGAAGGCCATTGCAAACTTCCACAATACCCTGTGTTTATTTTATTTGAGCCAAAATTCAGGACAAAACCCAGAAAACGCTACTTATTGACACCCACCTGGCAGGTCTATCTCCTACATCTTCTCCTCAGTAACTTAAGCAAAAGAAACACAGACAGAAATCATACGTTTTTTATCCAAACAAAACTCTAGGGTTAGCCATATTTCTTGCAAGTATTTTATGAGGCACAATTAGGTCATCTCGTCATAGGCACCTGGTGCTACTTGAGATGCCCTATGAAATCCAAGATAATCTACAGAGACTCAGGGAGTACATCACTGGACATTCAGGAGAATCATGCCATTCTTAAATCAGCAGCTAGGTAACAGATAATATTCTCTGTGGTATTTCATACCACACTGATATTTATGATTCTGCAACTGAATAGGACCCCCAATGTCTTTGGACATTAACTCTACACTAGCCAACTCTCTGTTGTCCTCTCCAAGGCAAGCTACAATTTATGACTCCCTCAAATTTATCTTTCATCGCTATCACAGACAGATAAGGCAAGATTACAATGTGCAACCATGACTTGGAAAATGCTCATGAAACATCTTCCGTTTCTTCTTTTGATCCTAAGTGCTAGGTGAAACCTTGTACATGGATTCCTTTCAAGCACAGTGCTTCTCCTTCCAAAACAAAGCATCAGGTGCCCTAACCAATCCATGCGAATCTCAATCAATACACTGAAGCATTATGCCAGTTCTAGAGAAAGAAAGAGGGATAGTTCCAACCTCTTCTATCACACCCCACTATCTTTGCCTCCGAGAAATCTAAACATAAAAGTAAACGCGTTTGCATTTGCGAAATAAACTCCTGAATAAATCTTGATCTCATAAATGATTACATTTATGTATCAATGAGACTTCTCCCCAAGATAACTACAGCAGCTTTCCCTGATGCTCTGTGTAACAGTTTCTATATTAAATATGTTGTGTGCTATCTAGATAGGTAAACCAGAAATACCCACAGCAGACAAGGTGCACAGCAAAACAGTTTTTTGAAGCTCCTTCATTTGCATGCTGTATGTCATTTAGAGATATCACTAAAGCACTAAACCATCCAGTCAAAGCAACTTTGAGATGAAAGATACTATATGTGTTAATTAATTTAAATAGTATAACAGTTGTTAATATCATCTACTTCTGAACAGGTACCACCTCCACATGAATAATTCCACATTTGTTATGAAAAGTTCAAAGCTGCTCCACTTTTGTATCTGGTGCAGCATTTTTTTTTCTTTAAGGTAGAAATATCTTTTGTCCATATTTTTAAACTAACAGATCTCAAAGATAACATCATAATCTGCACAGTTACATTGCTTTCTGTGGAAATGCTCTCATTAACACAGAACACTCTTGGAAATTAGGTAAGAAGTTAAAAGGCTTTTTCCTAAAAAAGCATTAAAAATAAAAGCAAGTTGAAAGAGTTTACCATTACTGCCAGCAGCAACATGTGAAAATTGCTGCCAAATACAAGCAATTCCTTTAATTTTTGTGGTTACCCAGCAAATGTTTATAATAAAACCTTTGTTTTCCATCAGCATTGGAAGTATTGGGAGATAAGACATGAGGAAAAAACTCAACTCTTCAGATGTTAACTGGAAAAGAAAGTGTGCCAATCCATGAAACTCCTATTGAATTCATGAAGTTTCACTTCACTTCCCAACTTTGAAAAACAGCAAGGAATAAGAACAAATTCCTAAGTAGCTTTAGTTTCTTTCCTATCATAAAAAAAAAATTTAAAAAAAATCACTGAACTGATGGACAAAATGCTATGCAATGAAGCCTTCACAGAGGACTGCCCTGAACAGAGTATGTCTGAAATAGCCACTTGAAAGCGGCTCCAGATCATTTCACCAAACCCATACTTTACTATCATTGTTCTTTTGACATCTGTGGGTTCAGTAAGAAACCTAGATACCTAGGAACAGCACTGTCCTTCAGGTCTGTGATTTCCTGGATAGAATCCAAATCTCAAAGTTGTATACCAACAGTCACAGCTGCATTCACGAAAAGCCAAATTTAACCAATACAGATGTTTTCAGCTTTGCAATAGTTACATCTCTATTCTATTTGTCAATCCCTACACTTAACAGAGGTGTAGGCGATTATCTCATCAGATATGTACAAAAGGCCATAGAATTTCAGATGCCAATATAAGAAAACAGTAAGACTTTATAGCTTTACGTATTAAAAAAACACATAGCTTGTGAACACTTACACCTGTTGCAACCACTTTTAACAACAAAGCAGAGATCACATTGATGAGGGATAAGACACAGACAAGTCTCAAAATTTCAAATCTTTTTTTCTTTTAATGCTCAACTCCTAACAGCTGAAGATGAATCATTTGTCAAACGTATTAGTGAAATATTAGAGACGTATTAGACATCATAAGTCTGGTGCTGTAAGGGTGGCTCTGAGTAGTTACATGAATTTTAGTCTTCAGGGTAGGTCAAGAAAGGCTAAGGAGCTTTTCAACAAAAGGAAGTTGCAATCAAACTAGGCCTCTTTTCTCTTCACCAAGATAATTACTAGTGTTTAATTAAAAGCCTTCCACAGGACCACTAGTCTGGTTCAAAAGTTTACTGCTACTAGGTCATTGATGAAAATGGGCTTATCCTTGCTCATCCACACATGCATTACTTCCTAGGTGCCACCCTACTCCAACCTATTCAGACCTATTTGCAGACCAGGTGCCAGCCATCTGTTTCCAATTGCTGCAGACTGGATACTATTTTCCCAGTTTTATTGTTTTTATGAACTATAGCATTTAGCAGATATTACCAAATAATTTACTTTCTGCCCGGAAAGACGTGTGCTATGCCTGAGAGCAATTAAAAAAACCCCAAACCAACAACAAACCAAAAAAACCCTACCCCACAATATGAACAGGCCTTCATCCTACAGCCCCTTCTGTAGAGTTTTCACTTTTTCCTCTCTTCTGCTTTTTGCTTGCTTCCTTCATTTAGCAGCTTCATTACTTCTGAAAGAAGCAAGCCTTTTAAATGTAATTATTATTAAAACTGGGGCATTGGATTTTTTAAATATTACAAAAGGAAGATCTTTAAGGTAAATTTTTATTGCAAATAGCAAATAAACCAACAACCACCATACCGGGTTATGGATAGATATCATTGAAAGAATAACCTCTTTGATCCAACTTACTTTATCCTGAAAAGAATAACAAACACCAAAACCAAAAAAAGAGTAACTTTTACAGACCTACCCAAATAGCGGAGACGCAAAATTCTTGATGGATTTTATTTGTGTGTGATTATCTGATTCTTTTCGTGCCCTTTGAAGTAAAAGCCAAGGTTCTCCCTCAAGGAGGCAAATTTTAATTATTTTTTTTTTT
>VXBW01003978.1:21921-135087 GCA_013400375.1 Thinocorus orbignyianus
ACATCTGTCATTAGTCAGTGGCCAGTCTGGTTCGAACCACATCTCTGCAAAAAGAGCTTGAAGCAAGGAATTCGTAAAGACATTTAAGACATTTCTTTTTGTAGGTATCCAGCACACAGAGAGCACTGGAGGCCGAAGAATGCTACCAGCTAATAATACTGCAGAAACAAAGTTAACAGCCAACTCCACTTCTGCATGTAACACTTAATAAAACTACAGCCATCATTCACATTGCAGTCAGTGTCTAAAGAAAGTCAAGTTTTTGGTTTATTCCTAAGAAATGGCTCATAACAAAAGACAACTGCAAATCTATTGTACTTCCAGTATTAAGTGACAAATCCTCTGGAATGCACTCAGCTACAACAGCTACAGCTGTTTTCTCAGCTACAACTGTATGGTTTAATACGACAATATGAACAGGGGAAATTAGGGAAAGCTCTCAGAACTATCTGATATAATACAGAAAGGATGGGGAGCATGCTCCTTCTCAAAGTCTCCCATCTGGCTCAGGCTACGAGACGCCATGGCCTCAACCACACGTACCGTGCTGGCAAAACCACACATGCATATTTTTATAGCATCATAAACTGATTGTAGTAGAGAGGCTAACATTAACAAAGGCAAAAAGGCGTATTTATTATAGCTGTGAGGCATGTTATCACAAAAATTAGCAAGCCAGAGAAGTACCCTGGAAACGACCAGCGTCTGGATAGGTTACCGGGCGGCCTAGTGCCACCTCCCGCCCAGGCTCCCCCCGCAGCGACTGAGGCGGAGCAAGAGAGCGGGGCTCCCGGCCGCGGCGCCAGGCGGCTGCGCCCTGCCGCCCTTCAGGAGCTTCTGCACCGCCCCTCTCCACCCTCGCCCCGCTGGCGGGCGGCGGCTGCCCCCTCCAGGCGGCGGTGCCTCAGGGTGGCTGCGGCCTTGTGCCGCTGGGGCCGCTCTCTGCGCGGGCGGATCCGCCTCCTCGTAATGGCGGCCGCGGCCTGCCCCATCGCTGCAGGCCCTTCTCTGACAGGCTCGGGTTTTAACGCCCAGTAGCGAAACACTGAAAGTCAGGACATGAAAGCGCTAGAGCCAGAACTTACTTCTTTCCCCTCGGCAGCCTTCGCGTCTGTGGTGTTGCTGGACTCTGAGGGAGACATCGCACCCTGCAAACCTCCAAAAAGATGCTGAGGACTGGGCACTTTTCCTTCTAAAAACCAGTAGCAGTCTGTAGTTTATCTTGATCTTCAGTTTTACAGAACAAGTTACACTGGACTGCAAATAATCACAAATGTGCAAGAAGTAGGTTGGGACATGTGCATGTTTGTAGTAGCTTAAAAATAAGATATTTTTTTTCCTTACTGATGTATTCATGCTTGTACAAATAATTGTAAGGATGCTGTTTTGCTAGAATGCTTTGTCAGTGTTATAGAATTAATTGCAAGATGGAAGAACGCAGTGGTCCTTCAACAGGAGCTTGGAAAAAGAAAAAATTGCAACATTTTATAAAGTACTTTTGCACATTCATTTTGAAAGCTGAAGTAGCAATCATGGAGACTACTGTTCCCTCTTTACATTTATTGTGACTGATAACATCCCCCCTCAAATCTCTAGAGTATACTTTGAACAAACCAAAATGCAGCTACTACGTATCAAACACAGATAGATAAGTGAGTTTTCAGCAATATTAATTCAACTTCCATATAATTTGTCTGTCCTAACAGCTGAAAACTCCCAGTATTAATACCATTCCCAGAAAGCCATTGCCCAAATGATGGCAACAGAAACCAGCAGCTCTCCTCTCAAGTGTTAAAAGATAGTCCTGTTTCTTTACATGACTCAACTAAGTCCAGAGCTAAGCACATAGCAGGGCATACATGTCACTAATAAATACCATTAACAGAAGAATGTTTATTGATGTTAATTAATAATGATAATAATAATTAAATGTCTGAATGTGAACAAGATGCTTCCAGAAATCCTAACAGTAATCCAGGCTGCCTGCTCTCAAAACAAGCAGCACCCAGGTGGGACTCTGCCCCAGACACCACAAAAATTGTCTAGCATGACTGATTTGAAAACCAATGATGACAAAATGTTAATATGTACATTTCCTTTTCCCAAATATGAAAAAATCCCAAACACACGCGTCCCTAAATGATGCTTGATGGCACATAACCTGTACAGGAGAAAGAAGTTGACTAAAGCAGGAGCAGAAGACATAAGCAGAAAGCAAAACAAATTAAAAAGATCTTCAACAGGGAGAAGTCCTTGTTTCCTATGCCAGGAGTCCCAGTGACTTGTGCTGGCTGCCTAACACCTCAAATATTGCTGCAGAACTGGCTCGGCTCATTCATGTTGGCCTCCAGCTGAAACCACCTTCAGGGCAGCAAGACACACCAATCTTACCTTTCCTTCTTGAAGCCTTCTCATATCTGTTGGGTCTAGATAATACAGAACAGACAATCATCTTAAAAAGAACAAACAATACAACAGATTTTTTTTTTCCTTGTTATATTTTTTTTTCAGAAGGGCATCGTCTGCATCTTGCGCACTTCAACATAAGTCTGCAGGATAACATAGTTAATGAACATATAATCAGAAAGAACTTACTTGGCCTACAGCTCCTCTGTAGTGGAACCTGTTTGCCATGGATTCTAAAATAAGGCAATTGTTTATGTTAATAAGGATTAAAGGAGAAATGGTGCCAAATGTACCACTGTAATATAGAAAGTTTTCACAGGCTTCATAGGATCATTTTTATTGAGTTAGTCTAACCACAATTTATGAGCTAAAGCCTCATTTTGCTTTGGTGCACCAAAGGGTAAATTATGCTTGTAACAAGTACACTCTGCAAGCATAGACTTGCAGTCATAAAATAAATTTATAGGTTCACAGCAAATAACCAAAGTTATATTAAAATAAGGACATAAAAAAATAAACAAACTCAGAATTTCTCCCAGAATTAACATTTCCTGTGAAGAAACTCTCTCAAAATTAGATGACTGCTTTTATTCTCTGCCAACTCAGTTATGCTAATTTTAGAATTTCTTATTTTTATGACTGCTATTTGTATTCATTAGGATGTGTTTCTTTCTGTACATTACTTTGTTATTTATTTTCAAGAGATCTGCAATTCGAAGAGAAAAGGCAGTGAAACATTCATAGGCACCATTTGAAGTGGGGCAGCATGCAGTGGCATGCCATATCAGTGTTTGACTTTTTTTGTTTTGAGGTTCTGTCTTGAGTTTTGAGGAGAGGCTATGCAGAAGGTGCTCCAACCTTAGAAGTCTCTAAGACTAAGATGACCCTAAGAAGTCTTGGCCCTTAAGCAAAATAAGATGAAGCCTGTGCTTCAGCTCAGTTCTGTGATACTAAAGCTTGTGCCACACAAAAAAGCAGGACCTTTTGGGAGGCAGCTGCTTTGCCTCCTCCATCTTGCTGATTTTCAAGCTCCCCAGCACACCTACCACCTGCCTCAGAAGCTGGTTCACGATTTACATGTTACATCTCACGTTACCAACAAACCACAAGCCTTTCTCAGCTTCCAAGGCTTAGTGCCTTTACTAAGCATGTTCCTGATGCATGGTTGCACTAGTCTCTCCTGTGTGTCCTAGTTTCTGCATATTCTGGAACAGTGTCAAATGTGTATTGACTGCTTTCTGAATGCACTTACGGGTCAGCTGAGAGCTAACTATAAAGGCACGATTTCCTACCTCCTAGCTTCCTGACACCGTAAGAAAATAATATACAGGTTTCTCTCAGATGAAGAGTATTCTCTCTCAGAAGGACAAGTGTTTCTGGCCTCCACATCCCCCAGGTACTGCCCCATAAACCCCGATACCGTACTGCCTTTGAGCACTGATTATATGATAGGAATAGCATCAATCTTAATGTAACTGAAATGGCTCTTTCCAAGTAGTTTAAACAGGTTATGAAGGACTAGTTCTGCCCTTGGGTTACGTGATCAAGAGAAGGAGAAAATAAAAGACTTTCTGCTGTCCAGGCAGTAGTATAGACATTATGCTCTGTGGATAGGCAAAAGAAAAAAGTGACAGAAATACTGAGTGGTCAGGGTCATCTCATAATGTGAGGGAGTCTGAAGAAAGCACTGCTTTCCTTTTCCTGTTCCTAAAGGATTTCCATACTATGATGGATGATACAGTCTGTCCTACAAAGTAATACTGACTTGTTTCTGCCACACTCCCTTCACCAAGGGCTGATTATACAGTATCTCAGTGCATCCCACCCCAGCCTCTTAAGTAAATCGGAGTAAGTTGGATTACTTTGAGAGATATCCTGGCACGTGTATTGCAAGAAACTAAAATAAGGCAGAGATTGAGTACTTCAAAGGGTCAGATAAATGGATATCAATATTCATCTAACTTGGGTTTATTAAAAAAAAAGATACTCACATTTTCTTATTTACTTTTAAGAAAATGACTTATATAAGTAGATTGGTAAATAGTTCTGTATTTCTTTCTTAGTGGATTTTATATGATCTTTTTCAGAGCATTCTTCTCAAATCTTAAACAAATTCCTCACTGGGCAGTAAACCCGTTTCTCTTCTTGGAGCTTGGGATAGCAAGCACGTGCCACTGTCTGATTTAGGATCAAGTTGTTGGCATTAGACTGCTAAAATCCCTGAGTAACATGGGAACTCACTGGGCAGAAATTGGAGAACCTAATTTCCTGTGAGATTTATAGCTTGGTGGAGGAAAAAAAAAAGGCCTCCCCAAACACAGCCTTTAAGCTCCTCCACAGCATTACAAGCATATTGTGTGTGGAATATAATTAACTGCCTGAAATAATTTTGGAGGACAGATGCATCGGTGTGTATTTGTTGTATTCAACCTAAGTTTAAGTTAATGATTAGCACTCCACACAAGAGTATCACCATCAAAAATTCTTAATACTCATGCAGATAGTTGGCTTTTAGGCATGTATAAACAAATGAGTGCCGGCTTTGTTCTTAGGCATGACCTTACGCAGTCAGTAGCTGCACTGTCAGTAACTATAGTGCTCCAGATCTGGTACAGCCTCTCCTCCTTACCTTGCTCACCTTTTGCTCACCGTTCCAGCCTCTGTTCCTCTCTCTCGTTTCACTCATGATACAACCCATGTTCCCATCCAACCTTCAAAATTAACAACGTCAATTTTAAAAGGTAATAATTACAGTTTTACATATAGGAGTGAAATTACATCCTTACAGCTGCATGGAAATGCAGTAAAGCTGCTTTGGCTTTATTGGTCTGTTCAGCATGCACTACATTACTTGGTTTCAAGTTATGAAACCAGCAATGATGGTGTGATTTTCTTCTGTTCAGATTTGTGCTCAGGAAAAAAACACCACCACACTTCAGTTCACAGTGGAGAATTTGTCTACGTCTGTCATTGACTACTAATATATTATCAGTCTTTTCTAAGATTAACTTCACTTCCAATGTCTAATATACACAAATCTGCAAAATCTGCACTTGATTTAATCTATCATACTCCAAGGTTAATTTGCACCTTAATTAATTGTGTGCCTGTACATAGCCCAGCTCAGCATAGTCCCGCTCTTTGACAGAACTTTGGGCCCCATGGTGTTTGAAATAAATAATATGGTCTTCTGCAGACTAATATACAAAGCCAGCTAATGCTTACAACCTCCAAAAATGTTTTTAGATCACCAGCTGCATTGTGCACTATATTCTCAGGAAGGCAGGGTGAGCAAATGACTTAGAGTTTAAATTCATTCTTTCTATGGGTATTAAGGTTGCATTAATTTTGAGATCACACAGTCCTTTTGCATAGTTTATATAGGCAGTTACCTCTACCTGAACACAATTTCCTTAGAGGAAGGATTTCTTCCTAATCTTAGAGATGTTCACATGTCTATGGATCCCTTTTGCAACAATCAATAGTAATAATTGCTTCTCGTGTACCAACAGTTATAATGGCTTTCCACATTCAAAGTATTTTTTAAAGCTGGAAGCCCTACTTAAACAAGATATCGTTGAAACCAACCAACCACATGCAAGAGAGAGGTTAACCCTGCAGAATAAGTTAAGCATAGTGTGGGTTAACACAGAAAGACAGAACTAGCACTCCACAACCATATTTGATTGCCATTGTTGTATAATCCCAGCTTCAGGCTTAAAACGTAGACTGCACCACAGAGAACAGCCTTTTAAGTTTCATGACCATCCAGACCAAATACAATATGATGTAACTGGGTGATGGTTTCTGTAGCAAAAAAGTAAGTCACAAAGATAGTATGCTCTTCAATTCTCAGGCAGAAAAACGAACTACGGGATTCACCACAGAATAGCCATGCACCACTCTGAAAGGCTGCCATCCTGTGGCACTTTAGGAATGCTGTAATAGCTCACTGCCCTGAGTTAATGGTTTCTACACTCCAGAGTGGAAAACGTGTCCAAGACAACTAATATGTAAATACAATAAATACTTCCTCTTTTTTTTCATATTTTTTTTTTAATATTTAAATCGTTTCAAGAAAAAGCTCTGACCTCTTCTATAAGTCAACTGTATCATAGTGCAACTTATAAACTGGGGCTCAGTTACAGATTTTTTTTATTTCTATGAAAACAACTAGTGAACATAACTTTAAAAAATATTAAACTTCATGTTCATTCTGTGGTATTGCTACCACATTCAGCCATAAATTGCTGGACTGCATCTCAGGAGTGCTTTACTTAGTATGGTAAACAATCCTATACAGCTCTCTCCATTAGTAAATAACGCAAGTTTCCAGGTAAATCACTAGGACGTTCAGAACAAAGACTTCAGAATTTGATCTTGAAGCTGATTAACTGCTTTAACCTCAGTTCTTGTATTTGATTTGCTGTTCATAGCATATTATGCATTAGTAAAACCGAGGATATATTTCTTCTAACACACAAACACAAAAGAGTTTTCATTATGGGACAGGTAGAGAAAATTAATTTTGCTTGCAATATCGTTAGTGTGTTTTCAGTAAGAGGTGCATATGTGTTCGAAACAAATCCTTCATATTTTCATTCTCCTACACATCCTAAATCAAGATGGGCTTGCAACTACCATAAAGTATAATTCCATAGCAAATAATCATAGGAAAAACACAATTCCAGTCTTCAAAGAACCTTTGTTAAAAAGGCTAGGGAAAAATGGGTATACCCTATTAGGATAGGTATGATAAAGAAGTAACACACAGCTCGTAGAAATACATGCAAAGTTTAAGTTTCAGTTCCTTGAAATGCATATTCTTGGTTACTTGAGCGAGGCTTATATCTTGACTTAGGAAGATACAAGCCTTTTTACATATTATAACCTTGAAAATCTATATTCAGATCTCAGTCAGTTAGTCCAGTTTTCTTGTATCCATACTCCATTATTGCAAGGATAAAGTAGCTCATATGTGGCTCTGATCTCAGTTTATTCTACCTGGGCTGGCTTTTTGATTTAGTATATACTTTCAGGTAGCATTACTTCATTGAAGATGTACTTCTCAGTATTATGCTTCTATTTTGTTGACACCCAGCAGCTATGGTATCTTTCAAACAGTGGACTGTTGAAGCTTTTAAGAACTAACCATAATTCTCTCCTGTAGCATCCCTTGAAGCACCAGCCACCTTTAAAAACGCATAGAACAGGAGCCCTGCAGAACTAACAACAGATACATGCATGTGTATGTAGTGTCATGGAACCATTAATCTGCTCTTTCTCAGCAAGAGCAAGCACATATTCTAATCCACATCTTTCTTCTTCAATCCACTTGCCTTTCCACAACCAGGAAGGCATGAATTCCCACTCAGATTACATCCTTTCCTCCTTTCGCATACTGGCTGATGCCCTCTTTTTTAGGAACTAATCTCAAACTATTTAGTGTTCATTAGTCTTTGGAGTTTTTCTAGTTACTGAAGCCTTCGCTCTGAATGGAAAATTAAGTTCTCATAAAAAAATCTCAACATCCTAAATTCTAATTCCAATGGTCTCACAATTCTACACAAATATTTACTACATCTTTTCATGAAACCAGGGAACACTCTAGAACTTCTTTCCGCTGAATCTTACCATGTAGGATTCAGCTCCTGAAAGTTTGTGAGTCACAGCATTTCTAACCTCACAGAAAGCAGTATTAAAGGAGATAGATAGAGCAAAAGACCATCTTACCTGACTTTTAAGTCAATGTACTCCTGCTGCTTTCATTACTGAATTAACCTTATAACATAAAGGAATACAGCATCACAGGAGACAAGGGGAAAAGGAAAAAAGCCTACACCAGATCAAGACCACTTATTTGTTATTAGTCTCTAACTCCCTTTTTTGACTTCCTTAATTTCCTTTAGCCTGTAAATTGATAGCCACTCCCCCAGACCATTAAGACTCAGGAAAGAGGAGTCTGAAATACCACAGCTGAAGTAAAGTTAATTCAGGTGAATATAATAACAGCAAGCATGGGCCAACACCGTTCATTTAGAAGAGAAGCTAGAGTAAGTGGAATCTGTAATCTATGCATGTATATGTACATTGAAGACCATCTTTAATGAATCATACAGCTTAATGAGCTAGCTTCACATCCCGTGGTGATGAAACCTGATTTTTATAGGATTTGGCTGCTTTAAGTCTCCTGATTTAGATCCCGGTGTGATTATTCAGGAACAGAGGAGCTGAATTGTAATATCTGACCAGCTTAGTGACTCCAGATATCTTGTGCCTACATTTTTTTTACAATATCGGTTACGAATGGAATTGAACCCACCTGATCTGCTTCATATGCCACCCTCAGATTTATTCTGATGTAATTACATTCACTTTGTTTGAACACTGACACAAGCTGATTACTCTGATACATACATACATATATATATATATATATATATATATAAATGATTTATCCCTTTGTTTTCATGATCATGTTGTCTGACTGCTCTGTGCTCAAGTTTTGACGTATGCTTTACACGTCTTCCATCTGCTCTATTCATTACTATTTGCTAATATTGAACAGGAAGACTAAAACCATTCATGATTTTTAAAAAAATTTATGTATGTCTGCAACTTCACTACTAGTTTTCTTCGCTTAATCTTTTTTCCTGTGGGAAAGTTAAAATATTACACAAATTAAATATTAAAATTAAATAAAAAGAAAGGGATGAGTTGTGGGTTTTTTACTGTAATTCATCTTTCCTTTGTATGTTTCTGCTTCACCTGCAGTTACCACAAATTACCATATCCCAGATGAAAATATTAATATTTTAATTACTTTCTAAACAAAGATGAACCCATGATAGATGGCCTACCAAGTCTTCTTTCACTGGTGGTGGGTCTGTGCATCAACTTGGATTTTTTTTTTCCCAATGCCAACAGTGCTGCTAAAGACAGAGATGAAGAAAATGTTGAGAACTTCTGCCTTTTTAATGTTGATGGTGACTAATTCACCCCTCCTGTGTAATAGTGGGCAAATATTTTCCTTCTGTTTCTGCTTGTTGCTAATGTACATGAACTTTTTTCTGTAATTTTTGAGATCTCTGGCCAGTTTCAATTCGAGATGAGCTTTTGCTTTTATAACTGCATCTCTGCAAGCCCTGGCAATGCTGCTGTTCTCAATGGATATTGGTCCCCTTTTGGTATGCTTCGCTTTTGGTTTTGACCAGACTCAAGCTTACAGTTAAGCCAAGGGGGTCTCTTGCTGTCCCTGCTCCCCTGGGGATGAACTGGTTTTGTGCTTCTAGGAGAGTGTTCTTGAAAAACTCCCAGCACTCACTAGCTTCTTTTATCCTCCATGGAAGCTTCCCACAGAATCCCTCCCAGCTGAGTTCTGAGCGACCTAAAAATTGCTCTTCTAAAATCTAAAACATTTGTCTTTGTACTAACCTTCAGTGTGCTCAGAGTGTGGTTTGTGAGTAGCAAGTCACAGTGGTGCTACATTCCCAGTTGGTGCATCTAACGATTGTATGAGGAAGCGGTCCTCTGGGCATTCCAGGAACTTCACGAATGATATGTGAGCTACCGTATTGTTCTTCCAACAAGTGTCTGGGTAGTTGAAGTCACCTGTAAGACCCAGGCTCTGTTAACCCCAAGCTTGCTTAAGCGACCCACATAATGCTTCACTGGCCTTTTTGTCTTACTTTGGAGGCCTGTAGCAGATGCTTACTGTAAGATTCGCCTCTGATCTTGACCCAGAGGCCTTTGCTAGGGCTTCCACAATAACTATAGCTGACTTCTATACATTCAAGGTTCTCCCTAACATAAAGCATGATGGTGACTCTTCTTTTTCCCTGCCTGTCTTTGTGAAACAGCCTATAGCCATCCATCTTGACCCTCCAGTCAGTAACATGAGTTGTCCCACCATGTTCCAGTTACTCTTATGATATCATAACTCTGATTTTCTGACATGATGGCCACTAGAAAAAAAATGTTTGTTCATCTCTGAGGACTATACTATATTTTAGAAACAAATTCAATACACTGTAGCAGATGATAAGTACTTGCAGGGGGTGGGGGTGGGTTTCATCATATTGGAGAAGGTCATACTCTGGTATTGCAACTGGAAACATGTCTGAGGAAGCATGCAAGGATAGCATCTCTCTGAATCTTTTCATTTGCTTTCTGAGAGCTTTATCAAGATTTGTGCTTTGAAAAGAAAGCTTGTATTTTGTTTGATTTCCACAATACAAGCATGTCTACACAAGCTCCAGGTAGCTCAGTGAAGCATACACAAAACTACAATAAACCAGTGGGAACAATGTCTTTAGCAAAGTCCACTTGAGGATCCAGTGCAGATTTTTCAGTTCTGTCCTCGCTTTATGTATTCTCTGCTTCCTAGGGAGAAGTTAGGCAAGGCACTGTATGAACTGCTAGTAAAAAGAGTTTAGCATTTACACCTAAATTCCTGGGCAATCCCCCTCTGAGTTAGTGAGCTCTTAGTTTGACTATGTGAGCTACAAGCCCTGTATCTTGTGATGCATTGGCTCCTCCTGCTTCACCACACCAGCCAGTTCAGCATCGAATGGTCTGCAAAGAGTAAGACATGCCGCCTGCACAAAACTGTCATTATTATGACACTATGTCTGTACACACAGAGTGCACAGATAAACCCCCTGAAAGCTTTTGGAGCACTAAGAATAGGGTTACGTGACCACATTACCTCTAGAAGGATGACATCTCCCTTGCCTTTGTACTGTTTCACCATCTCACACAACCCACGTGTTGTCATGTCTTCCCCATTGCTTCTGTTATTCTTCTAAGTTTTCCAGTGGGATTTTCAGTTCTGGATGTCCAAAAGATAAATTATTGTACCAAGAGCAGACTGAAGTAGACTGTGCTGATCTTGCTGCCATAGCTGGGTTTATAATCTAAAGCATCCCTGAATGCTATTGCAGTCATTACAAACTGTACTACGCATAAAATGTAGTAAAACCAGGAAGAATTTGGGAACCTGGGGTAATTATGAACTGTACCTTTGTTTCTTTCAGTGGAATTCCAGGCAATGTTGGGAGTAGCGCATGCCATGTTGGTTTCACAGGCTCTTGGTGTTATGGAGGCAAGTCTCAACAGTGTCCCTGTGTTTGTCTCGTTGCTCTTCCCTGTGATCTGACTGGCAACTGGTACGCAGCTTGTTGTTATAGTTGAGTAACTAAGGACCCTCAAAACTCTGCAAATACATGCTGCACAATTACATGCTGTGTTGAACAAACTTTAACAGCAGTAAGGGATTTGGAAAGCAAAAACCTAAAGTTTATTTCCCGGGCTAGTGCAGTTACCATCTGGTCAGCAGTTACTAGTGGCTTGCTGTTCAGATCTGAAAGGCTGTGCTGGCAGCCATGTGGGTTATTACCAAGAAAGGTAGCTATTTTTGTTCTGGATAATGTAACACTTCTTTACTAAGTCCTTTAAAATTGTATCTTTAAACAGGATTTGGAAGAAATTTTGTACCTTTTATTGAGAAATATTAAATTTTCTCACTGCCACCGCACCAGCTGACACACCGCTGCACTTGGTTGTTATTATAAACAGCTCCAACTTGAATTGCAGGCCACAGCATCATTATAGCTCAGAAGCGAACTTCAGCTATGATCTTTCTCTCCCACTCTCCTTGTGGGCACACTTCCCAAAGGACCAGCTCTCACTAAATGTTTCCCAGCACAGAACTAAACGGGGCTGCCAACTTACCACAAATCTGTTCTCACTCACCAACCACAGACACAGGGAAGGCATTCTTCTTAGCCAGTACCTTCGGTTTTGTCTGAGTGAAACCTGAAGCTGTAGCTGTTAGTATGTATCCCAAAGTTGGGAGTAGGCAGTCCTTTCCAATTGCATTAATGTAGCAGGCCCTAGTACAACCAGGAACTCATCTCTCAGTGCCTGTGGCAAGCTACTGATACAGCTATATCAACCCACGTCTTCCAAACTTCATTTACACATAGGCATAAAGCGAGGAGGTGGATTGCTCCCTTCTCCACTCAGCACCACTCTCAAAGGAAACTTGAGCCCCGCTTTGATGATGATTCTTGATCTGGTTCTGTGTGGACCACGCCGTATCTCCATTATCCACATGCACTATTAGTATTAGGGCATGTCTACACATGGAAACTATTATGGAATTAGATAGGTGTGAATCTATAACTGCTTAACACAGCTCCCCATGTAAGTTCTCACTATTATATAAAGCCCACATCTGCAAGAGTGAATTAAGCAAAACATCATCAGAGTGCTCAGCCTAAGTTAAAAGTAGCTACAGGAAGAGAAAGCACTACATTAGTCATCATAGTTTGCCAAAATCAGGTGCTGTAGTTCAGTCTAATACAAAGAATATACAACTGAAAATTCCGGCTTCTGGCAGCATCACAGCTTAGCAGTGATGAAGACTTGGAGAGCACTTACTCTTAAAAAGGGTGGGGAACTGACCTGCAAATAGTGCTACAATCACTATCACTTTAACCAAACTGATGACTGCTCTTCAGCAATCTAAGCCTTAAAAAAAAAAAAAAAATCCTTTTGTACATCTTTTAAGGTTAACTACTAAGTAAAATATTGATTCTCAAAACTACTCATTTTAGTCTCAAGCCAAGCCACCTCCTAGATACTGTACAGTTAAAAAATTACAGCCATGCTCATAATAGTACTTTAAACAGCTTATAATATTTTAAACATCACAATAAAGTCCTGCTGAATGGGAATAATTTTAAACCTCTCTTGCAAGAACAGAGTAATACACACAGAGGTAGAAAGGATTTTCCATTCTTGCATTTAGGAGACTTAGAAATGGAACTGTATTGCACACAAACATTATTATCCTGGATCCCTTAGGGAAAAAGGGAAGCATATATTTGCATCAAGCTCATTTTTATGGCCTCAAGAATTTTTTACACTCTCCATTATTACTGGCATACTAAAGAAACTTGTTATGACAAACATTTCTCCAGCAAAATTAGACTGCAAATGCTAATTGTGACTATACACATTATGACAGCTTATAAAAGCCTAGTAGAGAATGCTCTTCAGCTTCTCTCACTGCTTCCTAAATCTCTATAGAGCTATGGCAATTCATATCAGGAGGGCATTTGCTGTATATATTTTTATTTTCTGAGAAGCACTGCTCTAGAGATGCTAAATGACTGTCCTGGGGCCATTAGCAGTTCCCAGAGTGAGTGCTGGTAACACAACGGAGAACCATCTGACCTTCTGGGGCTCCCTGCCTTGTGTTCAGTTGTTACAGCAATGGCCTTGCTTGCTATTTCTCCACATCAATTCTCCCTTAGCACACAGGACTGATAAAAGCAAGGAAGGCAGTCTGTGTAACAGCTGACCTAGCTATTGGTGTTGGCACAGAAAGTAATTTCAAGCCTAAAAAGCTCTGAAAGGACAGCACAATGTTAACTCTAGCAATTGTTTTGTAGAGTCAAGCTTTCAGAAAGGATGCTCTTAACTGAGGGAAAATTGCCACCCCCTGCACATGGGAATTTCAGGTATATTTACTTCCTTGTTCTGCTCATCTCTCCCATCTTTTTCCTCTATTTTTGCACACCCACATCACAAATACATGTTAATTTCTTTTCTCCTGTCTCCCCTTTCCCTCCCTGCGACTTCCCTGTGGATCTGGCAGGGGCACAGAGAGTCTGCAGGCACTCTCCTCTTCAGCAGACAGACTCTAGAGGGAATTCAGAATAAGAGCAGAAATTAATTAGGAGTTTTACTCAGCCACGAAGCATTCAAGTGTACACTAGCCAAGGGCAATTTACTGTTTTGACTGGGTTGTTAAAACATGCAAATCAATGTACCTGTTTATTCTTGACAAGACGATGGGATAGAAGGAACAAACAGACTTAAAACCAGGTACCAAGAAAATCTAGTGGGCAAAGTTGGCTATACCTCATGAAATGTGCCCTACAAGTAAACTTAACTAATTACAACATGAAAACCTCTCCTCTAGAAGTTAGGATACCCACCTCCTACCCACTGAGCCTGTGCAGTAAACTTAAGAGACACTGTATGTTTAATTGAAGACGAGGGCATTTTACACCAATCAGCCTCAAGATAAGGAATTACGAGCACTAGTAAAAGGTTGATCAACAGTGAATATGTTATTTATATTAATTTACAACATATAAATGAATGGCTGCTCCAATGCTGTGTGTGCTAGCTTTGCGGAAATACCTCCTAGCTCCCATTTCTGTGCCAAACTGCTAATAAATAGCTAATACCTTGACTCTGTCTTATTGGCTTGCACACTGGGTAAATGACCCCATGAGTTTTGGGACAAGAAAAGCACTAAGAAGTAGGATACAGGAATAGAGGTCTGCAAGGTGACAGCACCAAGAGCAGTTTTAAACCCTCAAAGAAATCAGAGCCAAAATGAGCTGGGCCAAACAGACAGAAACCTGAACTACAGCTCTGCTCCCAGAGTAACAAAGACTTTCCTAGAAGATATTCTGACTAAGGAATTTTGCTTCTGTGTCCAGGAGACTAAAAATGCTAGCTAGCTACTGTTAATTGCATGAATGGTTTATATTTTCTTCCAAGACTAAGTCCAAATTTCAAACTTGTGAAGATCCCTCAGATACATAAACAAAACAGAAATTCTGTTTTTTTAACCTAGCATCAGTCAGAAGGAGCCAGGTCTACTGCAGGCCAAGTCCTACATAAAATTCACATGGAGACACACCTTCACAGAGTCCCTGCAAAAATAAAAGATGTTTTTTTCAAGAATCATACCCTAAAGAAACCACTGCAGTACCATCATTCAGACTGAGTCAAGAGCGTTTAATGGAAATCTTCAAAAAGAACAATATAAATATGAAGATGATCTATATACACCAAAAATGAAGATTTGACACTGAAATAGTTTGTCTTATAAATTTTCTTGGACATGGTGAATGTAAAGACCTGAAGATAAGCAAAAAAACCCACTATGAGCTGCATTTTTGTAGTTTGAACTAACCCTCAGAAAGCAATCACTGACCAAATAATCTGAGTTCAGACACATGTTTACGAAGAGGTCTGTTGAAACAAATACAGAAAACATGCAGCACATACAAATGCCTCCAGTCAGTTTCTGTGAAGACCAAGGATAACTGAAATTGAACACAGAATGCCAAGTACATGGATTATAAATACCTTCCCTTCCTCCATGCATACTGCATGGCCTAGGGCATTGGAGGCAGATGTGGATGTGAAATGAAATTCCTATTCATAATAAATTTTGAACAAGTATCAGAAATAAAATTTTATCAAGTGGCTGTCATCTTTTGCCATTGTATTAGCTGATAATCTTGGAGCAGCACCTTTCCTCACTTCCTCATTGGCCACCTTCTGCCATGCTTGTGTGACTAAAGTTTAGGTCCTCATTTAAACCCAGTCCTTGAACCAGTCTTAGGAATTGCATTTATGCCTTTAAATTTTAAGAGAGCGACAGAACTTGAACAGCATAGGGACTGCTAGAAGAAATCAAAACGAGAAAATTAGCTGACTCTGAGTGATAAAACAGGACTTTCTCCACCCATTACCTTGATCTCTTCCTGTCTGGCTGTTTCTGATTTACACACAGACCAGATGTGCACTAGATGTTAACAGTAATTAGCAGAATAGGTGCCCAGACTGGAGACTCTGAACGTCACCAGGCACAAATGCTGCATTCACAAGCACCACGTGTAATGCTCCATTGCAAGGTAATATTTCTCTGAAATTAAAACCTCATGTTTGCTTCCCAGTATAATTCCCACATCTAATTAATACTTGTCTAATATACACGCTCTAACCAAAAATGTTCTTTAAGGCCACCTTCATCATTCTTTCTCAATTGGAATTAAAACCCAATTGCAATATATTTAAGAAACACTAGAGGGCAGCCAGGACGTCTCGGCAACTCTCTAATAATACAGCTTGCAATCCTAAACACAAAGTTAAAAACATAACATGGTGTAGAAAATAGTGCTTATACTTACTATATGTAAAGATGCCAAAAAATTATTAATTTACAGGACAGCTTTGCTGTTCTTCTTCATTGGCACTCTGCATGCTGTTAAGACTCCCGGCTGTTCCATCCAGGTGTTCCCTTGGTGATGTTGAGAGCCTGGGAACTTTCACTGTCGCGACACTTGACGGTGATCTGACTAAGCATTCAGACAGTATAATAACTTGCTAATATATACTTTAAGTATGGGTGGTGAGTATGTTGGTGTTTTCTTCTTCATTTACTGTTTGTTACACAGTTGCTCTAATAATTTCTACTCTCTGGACACAAAATTTTATATTTTTCAGCACCCATCCCACTGACAAGACTATCAGGGTGTCTGCTCTGTGTGTCCCTTCACCAGGGTTAGAAAAGGACTTACTATCACCCAGAGTACAGAGGTAATTCAAATGTAAACACACTCAGAACAGCTGGTATATATTTCTGCTCTGAGCTGCCCTGGGCTTCTTCAGTGTACCCCAGAAAGCTCTGGGTATGTGACTGATTGCCCCTTAAGTTCTCCTTTTCCCTCTCCCAACTTCTTACTCTGCCACACACATTTGCTCCCAAACCAGCAGCTGTTTACCCTTTTGCCATTGTCCCCAATTTTGCTCACCTGATATCCTCATTTGTTTTTTTACAGTAAAGGTGCCCTGATACTTTCTACCCTAGTCATCAATTCTATTAAATTAGTACCACTGTATTTTGCCCATAGCATGCTGCTGTTTCTCATCCTGCTGTCTTTTTAGAAGCAACGCAAGTCAGCGTTAACCATCGGCACATATACCTTAACATACCTGTTTATCTTCACTGCCCAGCAATGGGGGTGACAAAAAGAACCCCAAACCAGCCAAACAAAACCCACTTGATATACAAAATAAGCTAACGGTAACACAATGCCAAAACCAGCTTATTATGTTAAGTGCAATAGAAAAAGCTTGCTATAAAGCTTGATTGCAACAACATTTCAATTTACCAGTTTAAATACAAGACTTGCATTAAAATATTTCTTGAGATACATCTTTTGGTGATTTCTTTAAAATTTATGTACACATATCCAGTTGTAACACTTGACAGTAGGCTCATGAAGCATTCAAAGAGTATAACTTGGTAAGTACACACTGCAGATATGAGTGGTTAATGTCTGTACAATTTCTTCCTTCAAAGGATTATAATATTTTGTTGAGTACTAGCCTCAGACAGGTGACCAGCCACCTGATGCAGTATAATACCCCCAAGCTCTTCCCTGAAGACCCACAGTCTACAGTTCCAGTGCTCACTGGATCCAGATGGTGTTGCCTCTTTCTGGTCTGCGAGACTCTACTGTAAGTTCTCCAAAAGTGGAGAAGAACTGCTCCATTTCCTTCTGCAACATATCATTCCTCTTCTCTGCATCCTCCTTGGCCCGTTCTGCATTACGCATTTTGATTTCTACCATTGTGAACTTCTTCCGCTCTTGATCCAGTTCTTCATGCAGGGCCATCATTTCCGTCTCCAGGGTGAGATTTCTCTGCTCCAAGCTGCAGAAATGAAATAAAAGCAGACCGCTCCTGAGCAGCACTCCTCACTCACTTGAGCAGAAATGCATGCCACCAACAAATTCATACATATGTCTTTTCATCTACAAAGCTGAGACTGAATTTTTAAGAGGTGTATCCAGAAACCATGACATCATCAATGCACCATTCTCCTAGAGGAATCTCTTTGGTACCTCATTGAGAAAATGCCTAATAACAGCCACTGGCAAGGTGCACAGTAGCAAACAGCTCCATTTAATTCTTCAGGAACAGGCTAAGTATTCCTTTTACTTCTGGAAGAGCTGACACCCAGCTCCTGCTGTGGTTGCACTAGTGTCACTTACAAGGTCAGAACACTGTCTTGAATACTTTTGTTTCACTGCTAATCTCTGTTCTTCAGCTGATATACCTGCTGCATCTATTTGCAGATACGGATCAACAGTTTAAAAAAAAAAACAAACTGCAACGAACATGGTTTTTGTCTAAAAAACTGACCGCATTTCAGTCCTTTCCAATTGAAAGCTTTAGAAATCCTAGTGGTACTAAATACACAGTCATCATGGATATTGAACATTGTAAGAAGTGCTCTACTACACTACACACTATGCCAAAAACAGTGATGTGGGTGAAGTACTGCAATATTCCATATGATCCACTTTTGCTCACAGCTGTTGTTGCCAATACCTCTCACATGTTGGGATCCAGCTGTGACTTGCAGTACCAGAAATACCAATGCTTTTGTGCAGCAGAGGTGGGAACAAAGCAAGTCCTGAAGAACCCTTATTACAAAGAGAGCGAGCACATTGAGCTCTGCACTGCTCTAGTTAATGCTAAGCCCAGACTTTGAGGTTATTCACTGATAATTATGGGCATCCACACTAGCAATCTCATTGTGTGTGAGAGGAGTCCACAGTATTTGTAGACAAAGACACAGCTCTCTCTTGCCTTCTTTAAAAGGCCTGAGCTGTGAAGAAAAGGTGCAGGCAAAGCAGCAGTGTGGAGATACGATAATGAACAGAGGTAACTCCAAGATGCAGCACTGTCACAAGAGCAACGAGGACTCTCGAAAGGAGTTCAGCAGTCTCCCAGACCCCAAAACTATAGGTGGAATAAGCCATGGCACCTTTCACTGAAAGGTGATGCGCAGTTGCCCTTCTCAGTCTCTGGCAAACAGGGATCAACTAATGAAAACACTGTGAGAGCCTACTGATTTTGTTAATTAGACTGTACAGAAACTCACAAGATTCTGTGTTTATTTTCAATGCCAATAGAATAGCATGTCAAAACCATTGCAAGCAATTGCTCTGAAGCAAATCCCTTCAGATTATTGTGTCAGAAAACCAGTATCAGAGTACGTCAACACAGAAATATGGGAGACTCAGTGGCAAGCACCCAGTAACTGCAGCTACTGCAGATTTCTAGCAAGTCACAAGGGGCAAAACTTGGATTTCCTCTGCAAAAGGCAATCTGATGGCAGAGCCAAACCGTCTTACCTTTTTATCCTTGTCTCATACTCTAGTTTTTGCTTGGCCATCTCTTGCTTCAGGCTGGACACCAGGCTGTGCAAAGCACTGTGATTGTTAGTACTGTTGGCCACAAATGTTTCACTGTTATCACTGCTGCTGGTGGCTCGGCTGCTGTGGCCCCCCACACTCCTTCTGTCACTTTTGTTTTCATAGTCACCCGAGTTACAGAGGTCTTCGTGTGGTGGTTCATCCAGCACAGAGTCTTCAAAGTTACCCACATAAAAGTCCTGCTCGGGGCAGGTGGTGGTAGATGAACGACAGGAGTTGGAGTGCTCAGGGAGGAATATTTCACAAGAGGACGTTGACCAGGTGGCACTGTCCACACTTTGTTTGTCATCAGAATTCACCATAGAGAACTGCTGGTGGACATTGTCATAGGTGGAAAGCCTGTTGTGCTGGCCTGACTCGCTCACTGATTCCTTCTGCTTGTTGTCCCTCAGTGTGACAGAGCCATTGGGCACCCAGCCCAGGGTCTGGCTGTTGATGGTGTTGCTGTGCCCATCTGTGCTAGAAACAGCCATCCGCACACCTCCATTCTGCATGCTGTGTGTGCCCATCTTAGTCACTGGTCCTTTCAGGGATGATGTTCTCCTGGTTTGCAGAGTACAGTTTGGTAAGGTCTGGCTCTTCTCAGGGCCCTCCACAGAGCTGCTGAAGGACCCGTTGGTGACTATGCCACTGCCTTTATTAAAAGCAGGATTTTTTTTCACCATGAGTGGTGGGCTTCTGGCGACATCCAGTTTCTGGATACTGTTTCTGGGGCTATTTGACTTGCTGCCTGGCAGAGCAGCTAATGACTCATTGTCCACGCTTCCCCTTTGGGAAGACTCAGGTTTGTCCCAAGAGCAGCGCCTCACTGCTGTCTCCTTGGTGCTGGTGTTCTCTTTGTTCTGTTGCTGCCCCACAATCGCTTTCTTTGGCATTTCATTGTTGTTGTTGCAAACCTCAGGTCCCATCTGAGGGTCTGCATCCTTGGGAAACAGCTCTTCGTGTTTGCTAATCATTATTGACATTAGCTGCTGGACTACTACTGTGCCTGAAAGGAGACATCAAGCACATGGGTCATTAATGGCCTGTTTTGTTTACAGCATAAACATACTATACCCATCAGATTCCACAAATGCTTACTAAATATTCAGCTTATTCAAAAATTTACACAATGCATCCATCTGTGTAACACTTCAAATGTTTAACACACCCGAGGTGCTCTGCTACTGAGCCAGATGAGCACCACCTCTTCTATCCATCCAACCAAGCCAGCAAGCCTCACACCTGCTTTGGTGAAGAAGCTATCACCACTACTATAACTGCATTCCAGGAAGACCACAGAAGGAGATAATGAGTAGCAAAGGGTAACATCATTGTAAGTGACGTACCTCAACTCAATGTGGTGATCATTTTTAAGACCAGTGGGTTTTTTGGCACAGCACTTGTATTTAGTAGTTTAACAGAAAATGGGCAGGCAAGGGATTCGCAATGCTGAATCACAGATGTTTTAGTCTTTTGGAGCAAAACAGTGCAGTAATATGATAGAACTAATTCAATGTGAATGCCCTTAACCACTCCACGGTGAGACTACACGCAACCAGGAAAGTATGCCACGATATAGCACAGTACAGAACTAATGCAGGACCACAGCTTGCTACTGTAACAAATAGCTACATTTCCTCTTAAAGAACAACCCCTTTGTATGCATACACCTTGACCACACTATAATTTACACATTAGCATTTCATAGAATCACAGAATCATAGAATGGTTAGAGTTGGAAGGGACCTTAAAGATCATCAAGTTCCAACCCCCCTGCCATGGGCAGGGACACCTCCCACCAGAGCAGGTTGCTCAAAGCCCCATCCAGCCTGGCCTTAAACACTTCCAGGGATGGGGCATCCACAACTTCTCTGGGCAACATGTTCCAGTGCCTCACCACCCTCACAGTAAAGAACTTCTTCCTGATATCTAATCTAAATCTCCCCTCTAAATCTCCCCTCTATTTATAACTGGACTTTAGATAATAGAGATGTGCAACTCTGTTTCATTAAGCAGACTCTCACTAAGGAATATTAAGAATATTTCAGGAACAAGGTCAAGGTAGTTTCAATAATCATCCCATTTTTAAGCTCCTAGAGAGCTTTCAGAGGCATGCTGAGCTCTTCTAATCATTAATTTCCCATTGTGCAGTATCATTTCTCTCTCAAAATACTATGGGGAGATGCTGTAAGTTGTGTAAACTAGAATTTCAGTGACAGTGAAGCTTAGCCCTGCACCTCCATATCAGATAGTCACAGTGCATTTGAAACAAGTATGTACAGAAACTAGGGGGAAGCCACAAATGCAGATTTAAGGGTATCTGAAGCTGCTCAGGTTTCCTGATACTCATGCACAATCATAATAAACATTCACATAAATTGGACACCTGCTCTTGCAAACCCTTCTGAGTCAAACACATGATCAAACCAGTCTCTGTGACAATGAGAATCCAGACATTAAAATGAAGATGATGATTAAAAACCCTTTCCGCGTTAGAAGGCTTTCTGGCTTGTCTGAGCTACTGTTCAGACAGCTAACCCTGGGTCTTCACTGCTTTCACACATGATTTGTAAACATCATGTTTCTGTTCACGGTAACAGTCATTGTGTTAAGGAAGAAGGAGGAAAGATAAGATTTTGGGAAGAAAAAAAAAGTAAATGAACAAAGTATATGGGAAATTGTGTCTGGGGAAGAGAAAATGCATCAAACAAGAAGAGTAAATTCACATGCTCTCAAATAAACTATTAAGTTTGAGTTTTGATAAAATTTTTAGTGTAGGGTACATAGTGTACATAGTACAGCCCTAATTTCTGAGAAAGTTCAGTAAATCCTACATATTAAGAAGAAAAGGTTTGGAGGGAGAAAAGGCATCATGTACTTTATGGAGAATTAAAGTCACAAAGATTAAGCCTAGGAGGAAATTATAGGAAAAGATTGTCATGGCCGTATTTTTGTTTTAATCACAGCAAAATGTTATAGCTGGGCATTGCTGTAAATAACAGAATGCAGCAGACATTTTGATTGCTGTTGTGCAAGAAAGCATGTAATTTACCACTGCCTTGTGGGGGCATAAGGTATGAACCTTTACTAACTTTTTCTCATCCTTAAGAACTGCAGATAAAATATTAACTGCATTCCAACCACACGTGCTGGATAAGAACATGTCATAGCAAATTTTGAGATAAAAAGTACATTTTTAGCGAAATTGCCAGGGCAGCACAATCTCATGCGAAGTCTGTTTGCAATGCTGCACGTTTCGGTCACTTTCATAGTAACCTGCAAGATTTAACCCTGAAGTTCATTCAGGTTGAAGAATTCTATGTCTAAAAAACAGATATGTGGATAAGCTCACCCTCCATAATAGTCAGTGGATCTTCCACTTTGGGACGAAGGATGTTAGGGCCAAAAACAGTTGCCAGATTTTGCACACTCATTTTGTTTATTCCTGCATAAGACTGGACTTCATCAAGGAACCTGTGGGGGGAAAAAAGAGGCCTTTAATGAATATGTAAAAAGGAAATACATTTTAAAAAGTCAAAGCATGGGATGGTTTCTTAACGTAGTTCAAGTATCCCATTCCAAATCCTTATGGAATATCTTGAAAGCTCAAGGCTATTCTCCTCGACTTCAGATTTTCTCCAAAATGATACATTAATAACAAAATTTAAATGTCAACCAGGATTGACTACAAAATAACTGTTGAATATGCTAACTTTCTCCAGCATAATTAATCATCTGCTTGGCTCAGACAACATCCTCAAAATGCAAACTGTCAATTAAAAGAAAACGTTCATATTATTTTAATTTTTTTTTTATGCTGGGAACTTTCTATAAGTTCAAAAATCGCAACCATGTAAGCTATGTTTTTTAAGAGGTATCCATGCAACTATTCTATATACCAGAAGACATACGCAGTTTTCAAGGATATCATGCTTCAGGATTGCATAGCCAGAAATAGTTAGAAATGGGAAAAACAGGTCCTATAAAAAGGACAGAATATATTAATTTCTACTGTCTCACATTTTTTGCTGAGTGTGGCAAAAAAGTCGTAACTGAGCACCTTCATAGAGCAAATTATTAATGAGTCAAGCCGTAAACCTTATTTTTAATGCATTCACTTAAGTTCACCAGTCCTCTGACTGTGAGTAATGCTTTTCCTTCAAGGCACATACACAGACAGGTTTGTCAGCTCACAGTTATAAATACCATTGTGATATACTTGTAAGAGCACTTACCTACAGATATATTTCAGCAAATTATAATTGACAGCTGGCAGGCTCTTCACTTGCTTCACCAGTTCTTTCAGGCCCTTTAAGTGGTTTAAAAGATTAAAAAAAAAAAAAAAGTGGGGAGGCACAGCTTCTTAGTATTTTACCAGAGATTCAAAAAACTATCAGCAATTCCAACTACAAGACAATAAACACATCACTGAAACTGCAGCATTAAATGCTATATACAGGCTACCATTAGGAACAGCTTGCAGAACCCACTTTGGATGGGGGAAGCTGTATTTGGCTAACTAGGATTATCTCTGGATAAAAATAAACAAGTAAATAATTAACTTGGTCTCTTTCACTCTTCCTTTTTTTGACCAGCAGCTCCGTTCCTCCTCCTGCTGCTAACAAGGCTGAGGTTTCCAGGAATAGTTCTGGTTTGAACGAGGTAAAAGTTGGACTGGAGGATCCTTCAGATCCCTTCCAATCTGGTATTGTATGATTCTAGTTGGCATTTTCATATGAGAAACTTTCTGGGTATTTTACCCAGTTCTGGTCCATACTAGATTCAGACCATAAATAGTTATTGAAGTTTGTGACCACCCTGGGAATGGGACATGCAGAATATCACACAATTTCTATGCCCTGTGGAAACAGATCCTGACTATGCTCCTTATCAACAGTGCCTTTAGTCTCTTTTTCAGCATGGGCTTTTGGTACTTTGCCAGCACCAGTGGGGTTTTGTTTACTGTACGTTATGAAACCAAATGCAAATCTCAAGATGAGTGGACCATGATAGCGCACAAGTTTGCTGGTTATGTGCTAAGAAAGGAAACAAGATGCACAGCTCTCTCCCTTAACAATGACTGCGTTTTTAATTTCTGCGTGGAGAAAGATCAGCTGAAAATCTAACAATGGCTAAGCTGCCATAAAGAGGACTGAAGTGGCATATCACCTATAGGACTGATTTTTCAAACTGAGAACACCACCTCCAGCACCAAAAGGCCACTGTAACTTGAATCTTGCTTACAAAATTAATTTAATAAAGTGCTTTGTGGCATAGTGGTGGTAGAACTACATAAATACACTCCAGACTAAGCCAATACAAAATTACTACAAATTTAATCTGAGAATGAGCATCACTGCAAGCATAAACTGCATGATGACTAACTGCTGAGCTGTCAGCGGGCTCTGTGTTGGAGCTATCAACGGTTAGAGACTTAGGCAACACACTCAAGTGAATACCTGCAACTTTAGCTCTTAGGATCCCCCACCTTATCTTCTACAAAGAGCAGATCAAATTCAACCAGCTGAACAGGCCACTCCTACCTTTTCCAAGCAGCTGACAGTGAAGCAACCCGTCTGATTTCAGTGAAAGAGGTGACTACAAAAGACAGTTTGCCACACATCTTTCTTACACTCCGCCCTATCATCAGATGGGAACAAGTACCACGTCTGCTGTTGGTAGTCAACAGCTGAAGGCTCTGAGACAGTCTCTCAATTCAAGAAGGGCTCCTCCTCACATCAATTAATTATAAGATTATGTAGGAGGGGTTCAGTTCTAGCAATATTTGAAATGTCAAAAAGGAATTAAATGGAAATAACCACCACAGAAAGTTAGAGGAGTAGACTGAAATCAACAGAATGAGCCTATCTGTATTTACTTTGCAAAGAAAATATCAGGGTTGATCTCATTACCCAGAAACACACAGAACAATGTAAAAACAAACACTTAGTTTTTTAGGTTTTCACACTAACATATACTAGGTCCGTGCCACTGCAGGGCATATTTTATCAGTCAGAACCCTTATTTTGCTCATCTATGTTACGCTGTTTTAAGTCTGGAAGGTGGAATGCTTCCAGTAGCCTGCTTCCATCTTTTTTTCCCATCTTTTCCATTCTGATTCAATGACACACAATGAATAGAGTCTGTTTGCCTTTGTAAGTCAGTAGAAGCTGGCATCCAGAAACTTAGCAGAAAATGACCCCTGATTTAATGGCAAGCAAGTTGAACAGCAGCTACTAAAACCCCTCTTTTTATGGTTTAGAATAAAAAATAAAAGTCTCTTCTATTCAAAATGTAAGCTATTGACCACAATGATGTTTATTTGAACTGGAGTCAGTGACAAATCGAGTTAAGGTTATGCTATACGCCTTTATTTAGGTTTCCAAATTACTTAGGTGGCAACAATTTTAATATAAAACCAGCCTCAATTAGTACATGTACATCTTACATTAGGATAGGTAATTACCAGCTTCTCTCCTACTCAAAATCAGACAAGTTATAACATGCCAGCCTCTTATTTTATCTTACTCAAATTGACAACTCACCGTTTCTTCCTCCTTGCTGAGCATTTTGGCACAGGAAAGGAAATCTTCGTATTTTGCATATGGTATGACTGGCTCTGGGAGTTCTCTCAGGTACAGCTTAAGCAATGATGCCACTGTATGCACATCTGTATTGCTGTTGGGTTGGAATGCAAGGAGTTGTTACTGTGAATCACGGTAATACTGTGAGAGTGACAGGCTAAAAACTGCCACTTAACGTTTCCATTGTCACCCTAGATTTTACTCNAGTACAAATGATTCCACATAAGGACCTATTTGCAGGTGCAGATATTGAAAAACTCATGGCTCCTGTTGACAGGCATCTCAAATCAGGCATGCAAAATCCGTCTTAACTGATGCTTTTCATTTTCACACGAGCCAGAAACCAGTCATTATATTTACATAGTGGGGATAATTCTCCTACCAAAACATGGCAGATTCCAAAACATGCTCAGCACGTCTCAATTCCACTGCATCACCACTTCCTCTGGTATCAGTATTAAGTAAGCAATTTCTAGAGAAGACCAAATATACCACGGGTGTTTAGTTGAAACATCCTCATCTGAACTACAGTTCTTCTCCTGGCATGCATCTTTTTCCTATGGGCTCTCACAAAATGACAACTATGCCTTTTAGCTGTACTGTTACACCAGAAATCTGGATATAGTTTGCACACACAACTGTAAATCCATGGGAAATGAGTTCTAGCTCTGTCTTGTACTGAGTAAGCTAAGGCATTGCAAGTCACCAAACTTAGAAACTGTCTGAACTGCTAGCACAATAGGCAACATTAAAGGGCTGAAAGTAAAAAACCTAGTATGACATATGCTTTCTCATCTGCAGAAGCTGAAGGCTTTTTTGGATACAGCTAGTAGGACCCTAGGCTGTTAATATATTAAGTATACTGAATGTAAGAAGATAGAACATAAATAAAAGAAATAGATAAAAACTACAAGTTAGCATGAAGAAATCTCTCATATTCCTTCTGACTCCATGTCTGGATTTAGCTACTTGAGCATTTATTCAAATCATTACTGGAATGTTCTGCATGCTTTCCCTGGTTCAGATAAAGAATTGTACTGCAAGCTGATACATCTCCCTTTGACTTCTAAAAAATAAAAAACCCAGATACTAAATTATGCTAACTTAATTCATAAGAAATGGAAAACACACAGACATTTCTACAATGTGCGTTATTGTGTATTTTCTCATTCTTTCAAGACTTTATGCTTGGAACATTTTCTAAACATATAATCTCTTAAAAGGAACCACTGATATTTGATGCACTTAAGCTTTGCTAGAGGTATGTAAATGATTATTTGGAATGATCTGTTAAAATAATAATGGCTTTTACTAAGTTAAATGTTAACAAGAATGATGAGAACAACCTTAGATTAATGTGGTTATGGTATGAGCAATCTAAGTCAAAACAGAAGGAGAGAAATTATAAAGCACTCTATGTATTTAAATGTTAACCAGCACCACAGTACTTGAAATAAATTCCCAGAAAACATTACTATTTCAATCATTAATAATCTCTAGCCAAAATTCCAGAAAGCATTTTCTAGAGGAACTGCAGAAACAAAGTACTAATGCAAATCCTTATTTTCAAGGAAGGTTCAAATTCTATTCCCTTGACTGCAACCTTCTACAGGTAGACTGGCTTGGATCCAAACCAGGAATCCTGTGTTTATCTTGCCCTGTTCTTCAGATGCATAGGTAACATCTACAAGGAACAGTAGATGAGACTAGATTATAGTACTACTTTATGAACTTTCAAATGCTAGCCGAGATTTGGCCTCTAACCTTTGGCTTCTACCTACCCCCCATCCAGATGCAAACTGTGTGAAATAAACGTCTTCTTGACATTCTGGCTAAAAAAACTCTTTACAGACTGCACAACCTGAGGGCTTAAAACCTAGACTCCAATAATCTCTCAGGTAGTTGCTTGCATGTTTTACTGTCATTGGAGCTATTTTTTAGAGCACAACCATTGCATGCATGCCCACGCGGTTGCCACTATTCAGCCTTATCCAAGAAGCAAATTTTACAGAGAGATCTTCAGTTTCCTAACTTGTTGGTGCATAAGGAAAGCAAAAAGCAAATGCAGAGGCAAAGACTTTTAATAGGCTCTGAAGGAGAGAAACAGCAACAGAGAGCAGATGTGAACTAGCAGCCTTAGTAGAGTGCCCTACATTGCAGCATGAAAGGGAGCACAAGTAATCAATCGGCAGAGAATTTAACTCATCATTGATGGTCTTTCTGAAAATTTTACTATTACTATTTTTATTATTTAAAGAAGGAAACTCCACTGGCCTTGCTGAAGAACTGAGACTATCTCCATAAAACCAGAGAGGCCATTCCAAAATTTGAGACTCAAACAGGCTGAGTGAGAGAAATTCCTGAACAATTAAAAGCTAGCACACAGGTCTCCCAGTGAGAGGATTAAGCAATGTCATCTTCCCTTCTGTCAGGATCATGCTTCATATAGTACACTAGAATAATTTTGCACTAGTCTCTTGGTGTGGGGTGGAATACTTGCTCCTTGAGGACACAGCCAATGGAGGATAAAAAGGCTGAAAAAGGGGCCAAAAGCCCTGAACACTGATGGAATTTATAAGCTTTCTCCTTTCAGTGTCAAGTAATGATAGACTATCACTGTGAAGGTTTAGTTGAGTGCTAAAAACTGTGGCTCTACCAAGGAAGAGCTGAGAGAGAAATGGAAAGGTAGGATGCCAAGGAGCAAGGGAACAATAAGAAGTCTTGTGTTCTCAAACTAACCTCCTGAAGAACATGCTGTATACAAGTCTACAGAAAGATGCTTTCTGAGCTAGGGTTAGAAATCCAGGTCCCAATTAGTAAGCAGGAACACATTAGCAATTTTTTAAAGTAGCTTTTTCTTTTTTTTTCAATTTGCTTCTGCTGACTGAGTGTTAAGGCAATACTGTAGACTGCCACAAGATGGTGGGAATGCAAGATAAGAATTTGGAAAAATTGTTTTGTTACCTTTTTTTTCCCTTAAACTGTACTGGGACATTGCTTAGGACTTAACCTATACAGAAATTACCATGCAGATTTTGGCAATACAAACACACACATACACACACACAGTGCCTGCAAAGCCCTTTAAGAACTGGAATTTTTAATTCTATTTAGCAACATTTATACAAAGTCAGAAAGTTTTTTTCTTTCAATGTAAATATTGGTATAAAATATGTCAATATTTTTACAATGATGCAACTTTTTAATAGTGTTTCATATAATCTGAGACCTGTTTAGACCTTGCAGTCTAGTATTATTTTTTCACCTTTTCTTTTAAAATACAGAGGAAAACTTAAAAATGGCAGACTGTAGTTTTAATCCATCTGTATTTTAGGTGTTTCAATCCAGAAACACCATTAAGCACATTTCAGCCACAGAAGACAGCTGTGAGTTTCAAAGGAGTGCTGAAGTGCAAGCTCTCTTGAGGATCAGGAGCATTTATTTCCCTCTCTGGTCTGCAGTGTTCTGTCCACAATCTAAATCAACCAACAGTATTTATATATTTGCCTTCATGGCATTCATGTCATTTGTAAGATGTGGATCTTTCCAGGGCCTGTACAGGCCTTCTACTTCTTGACTTTTTCCAGCTACAGCTGATTAGTTCAAGACATGGGAGTATTTCTCCCTTGAAACCTATCCTTGCTTATATTCCAGGACAATTACAGCTACAGAAACATAACGATTATACCTATCTTGGCATTTCTTTTGCTATCTGACAGCGTAATATCAAAGTGTTCCATGATTACACCTTCATAATTAACATTATTAAAAGTATTCATTAACAAGCATTAAAATAGTGTATGTCAACTCGAGAAGAAAATCCTCCGATACCTAATTTGGAACAACTCTCATTCATCGAGGTGGACTTTCTCCAAGTACATAATGAATAATTACAAGTTTGAAATGGGAATGACAACGCATGAAGCAGAAAATTGAATACAACAGAAAAAAAAAAAAAGAAATCAGTAAACTGAGAATCAGTATGCCGTGTTGTGCTGGAAAATCTGAGAAAGTTTACTTGCCTCACTGAAACCTTAATACTGCTTTACTGTTGATATGTTTCCAAGGAGCATCCCCCACTACACCACTGTCCATGCAAAGGCATTACAAATGCAAATACACCATAGCCTCTCCTTAGTCATCAGACTATGCATATCAAAGCCGCACTCATATGAACTTTGTCATCCCTCATGGCATTGCTGTTTTGACAGCGCTTGCCTTTGTGATAAAACAGACACTGTGGAAGTGGCTGTCAGACCAATTACACTGCCTGGAGTTTTTCACTTTCTCTACCATAAACAAAAATTACTGAAGCCCAGCACGTCACCAGAAATCCACTCATAACCCTTGTACTTGGACAAGCAGACAGCATCTTCAGAGAGCTGGAGTCAGCACTTCAGAGCACAAAGCCAATAAGCTCCTCATAAACTCTGAGAGAGGAAATATTAACAGGGCAAGGCTACATTACAAAAAGATTAATGCTGTGCCAAAAATAGCTCTAGATCATGATGACGCATAAACAGTTTGCACAAAGAACAAACACTAGGGAACAACAAGCTGTGAGGCCATAATTCAATTTAGGAGTTTTGGTAATGAAATGATGGAGAACAGGACAGTTCAAACTGTTTGTGTATCAATACCTCCAAGAATTACTAGAATTACAGCTCCATCATTTCAGATGTGTCACAGATCACAATACTGGAAACAGAGATTTCACCAACATATCTCGTTCTTACCACAAATTTGCTGACTGTGTTCCTGCTTAGCTGCATTTGGGTCTGTAGAGCATCTCTAAGATCAGTATTAATGTTTTCCTGATATGGGATGATGAGTTCCTACCTGACTGTCCAGTTTGTACCTTTCCTGTCAGTCTGCAGACAGCGTAAGTGAAATGCCAGATGATAAACTAGTGATGAAACACCGAGTAAGAAACATGAAGGGAATATTACAAATGTGCGTAACTACATATAGAGAGAATCAGAGCATTGTTACTGCTGAGAGGCCTGTGCTCACAGGCTAGGAGGGCAAGGCCTGTGTTTAGTAATGTTAATGTGTGTTAATGTTAGTGTAAATGCAATGATTCAACTGATCTTGGAACTTAGGCTGGGTCCACAAATTAAATGGTCAGGTCAAATGCCTAACATAACTAGGTTGAATGTCCTATTATGATTTTTATTCCCCTTTGTTAGTATCTTCAAAGCGTTACTCTCTCTATAATTTTCCTATATAACGCATATCTACCGAAAGCAGTATTGTACCTACTCAGCTACCAGCTGAAGTTTTGTCTACAACTTGTGAAACATAAATGAAAGCATTTACCATTTTAAGCCCTGAGCTGTCTGTCCTCCTCTCCTTGCTGCCATAAGAGCTTGGCTCTACTTTAAATTAACACTGATCTCAATTCTCACGTTTCTGTTTAGACAGAGAAAAAAACCAAACACATATTCTACTCCTTTGTCCTTGTGCTCATGACTTTTACAATCCATACAATGGGTCACCTTCCAGTGACCCATTCAGGGCAGTAAGCACTGCAAGGAATACTGAAGATTGACAGACTTAATTTCCAAGTTAGACATCCACTTCAGTAATTATAACAGCAGCTAATTAATTTAGGTTAGAGAGTGACACTTTAAAAGCAGCAACGAAGACAGCAATTTATGACAGACAAATGAAAAGAAACTCTATGGAATGACATTAAAACTTACTTAGAAAAATATAGATCCTTAAAGAGACACAAGTGCTTTCAGGTAAGGTGGCCTAAGGCCTAAGAAACAGATGGGTTCCCATCAGGAAAAAAAATCAACCAGCTCCAGTAAATATGCTGCTAAATTATTTTATCATTTGATAGGTTGTTTAGAAAGGCTGTTAAATTTCTACAAGATTTTGGAGGTATTGCAAGTATATATAAAACATGGAAAAACACCACAAAAAACCAACCTGTTCTTGCTTGCTAGAAGAGAAAGCCACAAACCTTACAACCCTAAGTAAGGATGCTTTAAAAAGCACACTCTCAGAACTACCATGTAATAACAAAATGTCATCCTTTCTTAAAAGTGACCATGGCCATCTAAGAAGTCATTTGTCATTGGCAAGTTCAATACCTGGCTGCCTTTATTTTTAATTAATTTTAAATCACAGTCGGCACATCAACTCAATTTCTGAAACTGAAATTCACACAAAGCAACTACAAATGTTCATTCACTGCCAATAACTAAAAACACACTCTCCTACAGCAGGACACCAGTTTAACTGCTTGGCTGACTCTTGCATCACGCTCAAAATGTGTCTCCTAATGTGTATTTAATTGTTAGACTACGTCTTTAAGTTGTGCCATTTGCGTACGTTATTTTGCAGGTTAGAAGGAGGGCTGGAATTAGAAAGGATGTGGAAGGCCTGCAGAGGCATAACTGATGAGCAGATTATGAGGATCAAGGAAGGCAGCCTGAACAGGCAGAAATGAAAAGCAATTTTTCAGAGGCCCAAGGCCATTTGTGTTCGGCAGGAGCCAGCTTTCTAGTAAAGACTTCATTTCACATAAAAATGTTTTGTTTAGCGATTACTGCACTTTCCCCCTAGGAAAGGAATGAAGGCCCTTCCTTGGGGGGCATTTTCTGCTTCTAAACAAAGATATTCTTATGCACAGGCTTCTGTTTGGAAAATAAAAGAACGCTTTTAATAACCAGTGATTTCCAAGTCAATATCTAGTTGCAGTCTGTACAGTGACAGTGCAGACTGCAGCCCCATTCAGACAGGTCCAATTTTTTGCATTCACCAAACTTTTGAAACATTCTTTCTCTCTGGAAGAGAATAAGAATTGTGCATGTGGTTCTTCACACCTTGAGGATATTACATTAGTACCATCTTGTCATTGTTTTATTTTGCTTCAACAATCCCAGTGATTAAATGCACAGGAACATCCAAATTCTGCATTCTGGATTATTTGACTCCAGGAAGTAATGGTATTTGTGAGCTGTGAAACACCGCTACTGACAGGCCCTTTTCTCAGCTGACTGCAATGGTGATGAGTGCAGTTAAGTAATATTTTCTCCTATAATGTACTGCATTCTTCTTTAGAAGAATTCATACCCATGACAGAATATAATAGGGATTTTGTTTTGCTAAATATGCATTCATATGCTTTCCTTCTCCCTGGTACATATGCACAAACACAGGCAGGTGAGCTATGTAATTTTAAATTCTTCTGAACTATTGGACTATATATCAGGGTTAGTAGTGAATGAAAATCCAAGCCACATAAACCAATCACACAAGTATCAATATTTATTTCAGTGGCACTTCAAATATTTTTTTCTCCATGCACAATCTTTACTCTCATATGATCTGGTAGTAATTGTGATGAACAATAAATGAAAAAAAGGTAATACAGAAAGAGAAAACCAATATGGTACCCATTATAGATAAAAATTGTAGAACAAGCCCTTATTCTGTTTTCCTCATGAAGTGCTATACTTGCTATGCTAATTTTACAGAACAAATAGTCATAATCTACTTTGCATCATTACAAATGTATGACTTGTGAAGGAGTTGAGGGACTTTAAATTTTAAATACAAGCCACATAAGCTAAGAGAAGCAAATACCCTAAGAGCAAGCAGAATGGATTCCCCAGAGGTGACAATTTTATACAGAGGTGGAGCTGTACTGGAAGTACCAAGTATATTTCAAATAGTAGCAAACATGAGTGATTGCCTAATTGCACTGCTAGTTCCTTAAAGCAGATGCGACAATATGTGCAGATACATACAGAGGGAACGAGGTATTTATTGATTTTTGGTTTTAAACTGACATACAATTTTCAGTTGTTTTTTTCTCCTTCACACTACAGGCCTCAGCAGCGTTCAGTTGTAACAGCTGTACCTCCCCTTTACAAGGTTGCAAGAAAAGCTGATGTTCCAGTTTTCATCCTAGAGGGGCTAGGACGTTGGATGTTTCAGATCAGATACTGGCCTTTGTCATTTGGTGACTTTGAGAAATTTCGAATACTGGTTCCATTTTCGTACACATAGCTGATGATTCTTCAGCAACATCTTATCCAACTATAAGATCAAGTTCAAATTAATACATGAAGGTTTTTGCTACTCTCTGACTTGTCCTGGATTCACTCTGCATTTTTATAACTGACATCGGTATGGGAATATCCAGCTGCTAACTCCCATGAAAGCTACCATTTTTGAAACATGCCTTATGTTTCAAAACATGGCTGTATTTTCTTTAGAGTTAAGCCATTTTACTTCTTTCACATGTGCCAATTTGTTCTGCTTGCACTTGTTCTGTGGTCGTCTTTGCCAAAGGAGTGCAGATAGGTATGCACAAGGGGAGAAGGCAGGGTCTCCACAGAACTGTGGACAGCCGCTGAACTCTGGGCAAAAGAGCAGATCTGTGTCTTTGTAGTCCATCTCCCAAAGACTGTAAGGTAATGACATTTCAAAGGAGTACTTATCACGGCTGTACAATCTTACCTTTGCTTTTGTTTTTAATTCTATGAGCTATGTATTTTACTAAAAGCCTAAGAAGAAGGAGGATTACGTAATCATAATTTCTCACACAAACATATACACAATCTTACACACATTTCAGAGCATCTTCACTTGTTCTAAAGTCTTCATCTGAGTTACGTGCACTTATATACAGAAAAGATTTTAGTATGAAAAACTGCAAAATCCTCAGACACCAGCTCTTTGTGTTAGTTCCAACACTGGTGACAGCAGCTAGTCTTTCTCCCAGTCAGAGCCAGTGACCCAGCACCACTATGGAAGCATGACCTGGATTCCATTGTGTTTTGTGCCCCATCAACAAAACTGTCAGCTGAGCAGTAACTGCAAAAATCTTTATTATTATTGATGTATGAGAATGTGAAAAATGTAAATTCATAAACAGAACCTAGGTAGATTTGTTACTAACAAACTTTTGACTAATAATGACATTTAATTTCAGATTAAACACAGTGGATTTGGAGGTTCCCGAGAGAAAGTAAGCATGTTTGTTTGTTTTTTTCTCTACTGCAACTTTTCATATTGTGGCCACTTTCCAAGAGCTCAACTTGCCAAATAGGTTGCACCAAACCTGGAGGCCATGGTGGTGCTCATAAGAAAAGTTACCCTAAATAAGGTAATCACACATCCCTCTATAAACACTGTGAAAATAACTTCCCCTCCAAAGTTTACAAATGGAACAAAAGGTTGGAGGAAAAAACACAGATGCCAAGTGGAAACAATGGCAGAGATCAGAAGAGAATTTATGCCCGTCTTACTTCTGGACCACTGCTACACCTAAATCATACCTCTCCAAGCTCAAATGGGAAAGAGTAAACAGAAAAAGTACCCTTCACAACGAGACATGCTGACGTACAAGGTCAGCGTTCTGTAAATTCTGAGCTTCAGAAGCAGAACTGCAGGACCAGCAATCTATAGGTAACTCCTGCTGATGTTTCTAATTGCTACAGTAGAGATTATGTGCCTTCGTCTCAGCAGTAGCATGTAAAATCTCTTCTCCATTTCATCTGCTAAAGCTCATCTAGCATGCCTGTTCCTGGGGCTCATTAATGTGTGCTACAGATGCTGCTAGATAACCTTGCAAAAAGAAAAATTATGCATCTGAGCCCTGGTCTCATTTATTTTGAATAGATAGCAGTCATGCACCTTTTTCAAGCTGCACCTCTTGGTGGGGTGTTCAGTACATCATCTTCCTGGAGTTTGGGGAGATGGGGAATATTTTCTTAAGCATTTCCTCCACAATTATTCTGTTTACAGACATGGAAAAAAATAACCTTTTGTTTCTGTCATTTACCTACTTGTATTTCTAGTAGAGATTGTGCCAGAGATTACTAATAATCATCTTAATAAATATCTTAATGTCCAAGTAAGGAAAACATACCCAGTGGCTGCTTCTTTACGCAGGGTCTATTGAGATACTGTGTATGCTACACGATGTATTAGCTAACACTGTCACTCCCAGTCATCTGGCTCCTTAAAGCTCTTTTCTGGTCAATTATTCTAACTCCCGCCTTCTAGTACGAAACTAAGAAACCTCCTAGGAAGACAATTCACTTTTATTTTCCAGAGCACAAAAAATTCTTGACATTTCTTAAAGTGAAGGTCAGGACTGAGAAAATTATTGGAGATAAAACAGCATTACAGATGTCTGCCTTCTGTGCACCTGTGATACACATATCTTCAAGTATAGCAAATTTGGTTACTTCACGGAATAAGGAAGGGAGGAAGGGAAACAATTTTCATCAGTCAGGCTCATATCATGGCTTGTTTCTGCACTAGAAGCCCAAGCTATGCTTTGCTTCCTGTTACTTGCACTGCTATCAGTTAAGGGTCCCACTAAATAAACATAACCTGCCTTTCCCTCCTAATTCATGCTAGATCCACAAGTCAAGTATCCCAATTCTATTTTGGAGGTATATTATGGATATCACTTACGGCACACAATGAGGACAACTACTGTTTGTCAAACTCTTGAATTGGAATTTTGTTACCATCATAGTCATTTTGATCAGAGTTAAAAAGGCTATGTGGTTCCATAATCCACTGGTTCTGTTTCTCTGATTGCACACTGAATATGTGGACTTCTGCTATCAATGCTTATAGGAGAGATAAACTCACACAAAAAATTAATCTTTGAAAAGACTGAAGTCATACACAGCTGTGTGAGCAGGACTAGGTTCTCCCTTGGCCTAGAATATTCTCATTAGTTTTGGAAAGCTGTGTAAATATTGGAATACAATTAGTTCTGGACCTTCAAAACCACATAGGTTTGTTGTTACAGTCACAGTAACTTTTATGTTAAGACCAAAGGCTCAAAATTATAAAGGAATACATAAAAGTAGATTCCCCTTCCAGTCAGCTTTATAGGTAACAGAACATATTGAAATCGGTGATACGAGGAATTCTTCCTTTGCAGAGCTAAGTGCGACCATCACCACTGTATTTCAAATGATACTAAGATCAAGGCAATTCAGATATTTTTGATTAAGCCAAACCATTAGCAATACTTTCCCAGCTTTTCACAAATGGAAATTCTCCAGAAATACTTTGAAATCAGACATCAAAGTCGGGAAAAAAAAAAAAAAAAAGGAAAAAAAAAAAAAAAAAAAAAAAAAAACATCTAAAGGCGAAAAAAGGAAAAAAAAAAAAAATGAGACAACATTCTAGAGTGATAATAGGAAACATATAGAAAAACCTACAAAACCATTTTATTCTGTCTCTTGCTGCCACATGTTTAACAGCACCGTGGGTTAGCTTTTTGTGTACAGCAAACTGTGTCCTGTCTAGGCTTCAGAGTAGGGGACAGCTAGAGGCTTTTACCTGTCAAAAGAAGGCTTCTCTCCACAATCAAATGCATCCTGTAACTCCTTGACAAGATTAGCCTGCCCAGGCAGTCGAAAAAGGCCTTCTTCCTTTAGCCCCCACTGTCGGATAAAATCCACACACTGTTCCACCAGCATAGGAGCCAGGCGGTTCCCGTATCGCTTCTCATATCGGACAGTATCTTCCAGCTTCTGGCCAAAAATACCTGCACGAAAAAGAGATGTGACTTAGTTGAGATTCATAAAAACATTTGAGGAGCTACTGTCTTCTACTACAACCCACACAATTTACAGGTCAGTTAAATGCATGGACACTTAACCCACCTCTTTCTTCAGAACAAAATGCTCTATTTCACCTTTCATACTCTTGTAGAAATACAATGCTGACATATTTAGAGCAATGCTCAGAAATTATTTAAAATAAAGATCTGTAAACTATTTTTCATACCATAAGCACAGAAAACATAGAAATAATACAAATAGGATTTTCTGTCACAAAACTGATTCACAAGTCTCCATCTCCATCTTCTTTGGTTCATACTTAATTTTGTATAAAAAAAATAAGTGGTCCTGTATCAGTTTCAATGGCATGTAAACATTACCGTTACACACGTAAGGCAAAAGATTTAAAATATAACTCATCATTTCATTGCTACTAAACCAAATTATTAATTAAGTTTCCCCACATAAACAAAGACCATTCCTATAATGTATTGCAAATTACATTATTAAAGCTGCCTGCTTTAGCAACAATTAAATTTGTATATGAGGAAAGATCCTGACGTGAAAGGTGAAATATGTTGGACAAACTGCAGGAAACATGCACTAGTGCTTGATCTCAGAAGAATGTGGATTTTTTGGACAGAATTTTCTTCACTCCAAATCTGATGATGTAACTGCTACCACTAGAGAGACAGCTACTGTCCATAACATATTTTGCATTTCCCTTTCAAACCACAGAGGCAGCCATCATAGACAGCATCACAATGTTCAGGAACATCATCTGGGATGGAAGCTTTAAGTCCACCATTTGCTGAGTAGCATATGGGCTATAGCAAGGCAATTCCATTTCTCTATATGCAAGACAATGAATAGTGCTAAGGCAGTCATTATCAGAAACTAAAGACCAAGTAATGATCTATGTTTGGAAGGCTTCTTCTCCAGTTATGTAGTCTACAAAGTGGGGAAAAAACCAAAACAGTAAGTCAATTTGTGTCCTTCACTGAGCACAAAGTTCCTACTGATTTAAAAATATTCAGTAAGGCCAACAGAGTTGCTTTGGTTTTCTTTTTCTAAAGAAATACCAAAGTTGAGCTAGTCAAAAAACTTCATTCACCCGTAAATTACAATTACATAAGCAACTAACCACCAGCTAAGATGGCATTCAGATTGAAGCATCCTTCAGGATAACCTTCAATTTTTTTCTCCAGCAAAAGAAAGATAACCCACATCTCTGTTGTGCAGGTGAACGTTGACTTGCATATCCTCCAGGATGTTATGGGAAGTGGGTAGCAAGCTCTCAGCTTCCATACTGAAGGTCTGGGTTTGTATTGAAGTGCAATTATTTTTAGTGTAGCACAGGAAATAACCGGAGAGAATAACTGACATCCAGCTAAGACACCTAGAGAGTATTGTGAGATGCAGAGCAGCATATTTTGTGATTTCCATGGTACCCACACTTGTAGATGCCATAACCAGCAACAGGTAAGGAGATTGAACATCACGCAGTGACTTTGTTAGCTCACTCTTTTTCATGTTGTACAAAACCTTACCCTCAAATAATTAGCAAATAAAGAAGGAATTTTTGAAATTTCAGAGTGAGTCAAGCTTAGCAGAGTACTGAGTGGTGTGGAATACTTGGTGTCTGCAAAACTCAGCCTCTTCACGCTGGCAGAGGAGTTACACTATGTTCTCTTAATTCTTACATACCTTCCCAACCTCCTGCAAGCTGCCTATGGGGATGGTAGGAGCATGAAATGAATTTGGTTTTTTTGTATTTGTCTGAGTTAAGGGTTGCTATTGGTCAATGCAGAGGAAATCTCTGGGTCCCTCCATTTTCAAGACTCTCCTTCTGCAAGTGGTGGATTTAAGGAGAACGGTCCACTGAAAGTCAGTTAAGGAATCAGTTATGGGAATTCGGGAATTTCAAAGTCCTCCTTAATATTCAAAAAGGCCACTGTTCAGTGCCCCCAGAACGGTCCCTTCTCCTGGCTGAACAAGCTCCTCTGCCTCTTCTCAAAGGGCACATGTTATAGCTCCCAAAGGGCCATCTTGGTGGTCCTTTGCTCAACTTCCTCCAGTTTTATCTTCCTGTCCCCCTGCCTTTTTGTTTTTGGTTTGTTTTTTTTTTTAGTGAACACAATAGTTGGAATATCATCTAAAAAATGCTGAGCAGAGTGCATTAAGCACTTCCCTCCCTTTGCTGGTTCTGCTCCTGCAGATACTTCCCAGATTGCTGTCAAACCTTCCCTTGTGCCATGTCCACTGCTAGCTTGTGTCCAGCTTATTGTCCCCCAAGGCACTCAGGTCCTTTCTGCAGAGCTATTTCTCTGGGGTTATTCCTTCTTAGGTGTACAACTTGGCCATCCTACTTCAGTTTGTCTGATGAATATACAGTCTGAGCTTCATTTCAAGACCCCATGAGATCTCTTGGTTTTACATACAAGCTGTCTCTTTTCAAACAAAACTTATCAGTACAGGATAGGATATTCCAGTTATATGATGCATGACTACAACTCATGCCTATTGACAGTACAATCAGCATGTATAGGCTTTGTCCTACTGGCTATGCTTTATCCTTTGCATGCTAAGATTCTTTAATCAGTAATGTCCACATTGCAGCTTACATTTGCAGAGAAAAGACTAAGTTCTCAAACCTACCACACTGCCTTGAAACTCCTACTAGGAATAACACTGCTGTCAAAACCCATCATCCTATTAAAACATCTTTTGAGATGCTACCTTTTTCCTTTTCATTTTGGAATTGGCTTTCAAAGCATGTCTAACAGATAATTAATAAAATCAGAATAAGGGGTTTTTTTTGTGCAGTGGGAGCAAAAACCCATATAATCTTTTAAATATATATATATATATAAAATGGATGTGACAAATTTGGTTTTTGTCCTGGTTTCCAGCAGGAACGGGGTTGATTCTCCCTCTATCCGGCACAGCTATTCCACCCCATGTGTGCCAAGCCCAGGGGNATTAAAACATCTTTTGAGATGCTACCTTTTTCCTTTTCATTTTGGAATTGGCTTTCAAAGCATGTCTAACAGATAATTAATAAAATCAGAATAAGGGGTTTTTTTTGTGCAGTGGGAGCAAAAACCCATATAATCTTTTAAATATATATATATATATAAAATGGATGTGACAAATTTGGTTTTTGTCCTGGTTTCCAGCAGGAACGGGGTTGATTCTCCCTCTATCCGGCACAGCTATTCCACCCCATGTGTGCCAAGCCCAGGGGCAGCAGGGAGCTAGCCAGGAAGCGGAGGGGCCACAACCGGGAGTGGGCGTGGTGACATCACAGCGTAGGCGTATATATGGACGGGTGGCGCCGGGGTGCATCTCGGCGGCGGAGGTGGCGGCGGTCGGGGTGGCACGGGCTGCGGTCGGTATTGTACTCGTGTTTGTATCCTCCATCTGTGTTACTGTTTCCCTGCAATACCTGTTGTTCTGGTAAACAGTTTTTATCTCAACCCACGAGTCTGCCTTTTCTTTCTCATCCTCTCCACACCGCTGGGGGGCAGAGCCAATGGGCTGCCATGTGGTGCTTTTGTTGTCGCCGAGGCTAAACCATGACAGTTTTGTATTGTAGCAGTGAATTACAGATACTGAATGATGAAAACCTTAAAAAAACCCCCCTGTATCGGAGGAAAAATAAGACCTGATGTGATGGAGAAGTAACCAGTGTCAAGAAAAAAAATCCAAATTGGAACCTAAAATTTACCAGTTCTGGTCCCTTAAGTATAAGCATTTAATTGTTTCTACTACTGACTGCAATAAAGAATATTGTAAATTAAGGGACTTTTATTGAGAAACTTAACATACACATAGCTAGGAATGCCTGAAGAAGAGACAGAATAACTACAGTAGCAATCTCAGATTTGACAAGTTGGATACAGGTCTATCAGTCCTCAGAAAACAGTCGTATCGAGTCTGGCCACATACATACTTCACAGCCAGAGGTGTAGGTGTATGCCCCACCACCCCCACATGTCAGATAAAGCCTCACGGACTTGGCTCCCCATCCGTATGAATAGTGACAGTACCCTATTTACCTCACCAGCACAAGGATCTCCACACTTAGATTTGGGAAGCTGACAGCTAGAGTGGTAATTCTGACAACCGTGTAATAACCTAAAGTTAAGACGTAAGTCTCATGGAAAAATCACACCACCACCCTGAAGTGCTTCTGAAGTTGCGATTTACTACACTCTGCACTCTCCACTTAGTTTGGTTTCAAACACCAGGCTGAATTTCTCCAAAGGAAGTACTTCCTTCACCTAACGAATGCATAACGCTGCACCAGGCAGCACACGGTCATGAAAGGAATCAGTCATGATAAGCCTGAATAAATATTGACTTGAAGTTACAGACTTGCTGATGCCTTATGGAAAAAGTACTCTGTTGCCAGGGGCAGAGGTGGCAGAAACATGACAATTCTGCTTCCATATCATCTTGTCACAACCTACACCTTGCTCATCACCTTCCTGGTGTTGGGTTTTTCACTGTTTTGGAATAAAATGCCCTGTAAAGTGCATCTTCTTCCACTGCCATTTACTAATGCTTACATCCCCTCTTATGCTGCAACTGAGACTACAGAGATACTGCAGATTAATATCTGCAGTATAAAGACTAAGACATTGACTATTATGAAGTAAAGGCAATGCTGTGACAAATTGTCTTTGCAAACATACAATTACAGTAGTGGTTGGCAGAGGCAGACGATGAACACTATCAACTATACCTGGTAGCGACTAGCATCTTCTTTACAGAGAAGCAAGGAAAAGACAAACCAAGAGACTACAACATAATCAGAACCACAGAGATCATTTCACACGCTGTTTTTTAAAAGTAAATTTCCACTACAGTAACTAAACAAGAACACTTCCATGAAGAAGGAAATAAAAGACAGCCCTCATAACTCATGTTGTAATCCAAACCGAAGTTCTCCTCTTAAATCTCAGTTTCTCTGCAGAAAAGCAGAGATGCACAAGTGCTGACCTGTGGTTTGGTTTATCCTTGGGATAGGGTGCCAGAGAAGAAACAAACACAAGAAACCTTGAGATTCAGAATGGCAGCAGCTTAGCCTCCCCAGAGTTGTCAGAAGGCAGGGAAATGTACAGGGTTCCAGTTCTGACCAGTCATCAGATTTAATCAGCAGAACTGCTTTTTCAGAGAGGCTCTTGTAGGTCTTTAAAGCTATATCCAATTAAGCCAAGACCATGCATAACATCAAAGAGGGAAAATCACATGCTAGTAAAGGGCATGCCGAGCAGTTATCCATTAACTAGAACATTCCCTTGGCAGAAGTTTTGTAACATTTCAAGAAACTAAATTTCCAAGACTAACAGATAACCAGAAAGCTTATGAAAGACACTACAGCGCTATATCCAAATTCTGTGTATGTCCGCTCAAGCGCTGCTAAAGCACTATGGTATTTTCAATGTTGCATTTTCAGAGTTAGGGTATGCTTTTAAAATCTAGCAATGCTATTAGTCAATGTTTTCCTTAGCTTAACAGAGGCAGGGGTCACATCTCAAGTCTATTGACTCCAAGCTCCTGATTCAGTAAGAAAAAAGGAGAAAGATCTAGGCAGTACTTACTCTATAAGGAACAGCTTGAAAAAAGCCCACCTGCTGCTCTAGCTCTACCACAGTACATGCACCCAGTGAGCTGGAAGGTTTCTGCTTTTCCCAAGCCACCCCTCAGCAACTCAGATGATTGCATGATATTCAGACAGCATAAAGCACAGAGGGCTGATGCTTCGACCAGAAGGCCCATGTCTGTACGCGTGTACTCTCAATGTGCAGCAGAGGATCTCCATCCTTCCAAAACAAGTTCTGAGTTTATGGGTTATACTGATCAGAAAGGGTCAGTTAAGGTCAAAGGAATTGCTCTCAACTTAGGATCTGGATGAGAATTTTAAGCAGCTCTCAACTCCACATCAATAATTAATTGACAGTAGAAACAACAGGTCAGGTGAATGGCTTTCAACAGCAGGACTGGGAACAAAGGTCCTGGAATAATACAAAGAAGTGGCTGTCGTGGTCACCTAACAGAGAGTTTTAAATTATTCTTGCTTATCAGCTGTCTGCTCCAGTGTTCCCCAGCACTAAGCACTGTTTTGAATGAGTCAAAGGCAGGGAGTGTTTTCTTCTTTCTCTACAGAATTTTGTAATGTACAGAAGAGGAAAAATACCACCAAAAACCATGATGGCGGAATTTTGTTCCCACCTGACTAATTTTATAGTGCTTAGTGATGTGGTTTAGTGACATTTTTATTTAAATCAGGATCAGATTGATGGTCTGACTAGATGATCTTAAAGGTCTCTTCCAACCTAGGCAATTCTATGAGATTCTGTGATTTTCTTCCCTTCAAGCCTTCTCCTACCACAGTGTGATGCCAGCAGTAGATAAGGTAAGACAAACTCCAGAACAGTTTATCAACACAGCTGCACACCAGAGCTTATTGCTTAGAAAGAACAACTCTGAAATAAAAGCAGAACTAGCTACAGGCTATTTCTAGCAAGAAATAGGAAAGGAGACAATTTTTAAAATATCACTGGGAACTTAACTCAGTTGATAACATTGGGGCCTGCACCATTTCTCTGGCTATAGCCGATGCCATCTCCTCCTCTAAAACTCTGCTCACTCAAATTCACCATGTTATTGAATGCTCTCACCACTGCATGACAGCAAAGTTACTCTCAGTTATTGCTTTTTTCACTTATGCCACACGAACTCTTAGGAGGTTCCTGTGGTGGTACCACAGAGTGTCTTATCTACACTGGATTTTAAAGACACTTGGCTATTGTATCTGTTCAGATGCTGCCCTCCAAGTAGACTTCTATGACATGACCTCCAAGCAGATCTGACATTGAATTTTTCACAATGCAGCTTTGATCTGGATTTCCAGGAAGGGTTCTACACCTTGTATCATCAGTGAAGATGACAATGTACCTCTGCCTAAACATAAAATGTCATGATTCCCTTGCAGTTCCTTCAATGACTAGCTAATGGTTTTCCCTGCTCATTTTATTTTCTGCATTGTGTTGCACAGCTTAGAACTAACTGATCTGCTTTATGCAGGTGCAGGCTAGGTTTGCAGGATAGTTTTGCCTTTTTTTTTTATACTTAGGAATATAATCTGCAAATGAAGTGGTAAAAATTTGGTATGCCAATTCAAGTGTAGTTACCCCAATTTACCTGTGCAATCAATAGGAAAGGCTTGACTGAAAGTCAAGTTAATGTTCATCTTTCTGTTGACTTCAGTGGGACATGAACCTAGTTAAAAATGTGCACCCAGCATCTCCAGCTCTGATCTGGCCTTGTGACACTCTTGACAGAAAATGTGTATAAGAAAGCAACTGAAAAAAAATAGTATGTAGACGAAAGCAAATTAGCAGCATGGCTTTGATCATTCTGTCTTCTGCCTTGAGTACTGCAGCTTCACTTGGAGTTTTAGACATGAGGAGTGCTGCGTCAGAACATATGGGGAAAGAATCAACAGCTGAAGTTCTTCCTGGAGTGCTTAAGGCTGCACCCTGGGGACAAAGGCATCTGTCTGCAAAATTATCAGTTAATCCTTTATTCAACTTCCAAACATTTCTTCAGTTAAACATATAAACATAGCACAGGCAACTCTAATTCGTACTGACACCCTGAAATGCACTAGCACACTTCATACAGACACATCCATGTCCTCCTGTCCGGTCTCCAGCAACAAAGAGAAATGCTGGCCTTGGGAAGGGGGGGCTGCAGCGGGCAAACAGCTTTCAGTGCTGCCTCAGCTGCAGGCGATAGCTGATCTCTGCTGTAGCCCTGCAGTGAGTCTCTCACTGGTTACAATCCCTCATTTCAATACAGCACCCCAGCTGCCTGCACACATTGCCCTGACTGGCAATGACGCCGCTACATCAGAACTGAGACTTGTGAGCAAAGAGCTGCATGGTCTTGCAAAAGGACAAACGGTAGTATGGAGAAACTATGGTGTATGGGAGGAGCAGAAGATGAAGACAATTATATTTGTAGAAGCCCTGTGTAAGATCATTTCTCACACTTCAAAACAACATGATAATTTAGCCCTTTCACTTGGATTTCTCTGTCCATCATAGTTTTTAAAGCAGCACCAATATTACCTCCCCCCCCATAGATGTAGCTTCTCCGCACCTATTCCAAGCATCATGGCACCTCATCATCACCTCTGACATGTGTTTCCCTTCCAGCACTTCCAAGTGACACATGTTGAAAGCCAGCCCCTTTTTTGCCCTCCTCTCCTCAAGTACTGCCATGCTCCACTTCAACAGGAGTATGTGTAATGCAGAAGAAAACTGGCTTTAAACATCTCTACGCAGCAGGTGAAAGGGCAAACGCAGGCTGCAGGGCAGCAGGATGAAGTGGCAATGCAGCACTCGCAAGAGGACAGTGTAAAGGCTACACTTCAGTCCATCAGAAATCTCTGAATCTAAGCACTTAGTCTTCTGCACAGATGCACATTTAGGAAGTTGCTTTGCTGTCTCTTCTCCCCTCTCCTCCCACACAGACAAAATGCAAACCTGAACTCTTTTCCCTGATGTTCTGCCAGACAAATAGGCAACTCAGCATCACAGGTCTGATCCCCCACTGCTCTCACTGATTTTTGCTCGGAGGCTCTGCAATAATGTTGTCTCAAGCCACCTCATTCAAGGGCTACTATACAGAGGAAATAGTATCAGCTACCAGAGACATGAACAAAGAAGTAAATAAATGATTTGTGGAATGTTGGCATCTGCATTGTGTAATATCTTTGTTTCAGTACTCTCATCTGCCCCTGCACACACAGCCTCCTTGACTTTTTGGAAACCATGGCTTCACTAGCAAAGCAGAACACAGCAAAAGAATGGACCTACCTTTACGGAAACTAAAACACCGCTTAATTCTCCTGTAAGTAGTTTTAGGAATGAACGGAGCTGCTGCTAAGGCACCTGGGCTGCGAACTCCATCATTTCTGTCTTCAGGCATCATACAGGCCAGAGATCACAGGTCCCTCCAAAGCTTTCCTTTACCAGCTGCATCCAGACAAAACACCACGACTGCTCATCCTTACTGACTGCTGAGGAGTTTTTGTAAGTGTATTTTCCTCTGAAGCTAGGAGATTTGTAGTCTTCTAGATCATGGGTAGAGCTTGAAGTGATTTTAATGTTCTCTTCCCTGCTTCAGTTTTGCTTTGGGGAACAATCTCCTTCCGTCTCTCTATTTCCTTTAGTTTCTTTCATTTCCTGCAGCAAGACAACTGTCTATTACACAATGTCACAACAAAAGAGTTTCAGCAAAAAGATGTATCTTCCATTCAAACAGAAGTGCCTGCACAGATGGAAGGGTAGAAAGACCTCTTCCTCCCAGCTGGAACAGAGAGTTGAGTGGCAGAGACTCCAATTCCACAGGAAAAGGTCAGCGCTTTGCAGTGCGCAAGGGGAAAGAGAAGAACAATACCAAAAAGGCCACTGAAGAATCCTCCAGGATACAATACTCCTTGCTGGCTCCCTTTATCTCTGCAACTGAGAAGCAAAAACAACAGCACCTTTGTCCGAAAGGCTCTCTTTTCCATAACATATTCCTTTCGAAAAACCTTTTATATACCCAGCTCCCTGTCTGATGTTCTTAAGGTCTTCTTGCTTGTTTTATTGCCTTCAAACTACCAAAAGCTCTCATGGGAGAGGTGCGTCAGATGCGGCAGCACGGCGCATCTTTGCCGGCAGGGTCCTGGGGAGCTGCTGAGAAGTGCTTCCACACGGGGATGCTCTGCTTGTTCTCTCCCTCCTGGTCCCACGCCTGGCAATGGCAGCCACAGCTGCTGCTGCCGCCTGCGCCAGCCCCTCACATGCAGCAGGTGCAGGGAAGCGACGTAGAGGAGGGAGCTGCCGCAGCGCAGATTTGTCTGCTCCTCCGGGTGACTTTGGGTTGACTTCAGGCGGCTGTCGTGTGCGGCAGTTTGCAAAGCAAGCAGGCTGTGCCTGGCTCCTGCAGGAGGTGCCAGACCTTACATTACTACCCCTGCTAAAACGCTCATGCTCCTTCTTCTCCCCTCCTCCCTTCCCCTTAGTTGCAAGCTCTGCAATTAAAGCTCAGGCCTTTCCCTCCTGTAAAAAATTGCCTTTTTAATCTAATCAGGAGAGGAATTTCATGTGCAAACAGCATTATAAGCCCTGGCTCATTTACATTTCTCTTCCTTTTCAGAATTTTTTCCACAGTCACCTTATTCTGCTGCTGCAAAAAAACAAGCTGTTTCTCATCACCTTAGCAAATCCCCACCTACCTACCCACACCCCACCCCTCACCCCCTTTCTAGCACATATTAACAAATAACAATCTAATGATATGGTTAATCATTTACAGAGCTCCATGCTCTGGTACCAGGCGTCCTTTCCCACTGCCAGACAAACTTTAATATTAGTTGCTCACCAAGGCTCAGACACATCGTTGCATGTGCACACACACACACACAGTTTGCTTACAATGCCTGAAAGAACTGGAAAATTCAGGTATGTTACTCAAGGCAGCACTTTACTTCTATGACACCAGACCATTGCAGTTTACCATCTGTACTGAAATTTAGGAAGCTGATGTAAAAACTGGTGTTTTGATTAATTGACTGTCTGAAATAATTTTGTGTTGCAGGTAATTACTTGTTACTGGCTACTCATCTTCATGTGATCACAATTTAATGTAATAGATAAAAAGATTTTTAACTTCAATGGCTACAGCTGATAAAGGCAGGGTCTTAGACAACTTAAACCAGAAGTCCAGAAGTGCCCTTCTTTAGAAGGGTCAGATTGCTGCAGCAGCTGTAGCAACATCCATGCAGCAAGGGATAATAAAAATATGAGTGTGCCTGGCCACACATAATTACAGAACACTTAACAGGGCTTATTAAGACTTGTCAAGATAGCTCAGACTACCAACTTAAGTACCAAGCAGTTAATAAAACGGGGGACATGCCAGAAACACAGTTCTTAATGTTGACACATCCCACGATACTGCTTTTCCCTAATTATCAGGGTCAAAACTTCTGCATGAACACTAAACCCAAAATAACGTTTCACCTATTCTCATGTTTTCCAGAGAGTTAACTGTTTGCTTCCCAATACAAATAACACTGAGTCAGTGTATTTGCTCAAGAAATCCAATAGGAAAACCAAAAAGAATGTGCTTAGAAGTGTTTTAACTGCAAATGAATTTAAACAGTAATTCAAGGATTGCACCTGACTTGTTTTATGCAAATGAGCAAGCAAAGTCTTTAGTGAGGTGCTTCCCTCAGTAATTTGCATTAAACACTCCTACAATAATGATGCTGTCCTGAAAATTTTCATGGTGACTGGAAGGATTCCCAGCTGTAAACCAGAAATAGCTCTTGCCCTATAAAAGCAAACGAGGGGCTGGTGAAGAAAGCATAGAGTCAGGGCTCAAGAGATTTAATTTCTAATCCTAGCTCTGTGCATGGACTTGGGATAGAAACAGAATTTCACCTAATCTCAGCTTCCTGCCTGTAAAACGTAGATACTTCTCCACCTGCAGAAGAACTACAAGGTTGCCTTTCCTCATTATCTGCCACAAAAAGATACTGTGGTACTGAAAGACAAGTGAGACAAGTGCAAAAAACCACAAAGATATTCTTCAAAAAATCCAGTTCTGCTATGCTCCCAAATTTATTATTACCACAGTAACTTATGCTACTACTGGAGGCCTGCTTTGCAAAGAGAAAGTTGGGGATGGGTCATTTTTGTGCTATATAAATGAACAGATGTCTTACCTTACCTAGTAACAGAAGACTGTGCTCCTCTCACTGCCCCTCTCCCAAACCAACTCAATACGCCAGTAGATTACTTCTTTCAAGACAAACCTTTCACTTTGGCAGGTTGGGGTATTTTTTTGTTTGTTTTTGGGTTGGTTTTTTTAACATCCTCCTGGAAGAGAAGACCCAGGATTGTGCCAGTCTTTTAACATATGGGACCAGATCCCAGTGAGATGACTGTTTAGCATCATCTTTCCAGGGCACATTTCCCCAGGAGGAGCCAAAGAGAAGGCAGTCGCATTTGAAGAAGAGCCAGACAGGCCCTAGCTGACCAATTCCCTCAGCATAGCCCACCAGTTTGGCCAAAACCTTCTCTTAAGAACCATGTGACCTGAATAAAGCACAAACGAAGATGGGTATCTTACAATAAAAGTTTGGGTTTTTTTAAATGGTAGCTTCCTTCAGTCCCTCCAATCCTCTCTCCTGTAGTCTAGCAGCATTTGAGAAAAAGACATTTGCAGTCAGCCACAACAGTTTTCAGTGTTAATTGCATTTCTTGGTCACAAACAGCACAGACAATCCTACCTGACTTAATATTCCAGCAGCCTGCAGACAAGAAATCAGATGCAATATGGTGGCACTTTCAGTGGAAAAATATTTCAGTCCCCGAATCTGAAGATTTGAGCCCTCCAAGGAACAAACTGATTAACATACTGACATCTTGTACAAGTTTATCAATCATACTTGTATTATAATAATATATAGACGTTGTTACCAGAATAATAGTCATGAAAATAATCATAATAATTTGCAGCCCATTCAACATGAAAGGACTTTTAAAAAAGACAACTAGATATCTGATGATTATTTTTGATCCAGTACTACTGAAATTACTGGTTTTGCCAATCAAAAGAAAAAGAATCTATCCTATAATGCTAGTGCTAATATTCTGAGGCTTATATTGGAGTGCATAATTTTATATAGTAATAGAATCATAGAATGGTCAGAATTGGAAGGGACCTTAAAGATCACCAAGTTCCAACTCCCCTGCCATGGGCAGGGACACCTCCCACCAAGCAGGTTGCTCAAAGCCCCATCCAGCCTGGCCTTGAACACTTCCAGGGATGGGGCCTCCACAGCTTCTCTAGGAAATCTGTTCCAGTGCCTCATCACCCTCACAGTAAAGAACTTCTTCCTAATATCTAATCTGAATCTCCCCTCTTTCAATTTAAAACCATTACCCCTCAATCCTATCACTACCCTTCCTGACAAACAGTCCCTCTCCAGCTCTGCTGTAGGCTCCCTTCAGATACTGGAAGGCTGCTATCAAGGTCTCTCTAAAGCCTTCTCTTCTCCAGGCTGAACAGCCCCAGCTCCCTCAGCCTGTCCTCATAGGAGAGGTGCTCCAGCCCTCTAATCATCTCGGTGGCCCTGCGCTGGACCTGTTCCAACAGTTCGATGTCCTTTCTATGTTGAGGACTCCAGAGCTGGACACAGTACTCCAGGTGGGGCCTCACAAGCGCAGAGTAGAGGGGGAGAATCACCTCCTGCGACCTGCTGGTCGTGCTTTTTTTGATATAGCCCAGGATATGGTTGGCTTTCTAGGCTGCTAGTGTGCACTGCTGGCTCATGCTGAGCTTCCCATCCATGAGCACTCCCAAGTCTTTCTCTGCAGGCTGCTCTCCAGCCATTCTCTGCCCGATTCCTGACTATTGCTGGTCTTAGCTGTCACTTGCAGGAGAAGCACTGACAGCTTCCTGTGACAGACGTTTTATGAAGCACATGGATGGTCTTTTAGCCGGTGACTAAAGGTATTACTGTGCTTCTCCCTGCAGAAAAACTGATTTCATAGAAGACCAGCCTTCTGTGACAACTCCCCATCGCCTTGGTAATGCACTGCCATGTGCTATCCTCATCAAGCAAAGTGGTTCCAGACAGTTTAAAGCCTTTTAATTGAGCCCTCTGCACAGGAACATGCCTGATAATTGCATCGCAAGTGAAAACAAAGGGTATATTACACACCTTTTTTTTTTTTTTTAAAAAATGAACTATCTGTACCGTACTCCTCCACTTCAAAACTCTGTCTGTGACTGAAAGACGACAGATGAACCCTTGTGTGTATCTTTGTGTATCTGGGAGCCTTCTATGTTCCCTCAGTGACTCACCTCCTCCAAATGGTGCCCATATAACCCTGCGAATGGATTTTACCCAGTCGTCCATGTCATTCTGCGTGCTTGCCATAAGAAGGTATGTCTCATGATTAGCTGTCATCCGCTCTCGATCTCCTCCTGCAAGAGAAGATACTTGCACTTAGAAACCCTTTTGCTTTCCAGTCCAGCTGAGTTCCTGCCAGACTGCCTGCTGAAAGCAGTAATAGTGGCTCCATAGCAAGCAGACGGAGATAAGACGCAGTGGAGTGTTTATCATCAGACATTGCACGAAAAGAAGGTCCTGTAAGCACATTCCACATCAGACAGTGAGAAGCTGTCATGCTTCCAAAAGGAAATTAGAGGATAAATGTCACTGGTAAACAAAAACAGCCCTGTGCCATCCCAAGAACCACAGGGGTCTGCCTTAATCTGTAACTTGATACATGAAATTTTGCAGCAGTTATTGTAACATGATGGAGAGAATAAACACAGAGATAAGTGCACTTTGAACAAGTGTGGATGATTCCATTTTTATTTTCAGGAACACAATGTATCACATTCATGCAATGATATTTAATACACCCAAGCATTGCTACGAATCTCTAAGGAGAAGGCAGCTGATGCTAGCACTGATGTGGTACAACCCACTGCCTTGGACAGGTCTGATGAGTACCAGATTAAGAGGGAACACATTGCCTTATTATTGTTTATTTTAAAGGATGGGCAAACACTAGAAGGTCAAAATCAAACTTGGCTTGCCACAGCTCCAGGTTTTCACACTTGTACTACTGCTTCACCTCCATCCTAATGGTTACTATGTTGGTGCAAGAGCACAAGAGGATTCAAACCACCTTTTCAGCACTGCAGAAGGAGCAAAGCCTTCCAGAACAGAAGCCAATTCCTGCAGGAATGCACTCCACAGGGGAAAAGAAAGGGAACAGCCTGTTCTTGCTCACGCAGCACAGCACCACAACTCAGAAAAGTATGAGGAGGCTGCGACTGAATTTAAGCGTGATTGTTTCCTGAAATAACAGTCAACAGCTCTCCTGCTTTTTATTGGCCATCATGAAATGTGAATGCACAGACATTTCGCATTTAGCTGTGGGGAAAGTGGGGGTGGGGGAAAAATCATGCAGGGTATTTTTTCTTTGTAGTCTCTTCCTGTCTAATCCAAGGCCTTTCTCATACCTGAATGTACCCAGGCTGAACTCTGAATGAAATGCTTTTAAAAGGACAAAAAAGTATCTTGGACTTCTTGCAAACAGTAGTTTCAGCATTCTTGAGACTGGCATGCAAAAAGGATTAAATTCATACCAACTGTTTAAAAGAGAATTTTGTCCCAGGAGGAATATTAAAAACTAGGATTTATCTGATTTTTTTCTGAGCTGACAATGTCATGGCCAAACTCAAAAGAATATTCAGATTCCAACAACAAAAAGAAAAAAACCAAGAATAACATCAAAACAAAACAAAAGAAAAAAACAAACCACAAAAGAAAAAGGTGGGGGGAAACTTCCGAGGGAAACAGTTCCATACTCCCTTCTGCATTTTTCTTAGCCACACCTTCTGAAACCCTTGCTTTCAGCTTGGCAACTGAAAGCTAGTGAAAGGCAGATTGGCACTGCAACAGAACCCACTGGGTTTTCTTCAGAAACATCCTCCTGCTTGGATGTTCCACATTTGTTTCCTAAATTTTTCATTTTTCAGGAAAATGCTAAATAGTAGGGTTTTGCCTTCTAATGTTTCTGATGAATACACTAAATGCATTTCCATACAGTGCACTCTTGGCTACTCACCAAAAAATCAAGCCACAGACTTACAAAAAAAAGGTTTAGGAGCTGGTATTCAGACATGAAATTCAGAAAATCTTGCCTGAGGATTCCTTTGTTTTCTTTCTACTGCACCCTGTTTTCACTTCATTTCCTTAATTTTTCTAGCTTGTCTTTCAAATAGTTCTCACTGCTCTATGGTCTGGAATTCTCTTCCATCTACTTCTGTCTACCACGACATTTCTGAATACGTGCACTATACACCACCACCATCTCCTGAAGCCTCATAGTTGTACCAGCCTTAAATGTAGAAGAGCTGACCTTCTGTAAAACCGATGTTCTATACAAATTGTTTGCAGCTCAGAAAACATTTGCATCTATGTTTTACATAAGCTTTCCAAGTGTAGCCTGACAGACAATTCAAGTGCCATCCCTGTGTGCAATGAAGCAGGCATGCTCTTTTCCATTCAGATGTGTAAGACTATGTAGTTCATATTTCCTGATCAGAACTTCAATTAGTATTTCTTCACAAGCAAAACACAAGTAATTATTATAGAACTCATGACTCTTCCACTACACTTTGTGTTCTTAAATTTTCCCCTATGCTGAAAATGAACTGTACATTAAGTGACATATTTAATTTATTTATCTGGAAAAAGCACCTGCATCTCCTTCATCAACTTTCATTTTACAGCATTTGTATTCAGACTGCTTAATCCTAAACAGAAATCATCCCTGCAGTTGTAGAGGATACTAGAACATCAGAGACCATGATGAACCACCTTGTTCCCCTTTTTTTTCTTTCCTATTGAAACTTCTTGTTTAAGAACAAACCAGAAATTATGATTACCCAACCTTGATATTAATTCAACACTACCCACTGCTGCTTTAAGTATAGAAGTCTGACTCGACATACCAATGAACTACCAAAAGTAGTTCAAATCCACACAGGTCTGTCTTCTATATACTAACACTGGCAACCTAGTGCCTCACCAAGTGAGCCAAGAAAGTCTATCATAGCTGTTAAATCTTACAATCATGCTCAACTTTAATGTAACATAAGAACTCTCTCTTCTGCTAGTCAAAGACTATGAACCCCACGCATCCTGAGTGAGACAAAAACCACGTGCAGGTGTCTTTCAGGTTCCTGCATTGAGGTGATAGAGGAAAATTTGCCCTTCAAACTGCCCTCAAACTGTTAGGCCAGTTCAAGCACCACAACAATTTATGATCGTTCCAACTGGGCTAGTGGGAAAGCCTAATTGCAAAAAGCTTTGTCAGAACACAGGCTGAAAATTGCACAGCAAAATAAAGGAGCTAAGCTCCAAGATGAAACTGTATTTTAATGAAATTATAGTCTTACTAGCTCTGGGATCCATTAAGAAACCTTTCTTCATAGCAAGTGAGAATCTATGTTGAAGGCTTAGCAACTGCTGCAACTCACGTGACCAATTCAAACAGAAAGATACACAGCTACTTGAAACTTTTTGAACTGCACATACCGCTTGCTAAGCAGCCAAGTATATGTTATTATAGATGTGTTAGTGGAGAGGAAGTAGGGACAATGAATTTCTGTGTACTGGCTAGGAACTTATTTCAGATGATGCAGGTATAACACAGAGCTTGCAGAAAAGAGCTGGGGAAGTCAGGTTTTCTTCTATTTTTCGTTTGTTTGTTTATAATTCTTAAAAGCTTCTTTATTCTCCACATGCCTGGTATTAAAACTTTACAAAGAATTTACAGCACCCTCTTAGTTCAACTTAAATGAAAGAAAGAGTACGTAGCCTAGGTTCAAGTCACTGCCACCTTTTTCTTTTACCGCAAAATTAAGGTAGTTTGGAGAACCGAGTTCTTAATGATCATGTAAAAACTCATGTCAAAAAGAATGACACAGTATACGATTCTAAAAAGCAAATACTTTGTATTTACAGGAGACTCAACATTGCTTCCAAAGTGACTGTTAACAGAATATATGCTGTACCTTCTCATAAGAATAGACCTACTCCACGGAAACTACACAGAACATTTCTGTGTTTTCTGACAATAATCAACTTACTTACATATTTCATGGCACAGATTGTCTAAAACATATATATATCACGAAGGAGGAAAGATGTCCATGAACTGAAGATGTGATGTTGGACTCTGTGAAGCTGGAAATCAACCAGGGAGGCTAAGATCAAGGCGGGTGGTGGGGAGAAAAGCTTGAACTTGGAATATAAAAGAGTACCCCGAAAAGGCCTCTATTTTTAAGAGACATTATCAGAGCCAACAGTGATGGAAAACCCAAGGGTCAACAAAAATAGAAAACTAGCACTAATCTTGGCTGCACTGAGGAAGTCACAGGCTCCTCACTGCTAAACAATTAAATCCTAAAATACCCGATCGCTTTATCCTGCATTGAGCTTCCCAGATACTAAATTGAACATACAACCTGGCAACTCCTACCATTTCATCCAGATACACACACACACACACACACACACACACACACACACACACACACACACAAAAAGCCAAACAGCGTCCAGCTTAAAATCAAAGAGACTTGAGCAATCATATCTTAGCTTATTACAAATAATTGCTGAGATTTTAGGGTCCACATTTTGAAGACTGAGAGCAGAAATTTGTTTCTAGACAAAAGATTTAAGCTAATGAATTAACATATTGCCACTACTGTAGCATTTCTTGTAGTATCCTATCATACGAGATGGTGAAAAAGAAGCTGAAACATTTCACTTGCTTATTAAAAAAAACAAAAAACAACATACTGCTAATTGAAACAAGGAACTGCTATTACAGTGTGGTATGGAATTTCTGTTATGGCCATATTACGTAATACATGGCAACCCAGATTCCAAAGATCATAAAGATATTAAGAGCAAACTTTAAAAGTCTTCACAATATTAGGTGAAATAATACAGCGGCTCATTTGCCACAGCTGTTTAGACAGATAAATCCATCTAGGTGGCTGGATGTTACAACATGAGGGGCTACCATTTGATTCCTAAGCATTTATAAAAGGTGTTCCATAAAATTTGAAAAATAACACAAGTACATTCTCCAGTGGACATTGTGCTCTATCACAATTCCTCCCCTTGCAGAGCGTCTGGAAGACAGCAGGGCTTTTTCAACAGAAGTAGTTGTTTTCATGAAGCTCTGAACAAGCTGTTGTTGAATACCTGAAATCAAGCTCAGGAAATGTATTCACATGTAACGTGACAAATACTCTGTACAGGTAGCTTTCCTCTGTCTATAAAAGGAAGTTTAGTGTCTTGCACAATAAAAGCATAAAATCAGTGCCATATTTAAGCATTTTGTGTAATGCACAGCTACCAAGTCTTTGGTAATAATGCAATAAATATTAGAAATCTAATAATGATTGCTTAAGTACTTGAGAAAAAAACTGTGATGCTTGCTCATCAGCAGTTATAGCTGTGTTAGAAAGGTGTCATAAAAGAGGAAGAGAGTGATGTAAATTCAAATCATCCCTTGTACAACACAACAGCTCTTATTTTTTTCAGAGCATTTTATCTTTTCGGGCATATCTCATTCTTTCTCCCTTACTTTTGCTTCCCTTCCTTTATTCATAGTTTGAACTTCTGCTATGCTTCAAACAGATTCCACAGTTATCCACCTCATCCTCAGACACAGATCCCGAGTAGGACCCGTTTCGTACAGTCTGTTCCTTCTTTCCTTCACTGTCACTAAGATGCTGGTGCCAGCACAATTAACTTACATATCTTCCCTTCCCCAGTGCCATTCCCACTTAAAAACAATCTCATCTCTCTCCTTGATCAAGGCACACCAGCTAGAACATTTTATTTACAGACTCTATTAAAAGGCCATCAAGCTATGTGGATCCCAACACAGCTATACACTTCACCAGCCCCTGAGCAGCAGCACACATCGCTGCCTTCCCAGTTAATCAGTACCATGCAGAAATCAGAGGCCTGATTCTTTTGCACTGCTGTTGACAGTTTTCAGCTTTCCAGAATTTTTCAATGTTGTGAGCAGAGTTATCATATAAGATGCTGTCTGAACTGTCACGCTTGCTGTTCTATTGTTGTGAATTTCAGCTGTTTTCAGACTTGCTGGTAACATTTTTGCATGCATTAATGATTCCACATTCTTATTCGTGTTGAAGTTCTGTGAAACTACACAACAGCAAAGAAGTATTTTTCTACATTTATTTTTTTTCAGTCATACTAACTGGGTTGAAATCACATTCATTTCATGTATAGTGAAGACTAGCGGTGAGCTCACAAGGGAAAAAAACAAACAGATTTACAGTACACAATTTATACCTTTATAGAAAAAAAATTGCTTCAGTGCAGTTGAGTGCAAATATCCTAAATACTCACACTGGCACTAAAATGAAACTTAGCAAACATTCTGACAAAGCATGTATTATAATTTTGCCTGGTCTTGACAAACTATTACACTTAGTGCAGGGAAGTAGAGAAATGATTTGGTGGACCCATAAAAGACATACTTGGTATCACTTCTCAAGAAGGCTTCTCACTCCTTGTCTCTTGCAATGGAATCTCACACAGGCTTTTTTATAATAATAGGAAGATATGGAAAATACAAACAAACAAAAAAGCCTCTTCAAGGATAAGATGAATCATGCTGTGGAGATACCTCTTGCTTTAGATTTCTTTGTGAGTTCATGGATATGCATATTTGTGCACACACATGCTTTAAGGATCCATTTCTACATGTGAATGTTAGTACCTTGTTCCCTGGGCTGTTCTGAACTAGATAACTTTTAGATGTGCACAGTTATATGATTGTGACAACCCAAAAAAAGTATTAGCATTTCTTAAATGGCTGATCGTTGAAAACATATTCCTGAAGTATCCACAAACTACTTATTAAGAAATATCAGTACAAGCACAAAGTAAATAATTTGTAATTAAGCAGAAAAGGTTATTCAAGACACTTGCTAGGAAAGAAAGAAAAACTTCATGTAATAAAGTCATGACAGTGCACAACAAACATGAGAGGTAACCAGTAGGCATTTCTGATTTCAGCTAATGAATTTTGGCAAATTTCTGTACAACAGTAAAAGGATTCAAACTCTGACAATGGAAATGGCATCAAAAATCCATCAGTGACAACCTGGACACTGATAGTTTACAACCAAGCTACGTGCTCAGCAGATACTAGCTAATATTGAAGAGAACATTTATCCTTCAGGTACCCACTGACCCTCTCAAGAAGCACAAAGCCTGACCCAGGAAAATATTATAAGCTTGGATAAGGACCTAACAATGAGATACAAATATCTGCTGCTGACAAAAGACGAGACAGGAATTTAACTGCCACCAGTGCCTTCGAAATATTTACTGTTCATAATCACCATGTGCACTGTAAACTGCGGCCACTATATAAAAGCTGGTAAAACTTTCTGATGTCCCCACAGAATAATAGAACTAATGTTAGTTGGAATTTGGCCAAAAAAAAATTCCCTGAAATTTAACAAGATTCTCAAGGAATATCAAAAGCTACAACATTATTGAATATAAAGTTATGTTCTTTTGATGGATTATTTAAAACTAAGTTTATAAATTCAGAAAAGGGTTACTCATTCACCGACAGGTTATGATTCATTATAGTTATCTCCATATGGAGGTTATAGATTACTCTTCTTTTATGTGTGCTGAAGACAGACACAGCAAGCAACTGTCCCTAAACCACGCAGCATATATGGCAGAAGATATTTTTATAAGAACAGGAAAAAAATTGTATGATAAGACAGAAGTCAGCAAGAGATAAATATTTGCCAGTAAGATGACTAAATTAATCATCACGACCTCCTATTCCAAATATAGCGGGAAGTCCACGATTCCACAGCATGCTGTGCATAGAAGTTGCCAAAACCTGACCTTTCTTTGGAAAAGTGACTCTGGTATCAGACTCTCTCAGTATCACTGGCACAGCTTCAACTGGCAACTATCAGAAAGATTGTGAGAGAGACAGCTCTTGTGAGGTTTCCCACGTCATTTCTAGAAATTAAGTTTTCTGATAGGAACACAAACTCTCTGATGCTTATCCAAGCTGAACTGCTGAGCCCTTCTGAAGTGTGCCAAGGCATTCACCATAGGGAGAGAGAGGCTGCCCTCAGGAGCAGGGTGTTTTTAAGTGAAATATACCACACAATGTAGGGGTACAGCTGCACATCCCAAGCACTGAGCAGAAATCCCAGGTAAGCCTGACACAGCACTTCAAAGTTATTTCTACAAGTATTTTACAGTATAGCCAGCAGCTGCCAGACATCGAGAAGATCCCTGTCGTAATGAAAGCTGAGTTGTGCCTCCCACGTGCCACAGAACAACCTCAGGTTTTACTGGATGCTGTGGTCAATCTGTCAGCACAACATAATTAGTCCTCAGTTTGAAATTACTTCCTCCCTTGTAGTTTTCTTTCAAAAGCAAAAAATTCATCTTAGCATTGTTCTATGCACTCACACAGAGCTAAATTCTAAGTTTGCTACCTAGTCCAAAGCCAACAACGGCAGGCAGTACAGCAGCCTTAGAGCAGTCTGTGGGAATGACTACAGTTTGTGGGTCCCCTGCTCCTACATGGAGACCAAGTACTACCAGTGTCACTGAACCCTTTCTGAAGGGCTGCTTGGCCAGTGCCGGGAGATGTAGGAGGAAAAGTGCTTTCTTAAGTACCAGTGTCTGCTTAGATTTTCAAAATGAAAAATGAAATAGAGCAAATTAAAATACTTGAAAGATGATGTTTAGATGAGACCTAACCATGTGTTGCATTTGCAGTGCAATTTTCACTTGCCTTCATAGAATTAATCTTCCAAACATCTCTATGGTGAGAAATATAGCATCTTTAAATTCTGAATAAAATAATAGAAGTACCTAAAAGGTAAATAATTTGTTCAAAGTTTTACAGAAAAGAAGAAAAAAAAATCTATTGTACAACTCTGGAAAAAGCAGCACGATCTAATCTCTACAGCAGTGCTTCCTTTGCAAGCATACTTCCCTGTCACTTTCCAGGTTGTCAAGAAAATATACTGGATAAAAGTTGATTTGAATATTCACTTTTCTAAGCAAATTCTTTAGAACTGTGTTCTCTCTGTTTCTTTCTAGGACTATTCTACTGTAAAAACATTTATTGATAACAAAGTGAGCAGGAATAGTTTCCATCACACATGCTACATTTTGAAGTTGTAAGCACAAATATACCCAGAACTACACCGTAACTATTTTTATTCTGCAATAAAAATATCACAAAAAAAAAAAAATCCAAGCTGATTATGCCTAATTAATCAGGGAAGGAGACTAAAAGTTACTTACAACCTAATTTTTGCAGATCTGTGTAAGAGATCTTCTTGCCATGGACTGATAGTTAAAATACATTTAAATCTCACCATGTTCCTTAGATATTAAATGCAATGTCAGCTGGTGCCTGGTATTACAAATTACTCTGTGACTACAGAGCACTGCAGCAGAGAGAACACTGCCTGACTGCCCCAGAAGCTGGGGTGGGATTTTTTTGAGCAGAAAAGACTTGTTCAAAATTCAAAAATTACATGAGAAGTGAGCTGAATGACCAAAGGACACCCTTTGGTGTCTTATCTAAAAAGACAAAGAAGCCACATTACTCTACAGCTTATCCATTTAGAGCTGCTACAGTACCCACAGATGGAGAAAGAAGTGACCTGGCAATGGGAGGAAGCTACTCAAACCAGGCTGAAAACCTCCACCTGGTAAAGAGGGTATGTAAATACAAGAACCAGGCTGCACTGAGATCCGTGCTTGCTGTGGCCAGGCTGCTAGCTAGACCCAAGTGAGCCAAGTCAAATCTCACCTTTATAAAACCTATGTGACCCTTCAGCGGCAACACTTAAGAAAATGTCCTTCACATATAGCTGCTAGTCAACCTGTGAAAAATGATGCGCTGCCCCATTGTAGGATGGACTTTCTGATCGAGTCAGCTGTGGCAGGAGAGTTTCCTGCCACAATTTCTCTCTCTTTACAGTCTCTGATGACTCGCTTTTCATGCTGAATCACTCCCAGAGAATTAGGTTTAAGCCCCTGGATAGACTTCTGAGAGAGGAAATGGCCCGTTGATATCCAAATTCATCTGTTCTGTAACTGGTATATGCAGAGTAAATAAACTTAATTTACACAAAAGAACTTGATTTCTCCTCTAATGAAGGATTAACTATCAATGCCTTGAAAGGCATCTGGCAGCAGTAATCTGCAAGCTTTCCTTCTTAGGGGGCTGGACTACTGCAGAAATAACTTCTGTTCCAGCCAACAGTATGCTGACCGATCAACAAATGGATTAACACAGTCCCAAAGGCACACAGATCCAGGCTGGTACCCCAGTGACTGGGTTGGTCCTTTTATCCTCCAGCCAGTTACTATAGTAGTTATGCTGCATGTACCTGAATCATCACTTTAAGTTATCCAATAGGGAGAAAAGAGAGAACCTTTTGTTTTCCAGTCACATAGCTCTTTGCTACTGACTTATCCAGGAATCTCAGAGAAGTCATGCCATTTTCCTGAGCTTCAGATACTCTGTTAGCAAAATGGGGACAAATGCCTTGTGCCTTACTCTTCCCATGATTTTGAGATTAAATACTCTGTTTAAGTGCCAATAAAATAATTATAAATGAGGCAATATCCCATGAAACAGAAAATTAAAGAGGCAGCAGGATCTGAAGGGAGATTCAAAATGATAGTGGAAATATAATGATAACAACTAGAGTGGTCACTATGTCACTATGCATTCTTACCATGTAGGCATAATTCTCACAAGGATGCCTTAAATAACACTGATAAACTCAAACATACCAAGATTGCAATTAAAAAAAAAAAGTAATAGCGAAGTCTACCATCTAGGACTACTAATAGTATTTCTGCAGTTTAATAGCTTTTCTCCCTAAAATAGATTTTGCTTAGCCATGTAACTAAACTCACAGTTCTCTGCTCTCAACCTGGTAGAGCAACTTCCACAACTACTAAAATACGTGTCACACTCCTAGGTCTGGGAGACAGATTTGTTGTCACACAGGCTGGGCCACTAAAAGGTTAATTCTTTCAGTAACTGCTTCTCAGCCAGACTCAGATATTATGTCCAACAGCTCTGCTCCTGTGTGCAGTGACAAAACAGTGGTTATACATGATTGGGTCTGGGGTGTTGCTAGAGAGAGATGTAGTAACAAGCCTTCAAGTGAGAGAGAATGGTGTCTGCAGGGCATGCGGTCTCAGACAGCAATGAGCAGCTCCCACCTCTGCCATAAGCAGACATTTACCCTGAGCAGCCTGCCCACCTGCCAGATTCTGATGTGCAGACAGTTTGTACATGAAGGACAGAAAAAACAAAACAAAACCTAGTACATTTAGAAACGCTAATCTCTTGTGCTTTATCCTTAAGTAAATAGAACTGTGTGCTTAGTAACTCCACAGAAGGTCTCGCCTTTTTGTGTTTGGGGTTTCTTTCGGTTTGCTTTTTTTTTAAGATGTGATTTATGGGTTACTTCTTCAGACCCATGAGGTCAGGAGCATTCATTGCAAGGCTATCACCTGTGGAGAGAGCCCACAAAAGGCTGTGTTTGTGCTAAGATAGGAGTGACTTCTAGGGAAGGGATCATAGGTGCAAGTTTCCTCCAAGGAGGAGTTTCTGGACAAGGACACACATACCCCGGAAAAGACAAGGGAGGGGAGAGCAAGAGTGGTGCCTAGGCTTTTTTTGTTTAGGCTCTAGACATCTAAGACAACTGGGATTCCCTATCCAGCAAACCTGACACTCAGCATGACTCTGGATCAACATTCCATACAGATATATGTGCTCATGGGAACAGCCAACCAATACTGAAAAACTGGATTTGCTCCATTACTTGCCTTAACCCAGGTATCCCATAAACCCAACTGTCTGCAATATTCACTACATTTAATTTCGCTATTGTATTACTTTTTGCAGGCTAAAACAAATATGTTAAAATCAAGCAACCAACTGCAGCACATACGGAATAGCTTCACTCATCCTTTTTTAATCACACAATGAAAAACACGTCTCACACAAGGACCAAAAGATCCACACAACCTATTCATGCTGCATCAGGAGAGAGGCACCATACTGCAACTTGAGAAGAGCGTCTCCTCCTCTTCACAGCAGCACAGAAGACCTCCCTTATGGCTTCATTAACCAGCCCGGCAAAATAAAAGATCAGCTCACAGTTAGCTGCCACCCTAACTGTAAAGGGTATAATGCTGTCACCTACAAACCAGTATGCTGCCACTGCACATCCCAAAGTACTATGGTCAAATTAGTCTCCTTCAACCCCACTTAATAAGCAAAGCTTCTTGCACCAGTTTCAGCTTATGAGTGGTCTTAAGATGTAGTGCCATGCGGAGCTCGTTACTGCAATCCGCTCCTGAAGCAATGAGGTGTTGGATGAATTTAGTAAATACTGCAATAGAAAATGGTTATATTCTAATAGGTGCAGATGGAAAGCAAACAATAAGTATAACAACCATCTAAGACACCCTATTCCAGCTGCTCTTTTTTCTACATTTTGGACAGTGTCAACTGAAGTTTCTTAATCCAGGGGTCCCACTGCTTCATTACCCCTCCACCTCTCCTAACCCATCCTGAATGGGCCATAGGTTCCAAAACAGTTATCCAAAGGCCAGGCTTGTATGTATACTAAATAAAATCTTCCATTTCGCTGTCTGCTGGTGTGAGAGCTGTGACACTGACATGTTTGACAAATGCACCCATTTATTTTCTTTTGCTAAGCTTTGAAATAAAGCTTCAAGCTTATTGAAGCAGCTGCAAGCTGCCTCAGACTTATGAAAAAGAGCTTACTTGCAAAACAGAACTAAATTTCTCTGGGACTCTACAAGACAAAACTAAACCTCCCAGACAGCATGTCTACTGTCTCTCAGAGACGGCAACAGAACCACTTGAGTTTCTCTATTTAAGTACACAACTGCGGGAAAACCACAGTCGCGCATGAAGCCTGTTGTGCGAGAGGCTGGTGACTGCTAGGCTTCCCTCAGAGACTGCTGTAGCAAGGTGCCAAGCTCGTACCTTCAGGAGATGGTAATTCTCACGTGACTTACATGCAGACGAGCTCTCTAAAGGCACTGAAAAAGAAGCTACTACATAACATTTCTGCACAGCCCTGCACTTCAGAGCCATCCTAGAGCAGGCTGTACTCACCCACCTCAGTTAATACAGTCCTTTGGTAACTAGCACTGGTATGAACAAAGAAAATCCTTTTACTGCTACCCACACTATTGTACAGGCCAGAGAAATGTATCGCTTGTGTTAGCTTCAGCAATGGAACAGACACCCTGTTGACACTTGCCAGGAATTGTACCTATGGGGACATAATTGGACTTCCTCTGTCCAGAAGATGGACTACTCTGACCATTTCCCATCACCATTACAGCATGGTTCACCAAAACCCCAGAACACCACTAGAAGCTTTTCATATCTTGCAAACCAGCTCACCTTGGCCCTTTGCTCTTGTCAAATCTAGTTATGTGGGTCTCACAGAGCTTCTCACTGATTATTTTGTAAAGGAACAGGGAAATGCTCTTCAAAATGTGCTAATGTATGCAACTCAGGTCATAAGCAACCTTCCATCCAGCCAATTCTACAGCTTTTTGCATTTATATCCACAGAATTCATCCATACTTTCTTGCAAAACATGTGTTTCTTTGCAGTACACCCTTCTGTCTTCCCCTCCCTGCAATGGGCAAAGGAGGCTTACAATCAAAAGAATGATATCAGCAGCCTACCACATCTGCTCAAAGCCATGCAAACAACAGCTCTGACCTTGGAAGCAGTCAAAACAAAGTTGCATCTTATTTCATTCCTATCATGGGTACCTGATTAGGCAGAAGGACACTTAACATGGTGAGGTAGAACTATCCTCACTACACACAGGAAGAATTTGCCTGCATACAACAAACCAACCTAAGTTCACAAGAGTAAATTCAGTACAGTTACTTTATGAAAGGAGGTGGCTGCGTCCTCAAAGTCAGCTCCCTGGATGCCATTCTATCACTAGGGACTAGGTCCCTCCACCATTCCAATTCAGTGTCCCTGTGTATTAATTATTTATAAAGGTACTGTTAGCCTTGAAAACATCATTATTCCTTGGACAAGGATGAGGAAGGATGTAATGGTTGAAGGTATTTCTTAAGGGTAAAAAGAACTTTCTGGTGTGTGTGCATGGAGGTGCAGGAACCACAGTGGAAGGTAAAGGGCGGTGGAGATTGATTGCAGTGCTGGAGTAGCAACGAGCAATTCCATTACAGAAAAGTAGCTAGTAGACTGCCTTGGGATAAACTGCTAATCCTATCCAATATACAGGATCAGAAAAGAAATTTGGAGATTCGTTTGCATTTGCATTGGAAGGTTCATCTACGTCACAAACTATACAGTACAGGTCAAACAGTTTCTTTGCAGTAAGAGGGTGAGGTGAAGCAGTTCAGCTAACCGAGTGAAATGAGGAACTTCATTTCGGGTTAAGATGTAGGCCTGGGAACTGAAACATAACATCTAAAACATTTTGCTGGGTATTTTGTTTGTATGTGCATTTGATTATTTTAAAGATACTCCAACGTGTGCAGTATCAGAGATGTAACAATCTTCCTCTGAAGCTAAAACCCCAACTGTACAAAAGAGTAAAGTGAGGGAGACCTGTGGGGTTTGCAACAGACAACCATTTTAAAAACACAAATCCTCTCTGAGGATAAACCACCCTGAAATTGTTCCCAGACTGCATTCAGGGAAGGGGGGGAGAATGTATATACTGGCTCAAGTTCTGAAAGAATATCTTGCATTTTCTAACCAGGGAAAGTGTAGAGAGATTTTATTTAAAAAACAAATTAGCCAAACGTGTTTCCTATACCCCAACACAATTCCCCTGTATTTAGCCCCCTAGCAGTTATTTTAAGGGTAAAGGATTTGCTCCTGACCATGGTCTCAATAAAGCAAGTAACATTCAAAAAACATTTTTAGTAGAGGTACTGGAAAAAATGCAAGTCTCCCAGCCAGGTTCTGGGAACTAGTTATTTATTTGTTCATTTGTGAAGGCTGGGACCTGGAAGCTGCACGGCATAAGAAATTTATAAAACTCATCAAAATACAGAAAATTCAATTAATAACATTTCAGATGACAATGTATTTGGGAACAATAATTAGTGAATAGCAACTGTATCACCATCCTGTACACCAGGTGATGACATTTGTAGTTTGAGAAGTTACAGAGAGAGAGAGACAAGCAGAATTTAGCCATATGGAGTAAGCATAGACTTTTCACTGGCCTACCACAAGAACAGAAATTTACTGACACACGGGTTTTCAAGGCAGTCATGATGATTATTGATATGAAAAAGCTGCCTTCTGAACAGACTGCATATTGCATGCTGTCATGGATCTATTCTCATCCTAAATCCTCTGCTAAATATACTGTAAACACACAATACATAAACAGTCTATACTTGAAATTAAATGTAAAAAGTATTTGATTCTTAAAAATAGAAAACAGAAACCCCAAGTTAACTCAAAGCATGATTTCTCCATCAGAGAAATTAATGCAATTATAGAGACATAAAAATCAAATCACCCAAAGAACAAACTCAGCAGTTTCCCATGTCTCCCCAAGCCTGCCGGGCACTCACTTTTTTACAGTGGAGGCACTGTCAAGCTCAGTTGCCCACTGGAAACCTTGGCCCTATTTTGAGCTTCAGGATCCAGTTTCAAGGGGAAAGCTGACACTACTGAATCAACAGCAGCCGAGCCCTTTATGCCTCCCGTCTCCTCCTTGGCTGGTGAGGTGTGCCAGCCACACAACAGGAGGGGAACACCAGTTATCAGAAACAGCATTAACTTCTCTGAGAACAAAAGCCACAAAAAGATAAGCATCTGCCTCCTCCTGCTCCTTCCTGAAGGACTTGAGGACTCCAGCAGGCTGTAGCAGTAATGGGCTGAGACTTGCATCTTTGCTCTTAACCATGCCTAAAATCCTTGCTCCCTCCTTGAAAGCACAAAGGTGACTGAAACACAGCAGCGGGAGGGTGCAGGAGACAGGTTTTCAAAACCACTGATCACATGTGAAATGTGATAGCGCCATCCACAATCCTCAAGCACAACAAAAGGGCAGGTCCCAAGTGACATTAACATGTGAAGTCTACAAAACAGAAAGCTGGGCACAGAGAACCTCTCTGTCTTGAGAACCACTAAGCTGTGTGAAATGCCAGGTGCTGAAGTTATTTCAAGGGGAAGGAAAGGAAGAAAAAAAAAAAAAGAAAAAGAAAAAAAAAAGGAGAGAAACGGACAGAACTGCAGTTGTAGCAGACATCTAACCATCCAACACCGCCAGACACCAGAGACTGCAGAGATGCTACACTGCAATGGGGAGAGTCAGGGATGGAAATCCCAATTATTACATAGAAACCATAACCAGTGGGGCACAGATCTTACCACTACAGGAAGGTCAGTGGCTGTAGTGACCCTGTGACCCATTCCCTACATCATACTTTGTCCTGGTAAACTGCCCCGGCTGCTTTAATTCAAGACTTGCCAAGAATTTGACCCAACCTCTCAAAAAGGTGGTGGGGATCAATCTGCTCCTCAACAAACAAATTCCTTCTCAGTAACAACCTCATATGCCAGACTGCATCAGCTGACAATAGTCAGATGCAAGACAAACAGCTTCCAGAGATATCCATTAACAGCAATAAGCATACACTCATTATGTGTTTTACCAACTCTGGGTAAATGATAATATTTTCCCTCATGTAAATCAGTCCATAGCAAATTAAATTACTAATTTCACTACATGGATTTGTATTAGCTTCCACCAATTTTGATTTCAAGCCATTTCACCTCAGACATCACAGTCTCATTGATCACAACATATAAGTAGAATCAACACTGGATCAACACTTTTTCTGTATCACACACGGCAACAGATATATTATGGTACTGCACAACAAGCAACCAGCCAGTTCTAAGTCCAATACAAGGTGCAAGTTGGGTTTATTTCCACTGAGAACAATAGGGTTAAACTGGTCCAAACAGGAGCAGCAGGCTTTTGCAAGCTAGTAATTTAACTAAGAATAAAAATCTCTCTCCTGTTTCTCTCTCAAACACCTGTTGATATCAATGTCACGATGTCAATGTAATCACATCATGAAAGAATGCACAACTGCATGCTGGAGCCAAAAACATTACTCCTAAAACCTTTCATTTTCAATTTTATGGACAACACTGCATTTGGCCTTCATGAAAGATGATTTTTTTTTTATTATTTAAATCAGCTGTAAAAATTAATTTTACTTCCTAATTATGCCTTCAAAGAAACTTTATCAGGGAAACTATTCAGAAAAAAAAAAGTATGAGCCCGCTGAATACTGTGACACAGTTAAGGATAGTGCAGAAGGACAGATACGCTTCTGTTACACTATTCATCACAGCGGTCAGAAGATCCTATTTTCTTTTTCTTTGCAGAGCCTCCTATTAATGAACAGGCCTGCAAAAGCAAATCCAGCTGTCACAAGACACACTGCAGCCAGTCCCTACAGTTACGCTATACATGCACGCCACACCAGGACACGTTCCAGAAAATCCTTACTGCTGTGAAGTGCCTGGGTATCACTGAGCTTATTTCAGTGCAAGAATTTTTGAAAACTTGGGCTGGAAGCCAGGCAACTGATCCATCTCTCAGCCTTGCACTGCACAAACTCACTTTTCTGATCCCTTTGGTCTCCTGTTGCCCTGACAAACCTGGACACACTGACACGACACACCCTGCCTGTGCTATCCACACACCATTTCTGTGTAAGGAATTCGGGGTAGTCAGTCTTACCTTTGATGCTGTGTGCTTTTAAATGCCACACGTCAACCATGTGTAGTGGGGCTTCTCGGACTTAATTAAAATATTTTTTTAAATAACCAGTTCAAGATCTATCCTGACACCTATTCAAACATTTATTAATTTAAATTGGAATTTGCAATCCTTTAAAAATGGCCTTTCAGGATACTCAGATGTCCAGAGTTAGGTATTTTCACAGCATTTATCTCTGGACTAATCCTAACTAATCAAGCTGCTTTCATTAACCACAATTATTTAAACCACTATTTTCATAACAAGGGCCATGTCCCACACAATGTTGTCATATCACTTACTCTTCCCTATGAGGTGCGATGTAAAAGGAAGAATGATGAGGCGTCAATATGGATCCTAATTGTCAGTTACGAATTGCCAGTTTGCAATAAACCTTTCTTCACAGTTTGGGATTTGCTTTTAATCTACCTCTTATTATAATATATGGAGCTGGTATGCCCACCACCTGCTAAACGTGCTTCAAAGAAGTATTTAGAGTAGAAAACCTTTGTAATGACAGATGCAATGTCTTAAGAACTCAGCAGTAACAGAGAGGCTTTGAAAAACTCCTGAGGGCCTCAGAAAATAGGATATGATAATTCATCAGTCTGTAGAAATCTGAAGTATTTTCAATTACATTATGACTGAACATTAATAAAGGAATCCATAGCTTCTGATACAGGTATAATGGTAATACCAACAATATTTCATTATAAAAATTCCTAGAGGGCAGCAGGGATCCACCTATGAAGATAGCACTTAACATCTACAGCTATGAAGGAAAGAAAGCAGAACTTCGGCTATCATCACTAAAAAGAAGCTTGCCTCTTCAGAGCTCATTCTTTCAGATACTGTTCCAGTTCTTCAGTCAACCAGAAGCACGTGTTAAAGCATACCAAGATGGCATTTCACGTTGGAGTGCAGTTGTCATCCAGACTTCACATTAATAGACATTTTACTTTAGTTATCATTCATGTAATTGCCACACTAAGTTCTGGAACAGGAAACAGTTAAAGAGGCTCTACACCATGCTGTTAGGCTTCTCTACATATTGATGTTACAGGTATATTACTATTGCACAGTGACTACAATACCTGTCAAGGATGATACTTTCAACTCAACAGTGTCTGCAATTCAAGACTGAGACTTAGTAACATACAACATTGAGCATACAGTGGTATAATTAGTAAATGAAAATGAGATAAAATTTCAAATTTAATTTAGTCAGACATATTTGAAAAAAATATACAGTGGTAAATTCTGAGATCAAAGGAATAGTCATTGCAAGCCTGGGGCTAATTGTAGGGAGAGGAAGGAGACTAAGGGACAAGGGCATTTTTCCCTGGTTTTCCATATTCAAGATATTGGAGACAAACATTATCTGGTAGCTCAAATTTCTACCAGGTGCTTCACATTATATGGATGAATACATGCAGCCATAATTATTGCAGTTAATACTAGAGACAGTCCAGAGATGTGGTAGGGAAGCAGGCTGTGGCTCAGTACAGGTAGTGGGCAGGAGCCTGTCTCAGGGCGAAATGAACACTTAGCTTATTACCTGCCCTGGTGGGAGAGCACCTGCTCTGATCGTGGTCACAGAAAGCCACCTGTCTGCCCTGCCACACATGCATCAGAGGACCTCCAAAAACCTGTGGATTGTGGCACATTTCTGACCCGGTTCCGTTTCAGCTGTGGTGCTTCAACAGTCACAATTAAGGCTGACTACTGAAGCAGTCTCCAAAACCTACTGACCTCAGCATAGAAACCATGGAAGAAAGCAACCAGTCTAGAAATGCGTGCATGTGTGGGGTGATGTTTAGTCTTGTTCATGACAACTAAGGCTAACAGGAGATAGTGCCCAAAGCTGGACCAGGTACACAAAGGAGCATTCTGCCCCATTAATCAACTACAGATGACATTTCTACTTTGACAAAGATTTTACTCAGAATGTAACAGTGCAGTGCACCCAGCCCCTGGACTCCAAATTCAATGCAGGTACCAATGATATTTATGTCTCTGAGCTTCTATTTTGTATTATTATGCCAAAAGCTGCAAGCATCTGACAAAACTCTGTTTCCCCTCTTCTTCGCTCATTTAACCTCTCATTACAGATTCAAAAAAGGACCTCAGTAAATTTAGGCTATTGCACTCCTAAGGAATTTTGAGTTGTTCAGAGAATATGCATGAAGAATGAGAATGTAAAATAGTTATATAAACAAATGACATTTTACCATTTTCCATGCTAATGTGGCAAGAGGAGAATGAAAACACAGTTTACACTGAAATTCCTTCTTCCAGTAGGTAGAAATTAGATATCAAATTTGACAAAGCATTAAAAAAAAAACAAGTCACACTGCAGCCTAATGTTTGCCAGTTGAGCCTCCTTTCTTACTATGTATTTTAATATACATGCAAAGAAAAAACATGCAAATAAAAAAACAACCTCTGTCTTAGCTTTCTCAGCCCCATTTTTGTTACCATAATTACCACAGTCTCAGATGTCTCATTCTTAATGTTTGGTCTAGTTGCATCATTGCACTTCTTAAATCCTTGTCATAGTTAAAATCTGCCTAGCTGTAGAAAATGTGCAGACTCGCACACTCTCCTAGGCTGCAGTAAAAGTAACCTGCAGTATTATTTAACACAGGTAAATAAGTTATCTTGCAACAAGCAATTCTGAACATGACATGCCTATATACTGCTGAAGTGATGGACATGGAGATGCTTGGATAAGGCCAAAGCATTGAGATGCTTGGAAAGTTAGGCCCAAAGGGTTAATTTCAGTTATGCTCATGGTTTAGCATAAACCCTGACTATGTTGGCTCTTAATCCACTTGTTTTGTACTGCATTTAACCCTTACATTAGGGTTATATTAAGAAAACATTCTTAAAGCACATGCAGCAGCTTTTGTTGGACGCAGACATTCTCATCTCTCCATAAAACCAGCAGCTATAATGGAGCCTTGTACTCTTGGAGATACCCCAAGGAGATACATCCAGTCAGAACAAGTGAAGCAGGCAGATGGTTCCTGCCATCAGCAGTGCTGTTTTCTGCAGCTTGGTGGCCTTCCACTGCAGACATTCTTCCTAAATAAGGACCCCTTAAGCAGGCTACATAGCCAAGGCTGCTTCACACAGGGATTACCTCTGACTAGCTGATGAACAACAGCAGCTCTATTCTCAGCACCCGCAAAAGGCATTAGTAACCACGACAATTACTATAGTGAAAAGGCATGGAAAGGTGCTGAACGACTGGCTATTACAGCCATGGAGTTATTAAAAACCACAGGCCTTCCAGGTGGCTGAGCACCCTAGCCAAAACACAGCCACTTCTTTTCCCGATTTCTTGCAGGGGAGCCAGTCTCATGCTGACACAGCCCCACCAACCCAGGCAACACAGCACTGGAGGCAAACAAAAATCATAGACAGAAGCCCAGTAACTACCCAAGTGAAGCACTTTCGTTAATGATTGCCCTGGACCAGAATGCAGCATCTGAGCACCTTCCCCTAGAAACACTTGGGGAGAGATGAAATCTGAATCGGGACTTGATGCCTAGGGTCCATGCTATTCTTCATGTAACACTTGGTGTAAGGCTTGTGTAGCAAGCATCACAGAGGAGAGGAGAAAAGAACATGAGACTTAGTTCTCAGAGTGACAACACCTACATCAGCATAGCTTTGGCTCACAGCTACAACTTTTTGTAACGCATACATGGAGCCCCCCTTTACAAAAGGCCATTATAACCGTGGAAGGATAATAAATGCCAGTTATGAGAAGGTGAGAACTGTAGCTGCTAGCAGACACCAAGTTACTAATGACCCCACAAAGATGGAACCAGAGCTAGGGCTTGACCAGCAAACAGCCTGAGCAGATGCCATCAGGGCTGGCTTGGAGCAATAGGAGGGAATGCATCAGAAACAGCTACAGCTATTTCTGAATGGTAGAAGATGTTGCCCATCTTACACGTTGCCCAGACAGCCTTACACCCACCCAGGTAGCTGTTCATTCCCTCTAGGGATAGAAAGATGAAAGGATACATCGCATTGTCTTTGAAACACTGCCACTTTATTTACATCAAATCATATTACCTGCTGCTTCAGAAGGAGAGTCAAGAAACAAAAATTAGACAGAAGAAAAACCAATGGCTCCATCCCAAGGAAAGCTCTCTGCTCTATCAATAACATTTAGCAGCATGAGCATGCCTCTTCCCCTATCCTCTCTCCAGCCTGCTGTCAACAGCCTGCCCCAGGCTCTGTGAATTAACCCTCCACAGAAAAGATGTGACCTGTGACACACAATATTATGTTTTTATTTTTTGAAGTGTGCTCCCAGTCCAGCCAGCAAAGAGCAACGGGCTCCTTCAATGAAGCTGTGAGGCATAAGGGTAAACACAGTCGTCAAGACACCCTGCCTAGAAAACCAGTATGAAGTGAGGCTTTAGGAGAGGACACACTCTAGCCCTACAGGTTCTGTGTGCCTCACACACACACTTGCCTAGCAAGAAGATGAAGAGAGGAGTAAAATGGGGTTCAGACAGGAAAATTAACAGCTGCAGCAACCAAGTCTGCTTCTAACTGAACCTGCTCTTAGCCGGGGAAGAAAGTGAGAGTGGGAAAATCAGTATTTCCTTAACCCACCCCACAACTTAGGATTCAGTCTGCTCTGTGTCACTGGGGAGTCTGAGGGGCCTATGCTTTTTTTACTGTTGCTTATCAGAATCTCAACGAATACAGTTGATCCCCACATAAATCTTTTTTTTTAATATCTATCATGGGCTGTGGCCCAAAGGTAACACACGTTTTCATATCACCAGGGTTTTTCTGTCCTGTGTATAATTCAATTAAGAAATGAAGCGATATATATGTGAGCATATTTTTCAGCAGTTTGCTGTAGACTGCGAAAGTACTTATTTTCTTTAGCAGCTTGCTGATATGAATCAAAATGTGTACTAAAATATCCTTCTTTATAGCTATGTAAATAAGTATGTTTTTGGAGTGCGGCCAAAGAGTGACGTCTTCCAAGCAATAAAAAAAATAATTAATCCAGTATGAAAGATTTTGTTCATTCTATGCCATATTTTAGTAGCAACCTTGATAATTATAAAAAGCAATGTAAGGTTCTTTCAAAAGGAAAAATACTTCCAAACCCATTATTAACAGCTGTGAATAACTGTATGAATAACTATGAATACATTCATATATATATTATTATGTCAGTATTAATTAATGTTACCCAGACTGCCTTACACCCACCCAGATAGGTGTTCATTCCCTCTAGGGATGCAAAGATGAAAAGAATACATCACATCCGTGTGATATTATATCAATATTACATTACATTAATATATTATACAATATTAATAACAATATAATTATATATATTAATATATAATTATATATATTAATTATATAACAATGTTGTTTGAAACTATCAAACAAAATTTACTTGTATTCTTTACCTGACCCATGTGGTGAATTCAAGTAAACTTCAAGTATATCTGCAATCAATCAAGAACATCAAGCGAGTTTTCCAGCCATCTTTTACCTCAGAACCCAAGCATTTCTTAACAGAAAGTGCTTTTTCTCCCTTCCTAGTCTTAGAACTTTGGTCTTGAACAAGTACAACACTGCTTGCAGTGATTGTGTGGTCACAGGCAGTGGCCAAACCTCTCTGTGTCTACAGGCAGCACTCACAGCCTGTGCACAGCTCCCTGCGGCACCAAGCACTGACTCTAGCCACCATCTGTTTGGTTCCTCTCTGCTCCCCTCCACGTACACCAGTCTTACTAGAGTGTAAACACTTAAAAGTTCCTTATCACACTGATAACAAACCATAAATACATGATGTGGGGAATTACACAGAAAGCACAAAGGGCTTTGGTCTGTTACTGCACAGATCCAGACAGATGTATTTGTGTTGCTTGGTTTAACAGAAGGATCCCAGGATCAAGAATAGCACCCACCTGCTTCCCTGGGCCAGCAAATTGAGCCTGGGTTGAAGCACAGAAAATACAGTCTGTATTTTTGACCTGGGTCAAGCAGCTAACTGTCAGCACAAAAGCTGATCTGAGCTCTCAGTGTTCTCAAATGATGATTCAAAATCTTTTTGCTCATAATGCAAACAAATGTTTCTGCCTGCACAGCTTCAATCTCAGTGTATACTCAACGGCCACACTGAAAGGAAATGCATTATCTCTGAGGTAGAAAATGAAGAACTGTAAACTACTGTTTAATACCCCAAACCAGTGACTCTTCATTGGAAGTCTAATGTTAGGGTACTTCTGAGGTAGTGCCTCTCCTCTAGCTGGTACCCAGTTGCATTCACCTTTCAATCCTGACATTTCATAGCTGAATTCAGGAAAAGCATTTAGAAAACAAGCAATATAGGTTCAGAAACATTACCCACACTGTAATGCACTTGCTCCCTTGCAGTTGCCAGTCATCGGTGTCAGTCCTTCACCTGGCTTCTGCCGTTGAGCAACATCACTATGCAATGATCTCTCTTTTTTTTTGNAGAATACATCACATCCGTGTGATATTATATCAATATTACATTACATTAATATATTATACAATATTAATAACAATATAATTATATATATTAATATATAATTATATATATTAATTATATAACAATGTTGTTTGAAACTATCAAACAAAATTTACTTGTATTCTTTACCTGACCCATGTGGTGAATTCAAGTAAACTTCAAGTATATCTGCAATCAATCAAGAACATCAAGCGAGTTTTCCAGCCATCTTTTACCTCAGAACCCAAGCATTTCTTAACAGAAAGTGCTTTTTCTCCCTTCCTAGTCTTAGAACTTTGGTCTTGAACAAGTACAACACTGCTTGCAGTGATTGTGNCTCTGAGGTAGAAAATGAAGAACTGTAAACTACTGTTTAATACCCCAAACCAGTGACTCTTCATTGGAAGTCTAATATTAGGGTACTTCTGAGGTAGTGCCTCTCCTCTAGCTGGTACCCAGTTGCATTCACCTTTCAATCCTGACATTTCATAGCTGAATTCAGGAAAAGCATTTAGAAAACAAGCAATATAGGTTCAGAAACATTACCCACACTGTAATGCACTTGCTCCCTTGCAGTTGCCAGTCATCGGTGTCAGTCCTTCACCTGGCTTCTGCCGTTGAGCAACATCACTATGCAATGATCTCTCTTTTTTTTTGGTACTCAGTGGGGCAGCCCTTACTAAAGTGTTTTAATCCCAATCTCTGGCACTACCTGGCTTGTCCTCAGTCCCCCCATCTGTAATACCATTATCCCTGGGTTTCTTACACTGGAGGAAATACAAAGCAAATCTGCTTTTGAGAGTTTGTTTTGGAGGCTGTGTCCTAATCTACAGACAGTATTTAACATACTGTAAAACATTTATTTTCAACTCATTTACACTTTATTATTCTTGCAGTCTTCCATCTTTTGTATTTTCCCTAAATTCTTTAGCTGGGAACAGAAAGCCAGATCATAGAACTATAAGATGATCTTCCACAAGGAAAGCTGCTCTGTCAATTGCTCTTTCAATAAACAGGGAAAGGATTTTAAAAGGCAAAGAAAAACACAACAACGATGAAAGCCCTAATTGAAACCTACCTGATAACCTCTGCCTGTATTTCAACACCCCCTCAGCCACAGCACATAATATAACTATTCTCTTCTAAGCAATCTCAGTCACTATTAATTAAAGATGTATGCATTTTAACACAACCACCAGGCTGCTTTCTTAATCTTCATAACAAAGGCTTCATTTTCTTGCTCCTGCTCTTCCAAAATAATCTCTGTCCCTGGGTGAATTTAGATTTCAAGGGAACGTATAGAAGGTCTCCAAGAAACTCATTACAATGCTCCTTTCATTGGGGCAAGGCAGATGTTTTTATTTGCAGAAAAGCAATTGGAGTCCCAGGCCAGGGGCAAATACTGTAAGGAGAGAGGTGGCAACAGGCAGTCTGCACTGACGAGCAAGTTTTGCTTTCTGCAATTTGCTTTTTCAAAAGGTTAATCCCCGACGCGATTCAAGGAGGCAAACACCAACCTGCTGTACATGCTGCCGCATACAATGGAAAGATTTTTATGGCCAAGGACAGAAAGGTCAGGGACTCTCATCAAATTCACATTGCTTCCAGAAAGCCTCACTGAACAGCACATTTCTGAGTATGAGCCTCTGCTCACAGTAAAATGAACATCAACTAAGGAATATAAACCTCCTGGTGCTGGAAAAGGGGCAGGAAAGAACAATGTGCAGGTGTTATAAAGGACCTCGTTTGTCCTAGGCCTGTGTTCCCTGTAATGTGTTCTCAAGCTATGACAAAAATGAGCCATTAATATTTCTGAGCCTGTAATGCACGGATTTGGTGGGCATGCAGTTTATATAATATCGAAGCTTGAAAGGCCTAATAAATGGGAAGAGAAATGCTTTTTTCGTGAGCAACACTAGAGCAAAACAGGACCTTGTTGCCACATGCATTTAAGCTAAGCCTCAGATCAGTTAATAAATTTTTTTGACCACATCATTTAGGTAGCCTAAAACACAGTTATCTTGGAGCAATCCCTCTAGCTCTCAGCAGAGCTGGTGTGCTAAAGCTTGTAACTAAACTGCACAATACTAATAACAAAGAGTAGAAACCTGTGCTAACAGCAAGACAGGCAGTCAGGTTAGCTCCGGTTGTGTGCCTTTCACATACCTTTGGATCCTGCTTTCTTCAGAGGGACTGGCCTCAGCTGATTCAGATCCCATTCTAGAGTTCACACTCTGTGCATTCTCAATGTAGATGCTGCACCAGTGCTGAGAGGGCAGGGTAAGATACTAATGACTTTTCTCTGAATTAATTGTTATGAGCCCAGCCCCGAAAAGGAGAGACAGCTCAAGCACAAGATACCAAAGGAGTCACCCCTTTTTAATGGCTGGAGAGCAGCCCTGAGGANGATTAGATATTAGGAAGAAGTTCTTTGCTGTGAGGGTGGTGAGGCACTGGAACAGGTTGCCCAGAGAAGTTGTGAATGCCCCATCCCTGGAAGTGTTTAAGGCCAGGCTGGATGGGGCTTTAAGCAACCTGGTGTAGTGGGAGGTGTCCCTGCCCATGGCAGGGGGGTTGGAACTCAATGATCTTTAAGGTCCCTTCCAACTCTAACCATTCTATGATTCTACAACTCAGGCAAATCCCAATGGACTAGTGTGTTGAATGAGCTGACCCATGAATAAAATTGCTTTCCTCAACATCTGGGTTAGAAGAAACAAAGTCCTTTATGAGCACAGTTGGCTGAACAGGTAGGAGGAGACAGTTTCTTCCAGCCCAGTAGTAGCAAAGAGTATGAAAAAAAAAACCAAAAAAGCTTACATGCAGTCCAATACCAAAGCCAGTAGAAGGAAGACTGAAAATTGGGAAGGGAATAAATAAGGAATTTGACCATCAGTGTAAGGAGTCTTTTCTATCCAGATCTAAGAAGTTACCACTGATCATTAAATGAGTACTACCTCTAACTTCATCCTACTCCTATCTTGCAGTTGCGCTGAAATGATACAAAATACCACGTCTGTAATCCCTGCAAAGTAGCCTGTCAAGTGACAAGCCTATCACTTGCAGTTCATCCCTAGTCTCCTGTCAGGAGGTCTGCTTTTGGGCAACTCCTGCACCTGAGGCAACTGACCTCTCCTGGCCTCTGGTAGAGCCAGGGTACATAGGCGATACAGATGCAGCCATTCCTTCCAGGTTATTCTCCCGTGCTTCCTCTCTAACAGGTCCCATCTTGTCAACTGCCATATTGAGATAAAAAGGTTGACAGCTGAAGTACAGCACTATAAGGAAGAGGTACCACAAATAAATCTCCAGATATTTCACAGGTCGTCTTCTGAGAGACAATCACATCAAATACAAATTCCTGTCTTGATTTACATTACTAGCTTTTTCCTCAGTGCTGTATTTCAGAATGCTGTTGCTCCTTCTACTTGCCCAGTACGAAACCAAAGAGCACATGTAGTACCTCTGCTCATTACTGCTCCTCCTGCTGCTTTCAACTCCCAACCCCTTTTCTGGATTTTCAGGATAGCAAGATATGCTGGTTTGTCCCATCCCAGCTTCAGCTGTTAACAGGCTGTATCCATACAGCTCTCCACCACTAATGCAATTTATGTTTTATTTCCATTAGGGCAACTCGGTCTGCTACCTAAACCTCCCCAAAGATCATGCTGCCACCACAGTTTCTACGTGGAAGAACCATTTCTTGTGAATGCCTGTCATGCCTTTAGCAGCATGAAGTTGCTCCGTGCAGCCCTGTGACCAGATGAAGCTGCCTTCAAGTCAGCTGGCTGCCAACCACCAGAGGAAGCAGCTTTCCTTTGGGGCTGCTGTTTAAGACTTTTTAAAAAAATCCACTTTAGAAAATGCAGTTTTGACTTGTCAGATGTAAAGGTGGCCTGAAAGAAGGAGTGATGAAGAGGAAGCAAGTGGGCTACTTAAATCAGTGTTATACAAGTCTAGGTACACTCCCTTATTTCTTTTGTACGAGTATGCAACAACATTGTTCTCTGGATTTTAAGTGCAAAACATTAGCCTAAGGGGATTCATTTGGTTTAGGCATGCAATTCAGATCAGCATGACTTCAGCTGCATTAAAAGAATATGTTGATATTTTTGGTGCTCTGAATGTATACAGTGCACTCAGAATTAGCCAAAATACTGATCCAACACATAAATGAGCAGGGAGGTGCTTAAGTATATAAAATAGCTGCAAAACCCAAAGGATCATGTAACAAAAGGGATGGACAGATTTTGCAATGATGAAAAGTGACATTGATCCTACAGATTGCAGAAAAAGAACATGCCTGTCATCTGTTTTTGTGATGCTTGGATCTCAGTACTGAGAATGCTCAGGTACCTACCACCAATAGTACATGACATTTTCTACTCTAAAAGCTACATTTTTATCCCCAAGTCCACCAGTTTTCCCCAAACTGGAAGCTAACAGAACAGCAGAGAAAATTTTAAGCAGTGATACCCCGCATTTCCTCTCCCAGATCTGATAATCAGCTATGTAGTACCGGATCTTCCCTGCTTGTGGCCAAAAAGCATTTCCTGATCTGGACTGTGGCTGCTAACTGACTTTATCACATTAGTTAGAGAAAAATATAAAAGGGAACGATTCTCTTCCCTAAGTAGGTGCTCCACCACTGGGAATCCTGCCATGAACTCTGAAGACAGGCTATCAAAAGTAAAGGTCAAGTCTGCCCTGTCTTCCTCACTCTTTTCCTGTTTAAGGGAATCAACTTATCCTAGTTCCTAATAGGATACAGGAGAAACATTGGTTTTATCTGCAATCCAGCAGACAATACAGGCAAACAACAGGAAAAACGGATAAGAAGCAGAAAGGTTTGGGGGGCGTTTGGGTTTCGATTTTCCTCCCAAAGAAAGCAGATTTTTCCAAGTTGGAAGAGTTCAAACACTGAAGTGCCTGGACAGTATTAGTAACCTCCTGCTATTGCCATAAGGGAATTTCAAACTTTCTGGTATTTTCAAAACAGCTGGAACCTAGAATTGCCTGAAAAATACACAGGCCCTTAGCTTGCTAATAAGAAGTTATTTCCTGTAGGCTTAACATATATCGCGAGGTGTGAGGTCTGAGCTCACAATGCCTTGTTTCATTTCCTGGTTGCAGCAGGACCTCCTTTCGGGTTTGCTTGGACATGGAGGGTGGGCAGTGGCAGGGCAGACAGCCCCACTGCCATATACAGCCCTCTTCCCCACCATGACAAGTACCACACTGCCATGACAGGCTGCTATCACACAGCCAGGTCCTCAGAGAGCATCATGTCGACGAACAGAGTTTTTATAAGAGGCACCAAATCTCAGTGTGGATTTGTTAATACAGGACTGCTGCCTGGTATCTGTTATGAGGTGCTAACAAGTTTTGAACACTGAACTGCAGCTGTATGCTTACCTAGAAGTACTAAGTATCCAACACTCACACACCAATATGTCCCTAAAATATAGTGCAAACCAATCTAAAAGATATACAAATCCACAGGAAATATTTACAAATCATCAGATAACTATGGATGACAAGTTATTTCAGCTGTATCTGTTTAAGTTTCAATTATCCAATTAAATTACTCTTACATTCCAAATTTAACAGCAGTAACCACAGGAGATAAGGCAAAGCATCCTTAATGCAAAATCACAACTACAGTTTGATGCACAGATACCTACCAATCCTACATCCTATTTGCAGCCTGTGAACTGCGAGGCTAAAAGCTTCACCTTGCAGTATCTTCCCATACCTTAGGTAATACACTCCCCTCTCAAGTTTCCCTTCAGTTTGGATGGCTGACTGGGCTGGTCTGTTTACTACTAAAATGGTTCCTAGAATTCGCATACCAGATTGTGGGTCTCCCTTGCTTCATTTGATGCTATTTTTATCTGCTTTTTTAATAAGTATTACTATCACCTGATCTTGTCTTAGTTTGTAATGTCTTAACTCACCCCATGATCTATCACAGCCCTTCTTTATCAGCCAATTCTGTACCAACTTCCCAATTAAACTCTGAAGGCAAGAATTCAAAGCAATTTTAAAATGACAACTGCTGTTTCAAAACTGAACAACTATCCTGTGGCAGCAGAATAACCTTTCCCTGCTTTAATGTCTCTTTCTTGGGGGGGAGCAGTACTGCTCTCATGAGAGGGACATCCTATTATTTGTATCCTATTATCTGTTGAGCTGAAATAGAAATAAGTTGTGCCTAATCCCTCCTTCTAGTGTCCCTGTAGAAAAAAGGAGTTTATTTTCCAAGAAGAATAGGAGAGGAAGAAAATGTGAGCTGCAACCATCATGACCATAATAATCTGGAGTTAACACTTACTGATTCTCATTTCACTTAAATCATCTTGTCCAGATTTGTTGTTGCACGACTACACTTACTATTAGATCTACTTACCATGTGCTAGGTAAAAGAAGATCCATACAACCACTGCCAAGGACTTCAGTAAATGAAAGTTTGGCCTTCCTTGCCCCAGCTACTCTCAAAGACAGGAGCCTGTTTTATACAAAGTCAGTGCTTCAGCTCCTGATGAAGTGTTTTAGAGTACCAGCAGCAGACTGGCTTCCCATGGCACTTCTGCTGCGCCTGGATGCATACGTCAGCGCAAGTGCTTTTCCCCCTTTTCTCTTAACAACACAGCAGCTTGCATTGTCCTCTTTTGCCTCTGATTTGGGAGACCACATCCTGCATTCAGGACATTCAAATGCAGAATAAAGCCTCAAAGTACTTCCAAGATTATCATTATAGTAATTTTACCTTCAGCAAATGTAACCAACCAGGTAACCAAGGGTAAAAAAGAACTTCCACGTGGGATGGAGCACAGATGAAGTGACAGACACAACTAACTGACTTTCACAGCGGTAGAAGGACAGCAATGATGACCTCTTTCCTTGGTGGTCCTTAAAACTGGGTATCATACATTGTTTTCATTAAAGGTGGTACCTTCTGCTCTACCAGTGCTTTATGCACTTCCATTTTTCTGATAAAGCAGTCAAAACCAACACAGTTTAAATCACCTTTCCCTTTTGCTCAGGACGGAGTCAACAACATCCCGTAATCAAAATGGGAGTGAGAACCAGTTTAACACTGCATGTTGCTGTTTCACAAAATCTCCAGTTAATAGGCTTTGCACTGGTAGCCTTGAAGAAAGATCCATCCCCCTCTCTTATAGCAGCACATCCTGCAGCAGCTATGTTGCGCCATCAGCACTGTCCACTCTGTTTGGCCCCTGCTTTTCACCCGACATAAATGCCTACAGCCTGACAAGTGCATTAAAACTTAAGCTATCAAAAGGCAGCCAGACAGAAACTTTGTGTACAGACTCCAAAGAGTATTCTTTGTGTTAGCTTCCTAAAAAATAGCTCTTTAGAGGGGAATGAGGCTTTCAGGGTTTGCTTGTTTCTTTTTTAAACAGTTTTAAAAAGACTTGCTTTCAGCAACTTACAGGTCAAAAAGCAGATGTACTGACAAAGGAAACCTGACCCACATCTTGCCTCACTGTGCTAGGTTGCATCTTCCCTGGGCATGCTTATGTAATAAAGAGAAATGATACACATCAAAGGGGGTTCAGGAATCGCAGCCTCTGCTCCTGCCTCCTCAGTAGCTTTTAGCCCAGCATTGATGAATTCCTCTGAAATTTCTCTCCCACATTTTCCTCTTTCTGCAAAAAACAATTAAGAATACATGCCAACCTCACAGGGGGCACATAGCACGCAAATAAAGCTTGCAGAGACTTTAAGATCACTCAGCAAAGAGTTTTATAGGAATGTAAAGTATGTCATAAACCCAGAAAATGACCCAGCAGAGACACGAAGGTCATATCTGAAGTGTGTCAAAGAAAGATCCCATTTAGATTGAAAGAAAAGAGTAAAAATAATTGTAATTTAAATTACTACAACGTGCTTTCCAACCATCCATACCTTAACTGGCATTTTACAACACAGTAATCAGAGAAGCAATAAATTCACAATACTTGGTGAGCTGGAAGGAATGTATTTAGGAGTGGAAGGAATGTATTTAGGAAAGCCAATGTCAACCTAGTCTCCAAACAGGGCAAGAAGGAAGACTCAGGAAACTACAGGCCAGTCAACCTCACCTCTATCCCTGAAAGGTCATGGAATAGCTCATTCTGTATGTCATCATCTAAGCATGTAGAGGAAAAGAAGGTTATTGGGAGTAGTCAACACGCATTTACCAAGGGGAAGCCATGCTCAATCAACCTGATACCCTTCTATGATGGCATGACTGGCTGGGTAGATGAGCTGTGGATATTGTCTACCTCAACTTTAACAAGGCTTTCGACGCTGTCTCCCATAACATCCTCATAGGTAAGCTTAGGAAGTGTGGGTTAATGAGTGGACAGTGATGCTGATTTAGAACTGGCTGAATGGCAGAGCTCAAGGGCTGTGATCAGCAGCGCAGAGTCCAGTTGGAGGCCTGTAACTAGTCATGTTCCCCAGGAATCAATACTGAGACCAATCTTCAATATGTTCATCAACAACCTGGATGAGAGGACAGAATGTGTGCTCAAAAGTTTGCTGATAACACAAAACTAGGAGAGGTGGCTAACACAACAGAAGGCTGTGCTGCCATATAGCAAGACCTGGACAGGCTGAGCTGGGGAGAGAGGGACAGAAAGGAACCTGATGAAATTCAACAAGGGCAACTGTAGGGTCCTGCATCTAGGAAGGAATAACCCCATGCACCAGTAGAGGTTAGAGGTTGACCTAATAGAAAGCAGCTCCGCAGAGGAGGACCTAGGAGTCCTAGTGGAAAACAGGTTGTCCATGAGCCAGCAGTGTGCCCTTGTGGCCAAGAAGGCCAACAGTCTCCTGGGGTGCAATAAAAACAGTGTGGCCAGCAAGTTGAGGGAGGTCATCCTCCCCCTCTACTCTGCCCTGCTGAGGTTCCATCTAGAGTACTATGTCCAATTCTGGGCCCCTCAGTTCAAGAAAGACAGGGAACTATGGGAGTCCAGCGGAGGTATACAAAGAAAAGCTGAGAGGCCTGAGTCTGTTTAGCCTGGAGAAAAGACTGAGAGGGGATCTTACCCATGCTTATAAACATCTAAAGTGTGGATTTCAAGAGGATGGGGCCAGACTCTTTTCAGTGGTGCTCAGCAACAGGACAAGGGTCCATGGGCATAAACTGGAACATAGAAAGTGCCATCTGAACATGAGGAAAAACTTTGCTCTGAGTGTGACAGAGCACTAGAACTGTCTGTCCAGAGAGGTTGTAGAGTCTCCCTCTCCACAGAGATTCAAAACCCGCCTGGACACGTTCCTGTGCAGCCCACTCTGTGTAAAACTGCTTTGAAAGAGGGTTGGACTAGACGACCTCCAGAGGTCCCTTCAAACCCCTACCATTCTGTGGTTCTGTTTAAAAGCAATTTACAATCAAAGATACCTGGCAGAAACTACTAACTCTAAATGTTGGTATACTATCTGCTTTAACCTGTAAAACAAACAAGGCCCCACACAAGCACAAGCAAAAATGATGCTCACTACTACTTACCACTGGCCTTAAGTAAAAGCCTCTTTAAGCTTTGCAGTTAAATTCCTTTCAATACTTCAGAACCTGAATGCTGCCAGTTGCTGGGTTCTTACAGGGTTGAAGGACAGGATCAGTCTCTGATTCCGTGCTCTCTAGAGCTGGAAGGGGAACAAACAACATGGAGACAGGCAAGCTGCTCCTGTAGAAGTATCAGTGATCTGCAAGGTTAGAGGTTGATTTTGCCCCTGGGGCATTTCATACTTAAAGCAAAATACCATTCATAATCTTAAAAACTTGCCAGCTGCCAGCCTGACCAGCCAGCATCACAAGTCAAGTCACGGATCAGGGGAAATACTTCACAGTCCTTGATGTAATAATTACACAGCAGTGACTGCACCATTTCACGAGAACTCACTGCTGCCTTAGGACCCTTTCACACGAAGATGCAAACACCGTTGGCCAGAGAGGGAGGGCTGGCAGGTGATGGTGATCCACCAGGAGAGCCTGGGTACCTTATGCTTCAATCAGTAAACAACAGCTACTGTGCGCACCTGTACTCCTGCTAGAAAGCAAATGTTTTTGACAGTTCATTTGGGTGCTCTTAAAGCTATGAAAAGTTTACTTAGTTTGTCGTGTTCTTTGCCCCAAATCCCCACAGCATTGTTTTGTTCCCCTAACAGTCCTCCCTTAAACCATGTGTGAACCACAGGGTGTTACATCAGGTTGGAAGGAGTACAGAAGTAGGCATATAGCCCTTAAGTGTCCACCCTTCCCATTTTAGCCAGTGAACACCATGCTATTCATGGTATCCAAATCCCTATTTTCTGCAGAAAGAGAGTGCACAGTACAGCTTATGCAGGTGGCAAAAAGGCAGATGATACTGTGATTCAGCAGTGAGGTTGCTGGCACTAACTCATCACCATGCTGTTTCTGAAAAAACTTTGAGTTTGCTTATATGTGGCTGACTGACCTTCTGTCGCTTCAGCACCTCCTTCTAATGACTGCAGAACCTTAGCACTTCTGATTCACTCATATGCCTCCAAAAATCCAGTTTACAGGCTTTTGTCAGTACAAACCAGAATGAAAAAGCTATTTGTGGATCTGAGAAAGAAAAGATGATGTAAGAGGAAATACAATAATCAAGGCATAATCCAATTCCACAAGAATGAATTCTACTTTCAAACCTCCTCAAATTAAGTTTAAATGAAAAAATTATTTCCTGAAGACACATTTCTCATTCAAAGCAGCCACAGCTCTGATTCCGAGTGCCTAAACAAATATATTACACACACCACTTTTAATAAGGATAGATTTCTCCATTTTATCTTTGACCATTTATTACAGGCTCCTACTGTATCGCCGTCGCTCCCATATTTTATATATGCTTTAACTTTCGATCAGCCCTGAAACAGTTAGGCCAATGACTACTACTACAATGACTGATCATTGTAGGTTCCTTTCAACTCAAGTATTCTACTCTATCCTATTTCCAAGCATGTGTTTTTAACAGACACTATTTACTTCTTCTAGCTGCCTCACTTTTATTTACTGCTAAATGTAAAATGTCAATTCAGGTGTTTATTGACATCTTTCTCATCCACAGAAGCTGGGCTTTTTATTTTTGTGTACAAGTGAATACCCTGAACAGCATGTTGTACCCTACAGAGACAAGCCTAGTCCTGGCCAAGGAGTCACAACAGGACAACTTTGGGCTAGGAAACCTGCCCCTATGGGCAAGCGCTGCAGCAGCTTGGTGCTCTGTGCTGGCACCTCGGAGACGTGTGCTGCACTTACCCTCAGTCAGGAGCCCTCCTCTTTTTTCTGAGCTTACATGCCCATAATGCACGGCCTGGAGACCCATGTTTCAGCCCCCAGCAATCTGGCATCCAACTAGCAGACAGGAAAATATCGGGCAGCCCGAGAACTGCATTACTTTCTCATTGACAGTGAAATTCACAGCCATCTTTTCAAGAGTGCCATTCCCACAGCTGGGGTTTTCACATGGAGTTAAGAACCTATCTGCATACCTGAAAAAGGGGAAGGGTCTCAAGAGCATCATAGAGCAACTTTTGTCACAATCTGAATGATGCCAATATTTTCCTGGTCATTTTGAAAGTCTGCCACTAACTTTCTCTGTTAAATGTAATTTTCACAAGAGCTATTCGCGAGAGGTTATAACTGATCCTCTGTGAGCAGGAATGAATGCTGAGAACATGCAACTTTTTACACTTTATTAGAGCACTTCATAACTATGTCTTGGAAGAAGAGGGAGCTGCAGTCTATGGATAATGTTCAGGTTAAGTACTTCAGGAATCTGTGACCATCTGACATTCACAGACAGAAAAGCCAATGACTTAATTTAATTATTAGAATGAGTTTGGGTTTGTATCAGACCTGGCTTAAGAAGGATGAGGTGGATTCATTAGAAAATTAAGTTTAATAATCTACTTCTGGTTAAAATTAGCTAATGAAGATCAGAGGGGAAAACAAAAATAAACAACAACAACCACCAAACAAATCAGAAAGCAGTTTCAAGCCAGACTACGTAACAGTTCTGCATTTACAGGACATGAAAAGAGAAGAAATTTGAGAACTGCTCATCTTCACCGATAGCTCAGAAACCAATATTTATTTGGATCAACATTTAAATGACTCTGCCCAGACTCCACAGCTTGCTTTTCAGATGCATCACTTGGGTTTATAGTCTGCAAGAGATACCAGGTGCAGAGCTCATGAGTAATCCATAACTTTTTCATGCCAACTGGAACAATGAAGCCAGAAAGATATTACATCGCCTTGAACAAAGAGTTCTGCCTCATCTCCAGGCTTGCACAGACGTTAAAGTACAAGCATAATCCCGTTTTGGAAAGAGAGGGCAGAGGCAGTGGTAGGCCATCTGCAGAGCACAGGTGGGTAGCTCTGTAATATCCGTAAGAAGCTTCAGAATCAGGGTGCCCATGGTACCCATCCCATGGTACCGCCTTCTCTGGCTGGGCTCAGGGCATCACAGGTTTTTCACCCACTGACCTAATTAAAAGGCTTAAGGGTGTGGGGGAAGAGAAAGAAGGTATTTTTATATTCGTACATGGTATAAGCACATGCTAACTTCAACAACTATCAATCCTACTTTAGCAGGGCAGTCGGACTCTAGATCTCTAGAGGTCCATTCCAACTCTGACAATTCCAGGATTCTGAGATTCCGTGAACTACTGTCCTCCTACCTTTCATATTGTACAAGCTGTACTACCAGAATACAACTCAAGTACTGCTATTTTGGGCTGTTTTCAAGCAGGGTAGTTGACACTAACTGTAAGTAGTTGAGAATAACTGTAGTAGCTCAGAGGTAATGGAATTTATTTTTTGCTTTGAGGGACATGTGTCTTTCAATACAGATGGGTACAAGAATATCAGGATTAGATGATTCAGTCAGTCACAGAGACTGACTCCCGTGCCAGGCTGATTCCAGCACATACCAGTCATGAACTGTATTGCTTACCTAAAAGGTAACAGGACAGCAGTGTGCACAAGTATCCCTTGTGTAAATACAAATATGTTACTAAGACACCATAGTGAGTATTTCCAGAAGCAGCTTTTTTGATATCTGCACATGAAACGCCCAGGATAACAGGAGGAAGAAGATGGGAAGATACGACACTGATCAAGAAACATCCAGTCAACTTTTCCAGCAGTTTGGTAAAGTTCATGTATCACTATAGCAAACATACAACTTTAATCTACACATATATGTAGAATGTCTCCCATAGAAGTACTATTTGGCATGGCACTAAAACATTTGTCATTGAAGTTTTAATGAAATCTCATTCAATTCTACTTTTTCCAGAAGAAAACCTAACTAATTCAACTTAATTATTCAGAAAGTATAATGAGTTCTAGACCATGCAGGCTCAGTTTACTCAATTTAGCTCATGGAGTAACTGACTCTTCATTCCACTTGCCTTTTTTTTAGTAACCCACATTGAGACTGGCAACTCAGCAATCAGTGTTGAAGACTGTTACTGAGGATAAAAATCTGGACTGGCCAGAATGCATGAGAACAAAAAGGGTATTTAAATTTTAATACTTGAATATTTTTTTAAAAGCCCCAAAGCATTAACTGTCTAATCTCACATGAACATGAGTATTTATTAGATAATTATCTGAACTCAGATAAACCAAACATAATCTAAAACATGCTATATAGCTATTGTATTTGCACCATCTACGCTGTTTACATGCAAATGCACACATCTAGCAGGGATACACTGAAAACTCGATTATGAAACTGCCACTTCACCTGTCTTTTCAAATGCACCTAAAGCGTAGCTGAGGCAGAGAACCTGACCCCAGCAGCACAGAGAGTGGTGCAAGAACAGTGCATCTCAGTAGTACCCATTTCTAGTACACAGAGGAGGCTGCAGCAGCTCAGCATGCTGAAACCTAGGCAGGACCTTTAAACACAGAGTTCATAGCAATTCAGCAATTCCCCTTCCTTCTTTCATTCTCTACCAAATAACTCAAAAGAGGCTGCCCACCATGCTAGCTTAAGATAACGGGTAACATATGAGTAGTTATTTTAAAACACACCAGTGAAGCTAAACTGCATCAAGCCTTGACCCAAAGTCTGGGTCTGACTCTGCAGCAGGGAATTTGCAAACACTGCACAACTGAGTTAAAACAAAAGGGTGAAAATGCAAGACAGCAAAGTACTGGCCAGCTAGCCAAGGTATACATGTAAAAGTTTCCTTGCCTAAATCCAGCTGCTGCTCCAGCACGTTGTGAAATCTGGGAGCTCCTGTGTGACCAGCAGGCTGAAATCCTCTCTACTTAAAACAAAGCACGCTTAAAGGAGCCGCTATACGGCATGAACTCTTGTGAACTGATGAGGAGGCGGGCAGAACGCTGCTGAAGTCTGACAGCTCATCTCCCTGGCAGTATCACAACAGGCTGTGACACAACACATACTACCATCTAAGTAACGTATCTGAAGCTTCAGGCTCTCACCTGGCAGGGGCACACGCCGGCAGCAGGGTCAGTGCCGGTGCAGTCACCTCTGGTGCAATGGCCAGTACTGCTGGCCACAGGCTGCGGCCAGCCCTGCCTGCACTCCCGCTGTCTGTTTGCTGGCAGCAGCCTCTCCTGACTCCATCACCCAGGAATGGCAACCACCTCACCCCTCAGGACACAATGCTGCCGGGGGACCCGCAAATGTAAGGGTGAGAAACGCCAGGAGCAAAACCTAAAACTCCCGGACCAGCTTCCTTCGCGTAGGACCAACCTGGAAGAAGCCCTGCGGGGACAAACAGCGGCCAGGAGAGCTGCCAGAGGGAGAGCACGACGCTGGGGCAGAGCTGGGCTGCACCAGGCACCATGAGCATGTATGCAGAGGCAGAGATTGCCAGCAAACCCTCCACCCCCCAACAGGGTCAGATCAAATCCTTCTCAGCTGGCTGGCTACTCTGAGGCAGGCTATTTTCTTTTACAAGTTAATACAGTTAGCAGAAAGGAATGGATTGCGGTACTTGTTACAGGCTACTCACCCGGGCGCTGAAATGGCTGTATTTCTTTAAGAGCAGAATGCTTAAAGCAGAAACTTAACTTTGTTTTGCTACTGTCATTTTCTCAGTTGCCCAAGATCCTCTAAAATCCCACAAATGACTAGAAAATGACGAGAGACAATTTAAAAGCTGACGGTCAAGACAGGAATTTATGGAATGGAATCTCTAAGGGCAGGAGCAGATAGAGCAAGCCAGCTAACGCTTTCATGCCCTGTCTCTGACCAGCAAATTCATTTCAGGGGCACATTGAGGCTTACAAGATGATTTAAAATACCTGCTCGTGATGTGTGCCTCTCCACATTAGCTGGGAGTCCTTGGCATAGCTAGCACGCTGTCGTGTCTTGTCCTCCTGCCTTATCCAGGAGACCCCTCACAATCACAATGTCGCAGCTCCCCAGGCCTTACAATCAAGTGGCTTGTTGTGAGAGAACTAAAAATAGTGCTGAATTTTTTGCCGAAGCACTTGCTTGAGTGAACATAGTGCCAGTCAGTCCGTGCACTAGTGAGCTGTACAGACCTTTAATATTAAATATAGCCCAGACCCTCTTGGAAAATACAGCTATTGGCTTTTTTTCAAAAGATATTAGTTGTTTTTTTTTTTTTGAAGGACAGCACAAAACAAATCCTATTTGTTACCAGTAAATGACCAAATGACTGGAGTTGTTTTCAGAATATCCTCAGGGAAAGACTGAATGACTTAAACTGCTTTTATGATAAAAGATCCCTGGAGGAAGCGTATCTCCTTAGTAGCATGTAGCCTCTGAGTTGTCCAGAGATCCATGTGCCCCTGAAAATTGTTTCGCGTTGCTGGGTTTTTTGAGTTTGTGGCTTTCATTTTAGAACACCTCCTTTCACTGCAGAATTAGCGTTAGCATGGGAAACAGAGCAGGATTTCATACTGACTAATACCTCAAAAGGATGATTAACAGATGCATCTCTCCTGAAGGGCTGTTAAGAAGGTCTGCAGAAGAGAGTACAAAGTGGCCCGTAAGGATGCTGCATATAAAAGTTTATGGCATAAATTGACAAGTCCAGAAAAAAAAAAAAAATCTCAGAGGGAATTACTTTTGCAAAGCTTTTCATTACTGTGGCCTGAAAACAATCACTTAAGACAAAGGTTGCCAAAAATGCCATTCAAGACACAGATGCCAGCACTGCTGCCAATGACCAAGCTGGGATCCCAGAAACAGATTTAGATGCAAAACTTCCAGTCAGTACACACTAGACTCACCCACTTTCACACTGTGGCACACAAGTGGACAAGCCAAGAAATGAAAAGGTGCAGGCGATGGCTAGCAACAACCACCTGTGGCATTTTAAAAGGTTGGTAAAGCCGCAATCATTCCCCTGGTAGTTGCTTCAGCTGTGAAGTAGGCACCAGAGGATGCCTGATAGCAATGTCTGAACCACAGAGAGTTAAATCTTAACACTGCCAGTGGACATTACTTTGTAAAAATATCTAGAAACCCAGACTCTATCACATAATATACACTAGTGAGAAGGTAGCATCTATAACTTTAGTCTGTGTAACATCAAGTCGCTATATGACTATACTTAGTGACTTTGTAAGTCAGGATAAATTTGCAAGACAATTATTTCTTCACCTCAACAAATAAACTGCCACTGCCTGAGTAGTTTTCCAGAAGTAGCTCTCCAGGCTAGAGTAGTATGGTACATGAATACGTATTTACATACACACATGCACAGAGAAAAAGAAATCTACAGATTACGACTGAAAGGGGATCTCAACAATGCTAATAAATATCTAAAAGGCAAGTGTCAAGAGGATGGGGCCAGACTCTTCTCAGTGGTGCCTGGTGACAGGAAAAGGGGCAACAAACACAAGCCAGAACACACAGGAAATTCTGGCTGAAGATGAGGAGAAACTTCTTAACTTTGAGAATGACAGATCACTGGAACAGGCTGCCCAGAGAGGTTGTGGAGTCATCTTCTCTGGAGCTACTCAAAACTCGCCTGGATGTGTTCCTGTCCAGCCTGCTTTAGGTGAACCTGCTTTGGACAGGGGGGTAAACCAGATGATCTCCAGAGGTCCCTTCCAACCCCCACCACTCAGTTATTCTGTAATATAGATACATATACTTTAAATGAAGATTTCAGGATGAAAGTAAACACTAAAAAGTTGGAGAGTTACTGGGACTATCATGGAGAGACAATGTTTTTACATTATTTCATGGATTTTTCATAGGAAGAAGTTGGTAGTTAATGTAAAATTGTCTACCGCATTTCTGTCTCCGCTCATAAGTCTTTGAACATTCCTTTGATTTTATGTGTTTTGCAGTAAAACTGCAATATTTTTGCCATTGTGAAAGGTCTGGCAAATTCCTCCTACTCTTTTGTGTTGCTGACAAAACATGCTACAGGGCAGTGTGTGACATCTACCTAGCAGCAGAGGTCCAACCTTTTTTGGCAAAAGCACAGTCCAGACAAGACAGCCCAGCAACCTGTCCAGCTGAATCCTAAAAGTATGCAGTCTCAAGGAATCCACATTTCCCTGGGGAGATTATTCCAATGTCTAGTTCTTTTCATTGTGAAAAATTTTCCTCTTTTGTCCAGTTGGAATCTCCCCAGGAGTACCGTTGTACCCTTTACCCCTCAGGTTTTCTATATGACTCCTTGTAAAACAGGAGTCTCCATCTTCTTCATAGCCACCCTTTGAATACTGGAACGTGGTGACAAGGTCTCCCCTAAGCCTTCTTTTCTCAAGGGTGAACAAACACGGTTCTCTCAGCCTTTCCTTACATGGAAGGAACACAACTAATGCTTAAAACCTATTCACTCCAAATTACAACCTTGAGTCCTCACACTGTGTAAAAGTAAGTTACACTTAGGCTTCCCTAGCCTTTTTGGAGGATAAGCTTTTTAAAAATAGCTTCTAAAGCACAGGAATTATGGGTCCTGATAAAGCACAGCAATTCAAGAAGATAAACACCTTTTCTGTGTGTGAACAGTGAATCATACATTTCACCCAAGCAAGTCAATAGCCTTACGAGATGCTCTATATCGAAGATCAGGCTCTCAACTTGTGAATTCCCTCAGTAATAATAACACTGTAAATAGCCTTCCACCTTTCTTGCAGTTCATGAAAAAGGCAAGAAATCTCCCTCTGTTCCCTTTGTTGTCTCACACTTCTGCTCTTAGTTGCACCAGGGAATATTTAGAGCTAAACAACAGAGAACAGAATAGAGAATAACAGCACATGTTTCTGTGTCTGCCCCAGCACTGGCCATAACACTGTGGGGCTGCGTTCCCGAAGTTTTTGTACATCAGTTGAGAACAGGCTGCCCAGGCAGGGAGCAGCTGTGTGTGTAGGTGGGCAGGGAACAAGGGGAAGGACATGGAGATGGGAAACTTCTCAACTTTGCTGCCTGCAAATGTCATGATCCCAACTGCATCTCCCTGCATCCAGATTGTTTCACAAGTTTTTCTCTCCTGCTGGCTGGCCAAGATGAGGAGGACTGTTTGGCCAGACATTTTGCTTTCTTCCGTAATACCATCACCAGCAATAAATTATATTTCCTGCATGACAAAACAAACTGCTTAGTAATTCCTGCTCTGCCTCTATGGTCTAGGGTCTGGCACTTGAAGTATTTGCTTCATGTTTTCAACATCCCCATGAAATACTATTACTGGAGAGACTGTAACTAAGCAAACTGGGACTATTTTCAATTCTTTCTGTGACTTTAGAAACCTTTTTTTTTTTATATTGTGCATGCTTAAATGGGACTCAAGCCTTGTCCTCCCTTCAGTTTTAGTGGTTTAAGGCAGGAGAGTTTTCAGAGGTGCCAGCTGGGCTACACCCATGTGAAAAGGCAGCAACACCCAGAAATGTTAATTGTAAGGATCATACGCTAATGTAAATTTAGCTGTCTAGCATACCTCTTGTGCTTTATGACACATGTTTAATAATATGCTTGCATATATATAAAGAAATGAGGTATGAAGGAAGACAGCTAAACAGTGTAGGTACTTACAGAATACTACTGAGTGGAATCTTTCAAATACCCATCATTCCCCAACTGCTAAGGAAATTTAGTGTGACAAGAACACTTTGGGTTCTTTGTTAAAAGCTCCTAGAAAATCTAGGGATGTCCAGATTTGGGTCTGCTCTCCACATTATCAGTAAGTCTCTGATTGTCAACAAAATAATCTCTATTGAAAGCAAAGCTGTCACTTTGGCCCTCAAAATTACTAAAAGCAGCATTATGATGATAGGCATTACCAGACATTCCTATGAGAAGCCGAACTGTTCTTTCAGTTACTCTGCTGGATAAAACTGTGCTATACGAATTCCACAGGTACATATCAAGGACATATCAAGAGGGAAACGAGATTAAAATCACAGAAAATGAGAACCAGGCACAAAAATTATTTCCTGTGAGATACAGATGCATCATCTGGTTTTGCATATTCCCAAGTGCTTCCCTCCATTTCCTTCCAACTTCACTGCAGTCCAAATACAATTCAGCTGATATGTAACATCTTTCTCCACATGTTTATGCATTTGGGGTTTGAGTTGGTTATATTTACGCAGCCCACAGGGATGTCCAAATAACTCTTGAATATGATATGCCGGTATCTTCTCATGGAAGCTTCTGTCAGCTGTACCATGTGACAACATGCACAAACATTTAACTTGTCAAATTACATTTTTGGCTGCTGTTCTACCTTGGAGCTTAGAGAAACCCTCTGAAATGGTCTGAAATGATTGAAACCTGCCCATAGCCTGACACCTGTGAAGCAGCTCCACTGGAACAAGACAGTAGTTTCACTTCCATTGCTGCTGGAGAAGCACTACCATAAAAATGATTATAATCAGTAGCAGCTCTGATACTCATCTTAGTAAAAGAGGCCAAAGGCAACCCACAAATGGAGGATGGACTCTGATTTTGTCCTATGACAGAAAGTCTTACAGAAGAAGAGACATACTGAGTCTCTGTTCTCTTGAAACTTCTGGGTATTCCTTCTGTTGCCTGCCAAATCCCAGACACACTTGGCAATACTATAATTTCTGCTGTGCTATGATAACCACTGCTTTGCTGAGATGATGAAAACACACTTCCTGAAATTGCTTTGTCTTTTTAGATCATCTGTGGGATCTTCAAAGGCCCATTTTTGCTTGTGGTTGGAGCTGAGCTGTCACACTCACTGCTCAACTTTTAGCAGCTACTCAAAAACTCCTAATTTCTTGATCTGTCCAGGCTAGAGAAAAAAAGAAGTTATCTTCCAAAGGGCAGGATCAAAATGTGCTGAGAGCAGAGCCCTGTCAGAAGACATTTGAGCTTGTTGCCAGCACTCTGTGAAGGATCTATTTTACACACAGACAGAGGCTTGGGGATAGATTCACAGCTCAAATGACATTTATGGCTTCTTATTTTGACAAGATTCATTAGAGCGCTCCACCATGCTGTGTTTCCCTGACCTGTGCAGGTTCACTGCAACCCTGACCCCTGTGGACATGAACACAAGATGCAGATTCACTTCCTCCTCTGGGAAACAAGAACATGACTTTTTATACTGTAACTACCCCTGAACCAATCCAATATATTTCCAAGCTAAGCAGACTTACAGTGGATAGTCTTTTCCTTTACTTCCTTTACTTCCTTCAATTGCACACTTTTCCAAGGAGATAAAAAAGAAAAACAAATTTATTTTCCCTTTCACTCCAAACATGTAATCCTTATGGAGTGCCAAGAAGATGAAACACCTCGACGGCTGCTATGTGCTCATCTGTGTCTGTTATAAGCATTCTGGGTACTCTGAGGAACTATGCAAAATCAAACCCAACTCTGTGTTAAGAAGGATCATTGTCCCCACGTGACACACACAATCCACGAATACAAGCACCCACAAAGCCTTGGCTGAGGTATTCTAATAATGTCTGTATCCAACACTCCATCATATCACACCAGGAAACATAACTATTTAATATAATTTGGAAACAGTCAGTTCTATTTTAATGAAGGACAAATAACAAAAACTTTTCCAACTGCTGCAGTTGTACAGTAAAGGCAACTGTCAGACACAGTATGATGCACAGGGTATGCTATGTCACATAAAAATCCTTCAAATAATTTAAAGTGGAGTAAGAGTACTTCAAAAGCATACATGAATTTCTCACTAATACTACAAATTCAGCATGTTCCAAAATGCAGATGTGCATTTCCTATCAGAAGCATGAATTTCCTTTACTTTGTGTATCTTTCTCTACCCTCTTCCTTGGCTACATCTGGTAGCACATGACTTCCTCATTTGATGCACACATTGCTTTCTTTTTATAGCCTATCCACAAAAAATGTGAACACAGTCTATCCACACACGTGTACAGGTATTACAGCCAGACTAATAGTACTTCCAAAATTCCAGTGTCCTTCCATGTAGTAGATGAGCTACAGTTCAGCATCACCAGGATTTACAAACACACCTGACTTAGTTGACATCCTTCCTTCAAACAACATTTCTAGCTAGGAATGTTTCACTTCCAAAGACTAAAATATGCAGTGTATCACAGTGAATGGTTTTATCTCAAAATACTGTTCAAAGAGACAGAGGTACACAGGAATGCTGCAGGATCAGCCACACAATGAAGAAGGGCAAGGGGCATTTAAAAGAAGTAGTCAGGGCTGTCAAGTTGCAAAGGAGGCACTGTGCAGAAGTGCAATCCTCTCTTATCAGAGACCTGCTTGTTTGAATAAAGACCATTCCAGGCTAAGTAAGCAAATTTTACCATTTTTGTGATTGTATGCAAAAGGTCCTTGAATTCAAGATGCTCCAAGACAATGAGAACAACTGCAGTTTAAAAAAGCAGTGTTAACAAAAATATTACCTGTCTTCCATAGGAATTGCTCTGAGAGCTTTTCAAATTCAGTTATCACCACTGCAGTTTAGCAATTAGGCAGTAAGTGATCTTAAGTGAATATTAAAAGATAAGAAGAGGTTGAAAAACCACCTGGATCCACACTAAGGTGATTTGTAAGTTGTAAATATGAAGTTATATTTATAGCACTAGGGAAGGGCTAAAAAGAAGAGGAACAAAACCTTAAGAAGATCTGAAAGGATCATACATGACATCCTGGTCTCTGAACTGAAGAGACACGGATTTGATGGATGGACCACTCGGTGAATAATAACTGGCTAGATGGCTGTACTCAAAGGGTGTGGTCCACGGCTCAATGTCTAAGTGGAAGCCAGCGATGAGCAGTGTTCCTCAAGGGTCAGTACTGGGACCAGTGGTGTTTAACATCTTTGTCAGATACATGGACAATGGGATAGAGTGCACCCTCAGCAAGCCTGGCAATAACCAAGCCGTATGGCATGGTCAACACACTGGAGGGAAGGGATGATATCCAGAGGGACCTGGACAGGCTTGAGAAGTGAGCCAGTGTGAACCTCATGAAGTTCAGCTAGGCCAAGTGCAAGGTCCTTGGTCATGGCAATCCCAAGCATAAATACAGGTTGGGTATAGAATGGAATCTGAGCAGCCCTGAGAAGATGGACTTAGAGTTGCTCATGAATGAGACGCTCTACAGGAGCCGGCACTGTGCGCTGGCTGCTCAGAAAGCCAACTGCATCCTGGGCTGCATCAAAAAAAGTGTGGCCAGCAGGACAAGGGAGGTGAATCTACCCCTCTACTCCCACCCCACCTGGGTGAGACCCCACCTGGAGTACTGTGTCCAGCTATGGAGTCCTCAGCACAGGAAGGGCATGAACCTTTTGGAGGGAGTCCAGCTGAGGGCCACGAAGATGATTAGAGGGATGGAGCACCTCTCCTATGAAGACAGGCTGAGAGAGTTGGGGTTGTTCAGCCTGGAGAAGAGAAGGCTCCAGGGAGACCTTATAGTGGCCTTCCAGTATCTAAAGGGGGCCTACAGAAGAGATGGGGAGAGACTCTTTATCAGGGAATGTAGTGATAGGATGAGGGGTTTTATACTGAAAGTGGGGACATTTAGATTAGATATCGGGAAAAAAATCTATACTGTGAGGGTTTGCCATGCCCACAATACAACAAAAGACAAAATAAACTCTTAGCTTATACAAGGAGACATATAATGGACATCTTTAGGAGCTAGAAAAGATTTCTTTTCAACCCATGAAAGAGTTTCATCTTGAGGGAGCCTGCAGATGGGCAGTTCACTGGTGGGTGGATTAAAGTGTAAAAGGGCAGGACTAAAAGGCTGGTCCAACCCTGCTCTGTTCCCATAAGGGAACAAGTCAGTGCTCCAGACATAGGCTAGGGATTCACAGACCACTAGTTACTCTGCCATCATTGATCCTCGAATTGTGCCCTCTTACACTTTAAATATTTTCTTCTTCAAAGCTAATGCATTAAGGGCTGGTACAAACAAAATTGCCATGGAGTAGGACTGTCCATGCATAATTTCACCAGCAGTAATTCCTTCCTTATTAAGCACTCACTGTCATAAAGCACTTAAGCCCCTTTTTGACAAAATCCAACTATACATGGCTCTTAGAGAAGATGGAGTACCTTTTTGCAGAAGAATAGGAGGTAACGCCTAGATGTCCACATCTCTCTATGACAGTTTACTGAACGCAACTGTGTACTTCTGCCTCAGAAAACAAGACCCTATGCCATCACTTATTTTCTACTTGCTTCTAAGCATAAAAGGGTATAAAAGTTTCAAGAAAAAGATACATGTTGAGCAATTACAATTGTAATCTTTCCCCATTTTAATGTGGTATCTATTTGCAGATGATCACTTGAAACATTATGCATCTGCTGTAAGCAGCATGGTACACAGTTTTGCTCCCTCTATAGTCCGTCCGCTCTTCCAAAACATTCTTAAGTTATTATTTGTTTGCTAATTTAATAAAAGAGTTGAAGATAATTCTTCTAAGTAGATGTATGTCCTAGCTTTGATGTAGGGATGACTGAATTAATGTCTGTTAACGGAGGAATTACCATGGCTGGGAAACAGCTGAGCAGTAATTTCTTTGGATAACATACAGAGTATGTAACAGGGATTAATAAAGGAAGATTTGCCTGCAGGGAAGCATATGTTACAGTGCATTCCCCTTGGATCATCATTGTGTTATTTTGATCTTGTATAAGATAAGCAAATGCCTTATGAAAGGGCTCTAACATACCCCTTTATCTTCCCCCAAAACAATCCCGTGTGCAGGGGATGCACACACCACTGTTGGTGCAAGGAGAGTTGAGCTTCATGAAGGAGCCAGGGAAGGGCAGGTGCACTAAACACATGCACAAGGAGAAACTGCAGGCTCTGCTCCCAAACAGTGGGAGAGGAAGGATGTGGAGCGATGTGGAGAATGGGCAACAGGGCACTGCACCAGCAGTCCACATAACCCAACACTGGCCATCCCCACCTAGGCAATACACCCTCTCTGCTTCTCCACTGTTACCTTGTGCAACTCATTACTCATTGGCAGACTCGGAGAGCCAGTCCTGCTTTGTGATGCAGTTAAGTGACCCTGTGCTGGAGATCCTTCCCAGTCCTGCAGTTATCAAGACACCTGCTTTATGCTGGACAAGGGAAGGAAATATAATACACTGATGTGTATTCATACTAATTTTGCTTTTTCACTACTTGAATAGGTATTTAGCCAACTGATACTATTAAGAGGTTTTTTTGTTAATTGGAAAGTCATTCAAACACTTTTTTAAACACTGGGAAAAAGATTTCAAGTAAGAGATTTAGAAGTTCATCTAAACCCTAACCCAAACCCTAACCCCAACCCCTAACCCCTCACCCCTAACCCTAAAAAAAAGTCAATACAGGACAGAGTAACCTATCAGGGACATCTTGTTTAACTTCACAAAAAGAACAAGCATATCCCCGCACTACTGCAGGGCCAATTTTCCTAAGTTTTTCCTTTCTTTGGTACATATAGCCTGGAGGAGCAAGACGACTACTGAACTGCAGGCTTTAGAGACTGCTCAGCTGTAGAGTGATCTGATTATGCAGGCAAAGCTTTTGGGAGCCACTAGGCTACTGAATTTTCAGTATATATATCTATATACATCAATGTGAATGTAAAGAGATAATATAAATTACCATCTATGATATTATTAAAATAACCCGCAGAAAAGTTACCTTTTCTATTAAAAATAGTGTCTGGTGTGACTAAAATATCAATTTCTGTTGTCACTTCCACTTGCTTTTCTTCCAAGTTTAGCCACTGAAGCACAGTAAAGGCAGTCTGTTCCTTTACAGAACGGTGTTAGCATACTCAGGTTGCACACACTGGTCACAAATATTTCACAATTGTAAATTTCTCCGCCATGACTTCTGAAAGCCTATAGGGATATTTTTACTTACGCAAAGTTTTAAAGATCACACCCTTCTTTTGCAAACAAAGTAAGAAAATACCAACTGTATTTGAGATTACATTGTCCTTCCAATCTAAGTGATAAAGTCTTCAGAAAAAAAAAAATACTACTCACAGATGGCATAGCAGAGCTATACCATAAAAAAAAAGGTCAAAAAAATAAAACTAGAAGACTTTCAAGGGAAGGCAGAAGATGGAAAACAGTTAAGAAGTTTTCTCAAATCACTCAGGATATGTTATGATGTAAGATTCATTACTTTCACAGATGCAATTTTTGATAGCTTGAACTCCACGATTCAGCTATTTTAGTGGAAAGAATTTGTAAAAAGCCGTGGGAACTGCTGGATTTGCAGCAATTAAACAGACGCATGGGAAGAGATGTTGTTATGCTATGTGGTTACAGGGAGTTCACAATACTGTGTTAATCAAAGTCTTGCTAATATTATGCTTAAAATGAATATTTTGGGGGGAACCTCTTGCAGATGGAAGACATTTGAGGAAAAAAAAAAAAGACTTCCTTCCCTCTTTGAAGAGCTGTGCATCTCTGCGGTCTTGTCCTTGCAGAATGTTTGTGTCAACTGCCCATCATAACCCATAACTCAATTTGTTTATTATTATTTGTAATTTAAAACAGCCCAAGTTTCTAATTTCCTGGAACATTTCTGCTAAGAGAAGGTTAAAACAACTCTTGAGATCTGGACATTTGCTCTTAGTGGTTTAAAGCAAAGTTTGTGGCAGCTGTTGATGATTCAAACTACTGTCATTTTGCCTGATGGCTTAACTGTAACATTTCTTACAGGAATACAAGACACAATTTTCTTCTCACATTAATTTAATTCTATATTATTTTTTTCAATTAAGTGATAAAAGACACCCAAAAAAAAATGACCAAGCATGGATCTTACTGGCTCTCTCATACCTCAGATGCAACAGTTGGATAATAGCTGCAAAACATGAGGTACCTTCTCACATGCTAGTACGACTGTGCTAACAGTGCTAAAACACTGTGCAAGGACACTGTGCAATGGCAGTCTGCCACTGTCTAACCAAGCCAAGTGCTGGGTCCTGCACCTGGGACGTGGCAACCCCAGGCACAAATACAGGTTGGGCAGAGAATGGCTGGAGAGCAGCCCTGAGGAGAAAGACTTAGGAGCGCTTGTGGATGAGAAGCTCAACATGAGCTGGCAGTGCACGCTGGCAGCCCAGAAAGCCAACTGCCTCCTGGGTTCCATCAAAAGAAATGTGACCAGCAGGTCACGGGAGGTGATTTTACCCTTCTACTCTGCACTTCTGAGACCCCNAGAGGGGTTGGAACTCAATGATCTTTAAGGTCCTTTTCAACTCTAACCATTCGGCGATTCTATGATTCTATGACAACATCAGCAGGAAGGAACAGAGGAGGGCACCCATTTTTTAATCAGAAACAGAGTATTATTATGCTAAGCTCTCTAAACAGTATGTATCCTGGTGGGCAAAAATAACAAGAGAAAACAGTTATCAGCCAAAGCTTCCCAAGAAGGGGAAGGAACAACAGGAGAGAGCCCTAGTTTTCATGTGCATATGCAATAACTCCTTCTCATCTACAGATACCTGATTAGCTGAAATTACAAGAAGCTATGTGTACTCTAGCTTGTATTTGTGACTGAAGTTTAACAAACCAGCAGAGAACCAAAAACATTAGGGGAAACAAAAAAACCCATAACATACAACAAAGGAAGAAAAATCAAATTAAGTGTAATTGCAGTTTCCAAATCACTAGGTCATTATGATTAGGAAATCAGATTAATATGTGGTTGTGCAAAGGTTAAGAGTGGGACTTCTCTTTCCACACTTGAAGGGAAAAATAGAAAATGAAAAGATTTTTCCAGGTCAGGGTTTGTTTACAGTTATCAGGATTAAAAGTCTAGAGCTTATGGGAAAAATGCATCTCCAAGTGGACAACTTCCCCTTTTTTTTGGACCAGTTTATTATGGCCTGCCATGGCTGCACCCATGGCAACCCCAGAGCTGAAGCAATTCTGGGAACAGACATGCTAGAGGGGAGAGAAAATGCCACTGTCCTTGATCTTCTCTGTGTATTCATTAACTGTGGAAAACTACAAAATTTATTTCATACACATACAAGAAGATGTACTCAGGCTTTTGGTGACTGACTTTCAGTCTCATGCTCTGTAATGCCAACACAGAGGTTCATGCACTTTGCAATTACATTGGTGCAGCCAGCTACCTTCTCAGCAGAGATTTCCAGACTGGGCATCCCCCACCCCAGTTTCCCTGTTTACATACGAATTTGCAGCCAGATGTGTTGAGGGCGGTCAGCTGGCTGCTGCGAGGGTATAGCACTGACAAAGGGCTTGGAATCCAGGATCCTCTTTTCATAGAATCACAGAATGGTTAGAGTTGGAAGGGACCTTAGAGATCATTGAGTTTCAACCCCCCTGCCCTGGGCAGGGACACCTCCCATTAGACCAGATAGCTCAAAGCCCCATCCAGCCTGGCCTTTTTTCCTAAGAGGGAACTTACCAACTAAAAAAATTAACAACTTCATAAGTGTAATTATTACCAATGCAACCTCCTGGACATGTGCTAGGCATTACCCCTCTTCAGAATCTTTTACACTCATGTCCTAATTAGAATGGGATTTTATACTACATATATAGAGACAGTGTAGTATAAAGCACAAACTTTCCACGTCTTAGGCCAAAGAATTTTTGATTCTGCTGTTTTTCCCTACGAAAGGACAGAAGAGACATGGAGATTGTCCCCTGCCATGGAAGCTGTACCCTGGAACAATGCAACTGTCTCAAGCAGATAATGCACAGAGACCTCTATGACCTCAAATGAAGTTTTGAAATACCATGACCAAATGAGAAGTGCTACAGGCCTCAAATAAAATACTCCCAAATATATCGAGCACTGAATAGTCTGTCCCCAGGGATTCCTTGTCATATAAGCTGATGCTGTCCTGCTGGGAGCTCACGTCACATTCACAAATCAGAGCCAATATATTGCTAGTAATACTAAACTGTAACATCTCAATTGCTTAGTAAGACCAAAATATCCCCCCTCCTTTTCCCAAAATGCAGTTAAGAGAACGTAAACCAGTTAAAACTGCACATCCTCCTTTATCCTGACCTCTACAGCAGACATGCATGCAAAAAGCTACAGTATTTCCCACAGGGAGTGAAGGGAGAGTGCTGGCTGTGACATTCCCAAATAGCTGAGAAACATTCATCACATTATTACCCAGAAACTGCTTTCCTTCTCGAGCCCAGAGCTGACTTGTCCATCTCAGCTCAAGCTTTGTGAACTACACAAGCCTGCGGCATTTGTCTACACGCAGCTTTCAACAAGACTCTATAGGCAGTTAATGTCTATCAGGAAGATTCTGCAGGTCTTTAGGCATCTGTGGGTCTCAAAAAGCCATTGTCACTCCATCAAACCTTGATGACTCCCCAACAAAATTCCCCAACAAAATCTGGTCTTTGTGTGGTATTTTAAGCAACAAAGCAGGTTTACCCTTATTTCCCAGCACTCAAATAACCAAAGGCAGATGGGCAGTGTTTAAAGTTCCACTGACAACAGAGCTTGCTCATTTAAAGTTTAATTTCATTGTCTTCATTTTTAGGCAGGGAAAAATGGAAAGGTTCTTGTAGCACTGGCAACAAGCTCTTAGTGCACAGTTATTTTTGCATCTAAGTAAATTATGAAAGAGTTTCCTAAAAAAAAACAACCACCATCAATTTTTCTCAACAGGTGACTGAATGCTCTGAGAAAGAATTAGTTGATGTTTACTAGCCACACATTCAATTACATTTATGTTAAATTGCAGTAAGTCTGTTTCACAGAATGCAGAATAAATAGCATACTTCCAAAGGTTTGGCAGGATTAGCCAAGGAAACATTCCTAAATACTGCACACTGAAATATATTTCGCTGTGCAGCCTCAAAAAAGGCCGACTTTGTCCACTGTACGAATCAGGAAGTTATTTGTGGGTGTGATAAATGTCCTAATTATCAATATCAGCATCTGGAACAATCCTTCATGCAAACTAGAACAATTATTAAGTAGTGTGCAAACCAGGTAATTTTTTTCTGCGTACATTTCACTTCGTGAAAAATGCAGCATGGAAATTGCAAGGGGGAATCAAGCAACAGACTGCAAGAAAGATCAGGTGCAGAGAGAGGAACATGAGGGCCTGAGCAAAAGGCAGGCAGCAGCACAAAGGAGAAGCTGCAGCATTATTACATACGTGGTCATCCTAACAGAACATAAAGCCACATGATACACTCACTCAGCATATTTCCACAAAGCCACTGTTCCCCGACGGTGTTATTTTCTTCTTCTGTAAGAAACTTGGGAAGCACTCCCCAGTAGTGAATAATTCTGTTTACTCACTCATGACTGGAAAATTGCTTTACTGTATATCTTCAAGGAGTCACTTTAATTTGCTGACAGGGCAAAGCATCCAGCATCCATCCTTAAACCTTTGAAAGCCTCTGAGAACTGCAACCTTGACATTAAGAAGCACTGGGCACTGTGCTTAGACACCCTTTTTTGTACAGGCATTACACAGCTCACTTTCTGACTCCAATTGTACACTCCACTGGAGGCCATGTGCTGATTGCGCTTCAGACTGCATTCCTCAGCTTCCAGGCCATCCTGTTTGTTTTTCATCAGAAGCAACAGCCTAAAGCAATGGAAACTGTGGGAATTAGCTGCTGTATGTGAAAACACCATTTACAGTACTTCAGTGTTCAGGCCTCTCAGACAATATAAATTCCTCCCATATGGATGTCTGTTGCTAAATAGCTCCAGCCCAGACATAGCACATACTCAGAAGGATCCCTGGAAGCACTGAAGTCAAGCAGACTGTCTCCCTGAATGCAAATGGAAATTATCTCTCTCATACAGAAAAGGAAAGTCAGAGTAGAGAGAGGGAGGAGGAAGGTACTGAGCTGCTGTGATGCTATGGGATTTAGGCTGCCTTACTTTGAAGGGAGCGAAGTAAACCTCTAGCAAATATATTGGTGCTAAAAATAGTGTGTGCATCTCCTTTGCCTTATTCTTCTGAGGCAAGATTTTCATTCTACTACCCATCGTATCAAAAACCTACTTTAAACGCAGTCAGCTATGTTAATGCTCACTTGGGGGGGAAGGTGAGGGCGAAGGGAGTCATTTCTTTATCACTCTCTTCCCTTCTCTGTATGCTCCTCCATCATGTAGCTGCAGACAGCAACATTGACTCCCCTTCACCTTCTTAAGGCTGAAAAGAGCCATCTCCCTCTGCTTCTCCTCTTCTGTCACCGCTCTAGCCACCCCCCTAACCAGACAGTACATCAGTCTTCCTTGTGCTGGGGAGCCCAAACTGGAGCAGGCACCGTTCTCACCGTGCACTAACACATCCTGGGCTGCAGTTGGCCTCCCTCACCCCAGAATGCCTAGCAGATGCCTGCTCAGCTCCTTGCCCACCAAGTCTACCAGATCTACCAGATTCTCATAAATCTGGCCTTAAGTTTCTCTAACGCAAGAAATATCAGGAAATAAATCTGGAGTTTGTGTAAGACCCCTAACTCTCAAGGCACACAGGAAAAAGAGGCAGTCTTTGTAATGTTCCATTTTGTTAGCTTTCTGTTGTTAGGATGCCAGCAGGACATGGTCTGGGAAATGAGAGATGGATTTGTCCATGCAGACAACAGTTGCCAATTCAAGTGAGAAATGCAAAGCTCTACAGAAACTCCAGCAGAATGAGTGATGCCTATCTGGACTCCAAACTGTGCTCACCCAGCCAGCACCAGCTAGGCTAGTTGTACATTCACACTAGGAAGCACAAGCCTTTAGGAAATTTTGTGTTGTGTAATATTTAATAAATATTTTAAAAGCTAAAATGACTGGTTGAAATCCCTTGGCACCAGCAGAAAGGCAAGAATTTCCATCTAAACTTCAATGTACAATTCATTCGAGCAGCTTGAGTAGACAACAGCACTGCCTTAAGTGATACCAATCCACTTTCATAAAGCAATGGGAAAACACCCACGTACCCTGCTCACTGAGTGACAGAGTGCATGTTAAATACTTCAAATATATCCAAGTTGTATTTTATTTAAGCATCAATGCAATTCCCATAAAAGAATAGACAACTGTTAGCGTCTTCAAGTTAACTGCTTGAGCAAAAGGATTCGCACACTTGTATTACATCAGATTTCTAGTTGCTCAGAAAACCAGAACATTTTCTTGAGGTCCTGGGGAAATTGTAACCTTGCACAGATACACTAAGGTACAAAACCCACAGAAATGCCAACATGAACTATATCTAACAAACATGAGCAGCATTAATACCACCACATATTAAGGGTGCAGTTGGGGGGGAGAAGAATGAAAAAACAAATGGCAATTAAAAGTAGTCTGTAATCTGAAAAAACAAAGTACCCTCCCATTTAACTTCAATAGCATCTCAGCACAGGCACCAAGAACCACTTTTTGCTGTTCAAGTCATGTCAGGAAGCTCTAGAATCATGACAAGAGTTTGAGACTTCTCGGTAGCACACTCTCAGACTGCACACGTGAAGTATGAAAAATAACAGAAATAACTGCACTTTATTGAATCGTATGAAAGTCAAGCGCTGGAAAAAATTGAGACAACTCAAAATTGGAGGTACCATAGGTTATAGACAACTCTTCAGCAAGTCTCCTCTGCCAGTGACTGAGGCAGTACTGTGTCCTGTGTCCTGCTGGACAGGCAAAACAGAATCACTGTCCCTTGTCAGTATCTCAGAGGTCCCACATGAAAGACTAACCTTTCCATTCACAACCTGAGCAACCCACCCACCTGCCCAGGCCCACTACTGACTTGTGCTGCAGTCTGTGGACTGACAGGGATTGCAACAGTCAAGTAGACACATATCTACAGGCTGCTTGCTAGTACTAGCTGAGGTGTAAAACTTCCATGGGCCGCTACAGACCCAGGAGTGCACTGCTCTTTGATGTCCCCTGCAAAACAAAGTTTGTCCATTCTCTGGCCATGTGTAAGTCAGCATTTCCCCATCCAAATTTTTTATAAACAACAGATGGGCACAGAGTTTACGGGTTAGGATGAAAGGGAGCACAGGGCAGGGTGATGTTGCAGTGGGGGTCTGCTACAGACCACCTGATCAGAGTGACAGGGAGGATGAGGCCCTCTATAGACAGATAGGAGCAGCATCATACTCGCACACTCTGGTCCTCATGGGGGACTTCAACCACCCCGGTATCTGTTGGAATGACAACACACCAGGACACAAGAAATCCAGGAAGTTCTTGGAATGTGTGGATGATAACTTCCTTCTTCAAATGGTAGAGGAGCCAACGAGGAAAGGAGCCGTGCTGGACCTTGTCCTTACAAACAAGGAGGGGCTGGTGGGGAATGTCAAGTTGAAGGGAAGCCTCAGTTCTAGCAGCCATGAAATGGTAGAATTCAAGATTCTTAGGGCAGCGAGGAGGATGTACATCAGACTCACTACCCTGGACTTCAGGAGAGCAGACTTTGGACTCCTGAGAGATCTGATTGACAGGGTAGTGTGAGAAGAAGAACTGGAGGGGAGAGGGGTCCAAGAAAGATGGTTAGTGTTCAAGGATCACCTCCTCCAAACTCAAGAGAGGCGCATCCCTTCTACTCTGCACTCATGAGGCCCTATCTGGAGTACTGTGTCCAGCTCTGGAGTCCTCAACATAGAAAGGACATGGAACTGTTTGAATAGGTCCAGCGGAGGGAGCACCATGAAGATGATTAGAGGGATGGAGCACCCTTCCTATGAAGACAGGCTAAAGAGAGCTGGGGCTGTTCAGCCTGGAGAAGGCTCCAGGGAGACCTTATAGCAGCCTTCCAGTATCTGAAGGGAGCCCACAGGAGAGCTGGAGAGGGACTCTTTGTCAGGAAGGGTAGTGATAGGACACATGGTAATGGCTTTAAATTGGAAGAGGGGAGATTTAGATTAGATTTTAGGAAGAAATTCTTTCCTGTGAGGGTGGTGAAGCACTGGAACAGGTTACCCAGAGAAGTTGTGGATGCCCCATCCCTCGAAGTGTTTAAGGCCAGGCTGGATGGGGCTTTGAGCAACCTGGTCTAGCGGGAGGTGTCCCTGCCCATGGCAGGGGGGTTGGAACTTGATGATCTTGAAGGTCCCTTCCAACTCTAACCATTCTATAATTCATTCTATGATTCTGTTTTTCTTAATTGTTCATGCAGGAAATGCAGAGCAACAGTACCTCCTGGGTTTCAGTAGGCAAAGTAACAAGAGGACAGAGAGCTAGAGGATTAGTATGAAATTCTTCTTCTTCTCCACTGAGAGCACTAGCAGAACAATGGTATCAGGCATTATGAAAATATTTTTTAATAATCTCTGTCAGCCTCTCAAAGAAATGTAGTACCTGAGTCTTTTTCTGATTCTGACTTGACTTTAAAGCATGTACATTACTGTAACATTTAATGTTTACTCTCAATCTCAGTATTTCCACTAAAAATCTTATTAGAAGGAATCCATAAATACCAGTGAGGGATTCAGAAATATGCAGTGGACTGGACTGGTAAGTAGCAAATCATGATATTTTAATCAACTTGTGCATTCCAGTGCATGCGTATTTTGATGTCTTTAGAAAGGCATGTGAACGACTGTCCTCATACGCTACAGGAAATATGAACTGTGAACACAAATCAGAAGACATAATACTATCAACATAGATGGACAATTTTATCTCTTCACCTCTTCTAAGTTCAAGCTATTAACTGCCAGTCTCTTCAGACAGTAAAAGCATAATTGGACACTTTTTAATAGGCTAGAGGACCAACCGTTTCTCTAACCAGAAACTAAGAGGATTCTGGTCTAACATTTATTCCCCAAGCTTCCTGGGTTCACTGCTTTCTTGAACAGAATGAGTTCAACTAATTAAATAGCAGGCCCACAACAAAACTGTCTCCCCGTTACTGAGAATTTTTCAGTGATTTGTTTCAGTCACTGATATTTCAAGAATAAAAGAAAAACTGTATTTTTAACATATATTTATTACATTTTTGGAAGGAGAAAGCAAATCATTTTGCACAGGCAGTTTTATTCAATCCTCCATCTTGGCTTGCTCTATGTTGACTCTGAGCTCTCTAGCAAGCTATGAATTACATTACCTCCCACGTTTTAAGTCCCAGGGCTCCAATTACAAGAGTGGTTTTTTTCTGGCTTTCACAATTTCCTAGCTTCTCCTAGGAAGAAGTGCCCATTTCATGCTGACCCTTCTCAAACTGATTTTTCTACCCAAATTATTAATTCTATTCTAGTTGTCTTTCAGTCTCCAGCTGGTGCCTGGAGTGCGTTTCTCCTCAGGCACATGCATTTAGGGGTTTCTGCATGAGTAACCAGCACACGAACGAGCATGCACACTTCAAACTTATCGAAGACTTAAGCGCACAAACACCACATCCACCTACACTGTAACAGAGACCTATAAAATCTAAGTGTAAAGATCATTCCCTGAAATACTCACAAGAACACACCTTGCCCTATGAGACACTGCCAGGACGACTTCAGCCTCCTGTGCTATATGCAGTCTAACAATATCTAAGCTGTCTTATCAATTTAAAAAGGCATTAAGGGACAAGGCATACGCTCACCGTATCTTTTATGACTAATGTTACACAAGTAGGCAATTTTTTTTTCAGATTTCCACTCATTTAACACAGAATTTTGAAAAAGAGCAGTGATGGGTGAAAAGGGATGGATCTGGGACTACTCTTATTCCCAAGACCCTGCTCCCATCCCCAAACTAGATAATCAGTCAAGCTCATGCCTTTATTCTCATCTGCCTCTAACTCTCAGCTTGTCTGAAGCTCTGCAGGAATATAATTATTATAATATCTAGAATTTAGTTGGATGCATAAAAAAATATATAGTGCCTGCCACAGAGAATTGCCATTTAAAGAAGGAGCATAATGTGTTACCACAAAGAACTGCTTTGAGAAGGGCGAGGATAGGGTTTCCCAGTAGGGAAGGTGAGTAGTAGGGCGAGTGTATAGTTTCCCAGTGCAAACATACATACAATTTTGGAGGGTTACCATGTTTTATATGTAAAGCCACTCACTCTTCTCAGCAAGCAATAATCTCCCTCTTGTTCACTGCATGCTGGCATACTCAAAGACAAAAGTGAGCATTCCCAAGTTATTTTCCAGGAGCAGTGTGATTTATAATGCTTCCCTCTAAAGGCTTAGTAACCAAATCTTGCCTGACTACCAATCGTACACATTAGGCTTAACTGCACCCTTTGCAGGGCAAGGCCCTCTTGGTGTGGAAGTGAAAGGTCATATTGCACTTGAGTCCAGTCCTTCTTGTTCTCTGCAGAAAACTGCTATATTTCATAATTCTAGCCTTAAAAGCACCTTCCCAGACAGCTTTGGGCCTAGGACAGGGCTTCTTCAAACCACTGCTCTATCATGCACTTGGCTATTTACAGCAGTGCCTTAAAGTCAGCACAGGGAAGGGGAAGAGGCAGCAGGTAAGTGTCTCCGAAGGGTATTTTTTCTCTCTTTTAATAAATATTTAATAACCCTTCAATAAATCTTTTTAGCTCTTTTATAAATCTCTTAATGAGTAGGTCTGAAAGTACAAGGCTCAGCAGACTGGAAAATCCCAGTTTATATCGTGATTTCCTCCTGCCACACCTTATGGCAAATTCTTTACTCTTGAGGGTACCTAATGCCTTAACCGGTGTGTCACTATGCATGACACCACACATGTACACAAACCTTAAGGATTTCCATATAGTGCTCACATCCTAGTATCTTAGGGTATAGTTTATGCTTAACAGCTAGGCTGAAGGAAAGTGTTGTGTCAGAAAGGAAAGGCTTGTTGCACGCGTGCTAGGAGAAAGGGAATACTTACGTATCAGATAATTTAATTCCAGGCTTACAAAAGGCTTAGTTGATGACTGCATAAACCACTGCTATAAGACAAGTAATAGGTATGACTCTCAGCCAGAAAATGTGCTTTTACTTACCAATTTATACCTGCCTCAGTCTGGTGATATCCAATGACCTTCATGTTTAATAGAACTGAGTTTTGAAGCAATAACAGAGAAAGCACAGCTGCCTTCTCCAAAGCTGGACACCAAGCAACCTCTCTGCCCAGGCTACAATGGGAACTCACAATAACACATACTGGGTCTGCCAGGTCCCACATGGCTCTAACAGGTATTTCAGTGTTTTTGACAACAAAATTCATTACATGCATAATGCTCTATGCAATAATCTCTAAAGTCAGATGCACATTCACATATAAACGTTAATGGCCTCAAAGGAATGATTCCAGACTGTTACAGAAAGGCAGCCGCAACATGTTAAAGACATCAAGGAGAAGTAATTTCAGTACATCAATAGAAGAAGGAAGACTATGGAAAACACAGGCCCACTGACAAATGAGGTGGGCACCTTAGTGGTGGGAGACACAAAGAAGATGGAGAATGCCTTCTTTTCTTTGGTCTCCACTGCTAAAACTATCCCTCACGAATCCCAGATCCTGGAGACATGGGGGAAGATTTTCCCTCTGCAGAGGAAGACTGGATTAGAGACCACTTGGCCAAACTGGACTTCTGTAAGTCCATGGCCTCTGACGGGATGCACCCATGAGTGCTGAGAACTGACAGATGTTATTGCTGGGCCGCTCTCCATCATCTTTGAAAGGTCACAGAGAACAGGAGAGGTGCCTGAGGACTGGAGGAAGGCCAACACCACTCAAGTTGTCAAAAAGGGCAAGAAGGANTGGAGCAGTGCTAAGTTGGAGGCCTGTAACCAGTGGTGTCCCCAAAGGTTCAATACTTGGTCCAGTCCTGTGCACCATGTTCATCAATGACCTGGATGAGGGGACCAAGTGTATCCTCACCAAGTTCACTGATGATACCGAACTGGGAGGGTTGGCTGACACTCCAGAAGGTTGTACCACCATTCAGTGCAACCTGGACAGGTTGGAGAGCTGGGCAGAGAAGAACCTAATGAGGTTCTACAAGAGCAAGTGTAAGGTCCTGCTCCTGGGG